>CM035429.1:7267922-7272922 GCA_020310875.1 Ceratopteris richardii | reverse complement strand
TACATACACTTGTGACCATCATTGTCTTGCTCCTTCAATTTTCTGCATCATCTTCTTCGCCAACAGTAATCTTGCAGAGGCTGCTGCTCTCTCCTCAGAGCTCCAAATTGAGTGCAAGAGTACTCATTGGAAAGGTATCAGTGTCTAGTTTATGCCTGTAAGTTTTCAAAGCATTTGGTTCAGCAGATTTGGAGAAATCTTAGGTTTTCTGCCTCGGGGTCAATCTCTGCGTATTCCTGAAAAATAGGAAGTACCACCGGTGAATGTCGCATTCATTCCTATAGCATATTTTGCTTATTCCTTATACTTTTGTGCATTCCATACACTCAACCCTATGTGTATCACTCCCATAAAAGGATTTTTTCTTATTGTAATCACGCTGGTCGCTATGGGCATTTGAAGTTCATTGTCTCTTCCATAGATAGTACGTTTTTTGAGCTAGTCGACCCGCGAACCTATCTGTTTTGTATCGACTCATTCTCCTTGATGCTCCAAGGTACATAGTATGTTTCTTTGCACTTATAGCATGCCTATAAGGTCTATTTGAGTCTCCAATAGCTCAAGGGCTGGTCTTGTGCCGGTTGGCTTGACCAAACTTCATCGCTTCGAAACGCACTTTTCTACCTTCGACAATCTTCTCCAAGTTCTTTCAGTGGTATCAGAGCTAGTTCAAGATGGGTGACGGATTTCCCTCAATGATCGAGAAGCTTGATCGACACAACTACGCGGCTTGGCAAATCAGAATGGAGGCCTATTTGCAAGGTAGAAATCTTTATGGAATTGTAGCAGGTGATGAAGCTATGCCTATTCCAAGATCCAAAGGAGGACCTACACAAGAGGAGACAGATAAGCTCACACTTTGGTGCGCAAGGGATGCTCAAGCAAGGTCGTACATACTAAACTCTATCTCTGACTTTCTATTACCACATATTAGAGGATGCAAGACATCTCAAGAGACTTGGGATGCCCTGGAGACTTTCTTTTCTGCTAGTACCAAAGCAAGAAAGAATCATCTTTGGAACGAGTTCAACCAAATGAAGAAGACACCTAAACAAACCATCACAGAGTTTTGTTACCAAGGTCAAGGAGGTTGCGGATCAGTTAGCATCCATTGGAGAGCTGATTGAAGAAGAGGTCATCATGAGGCAAATTCTCAACGGCATTCGAAGTGATAAGCAATGGCAATCCTTCACGACGGCTTACGATCTCATCATGGATGTGCAAACTCCAGACTTCAACATCTTTCTTGGACAACTCTTCAATCAAGAAGCCAACAATAGCATAAAGGAAGGTAACTCTTATCATGGTAGTTCAACGAGTGCTCTATATGCAGATAAGAAGGATAAGAAGCAGAAAGGCAAGAAGAAGGAAGAAGACGAAGAAGAGACTTCCCAAGCCAACTTTGCAAGCAAGAGCAAGTGGAAAGGGAAGAAGAAAGGACCAAAGCAAGACAAAGCCAAAGGTCAGAATGTTCAACCTTGTGCCATATGCGATAAGACCAACCACACCACTCAGAATTGCTGGTTCAATGGGAAGACCCAGAAAGGAAGTGGAAGAGGTGGATATGGCGGCAATAGAGGCAGAGGTGGACACAAATTCAACAACAACAATAGAAGCTATAATAGAAGGGACTACAACAATTATTCAGAAGATCAACCACATGAAGACTCATTACTTCTTATGAACCTAAGCCACAAAGAAGGTAAAGAAGATGATCATTTGTTCTACATAGATTCAGGATGCTCGAATCATGTTGCAGGCAACATTGCTCTTCTATCTGACTTGGAAAGTCCAAAGCATAGACATGAAGTGCAAACAGGGGATGACACGAAGCACAATGTGAAGAAGATTGGTAATGTCAAAGCTTCCAATGGCAGGACAAACATTCTGAGTAAGGTTCTCTATGTACCCACTATCACTAAAAACCTAATAAGTGTAGGCCAAATAGTTGAAAAAGGCTTGCAAGTTAGGTTCACCCAACATGGAGCTTTTGTGGAAGATCCATGTCAAGGCTTCAAGAAGATAGCCCGAGGTGAGAAGCATGGTAGGCTCTTTACTTTTGAAGTAGGAGATACCAGGAACATAGCTCTATTCAACTTTGGATCTCAAACCCTAAGTGAGCTTGAAGTGTGGCATAAGAGACTTGCTCATGTGAATGAAAGAACCTTGAAGGATATATGCAGGGATCAAAGTGTTCTAGGACTGCCGAACATATCAAAGCAACACATGATCAACAGGTGTGATGCATGTCAGATTGGGAAGGCACAAAGACAACCATTCAACCACAAAGGCTACATGCACAACAACTTATTGGACTTAGTACATACAGATGTATGGGGACCAAGTCAAGAACCTTCATTGGCAGGATCAAGGTATTATGTCTCATTTATTGACGACCATAGTAGGTGGACTGTTCTATACTTTATCAAGAGTAAGAATGAAGTGTTTGATTGCTTCAAGAAGTATCTTGCACATGTGGAGAATCATACAGGTAGATCACTAAAGAAGCTCAGATCTGATGGAGGGGGAGAATACTTCTCCAAAGATTTTGATGAGTTCTTGCAGGATAAAGGTATCAAAAGGGAAGTGACTACCAGGTACTCTCCTCAACTAAATGGAATTGCAGAGAGGAGAAACAAGACATTGGTTGGATCAGCCCGAACAATGCTTGAAGAGAAGAAGTTGCCACATTATCTATGGGCAGAAGCTATTTCAACTGCAGTGTACCTTGTCAATCGACTACCATCCAAATCACTTCAAGGTATGACTCCTTATGAAGCATGGCATGGAAGAAAACCTAGTCTTGGACATTGCAAGGTTTTTGGTTGTTTAGCTTATGTTCATGTACCATCACAAATAAGAGGTAAGCTAGATGAAAGGGCAACAAAGGCAGTGTTTATTGGATATGATTCAACTCAGATGGGTTACAGGTTCTTCAATCCTTCAACCAAGCAATTCACTACAAGTAGAGATGTTGTGTTTGAAGAACACAGGTCTTGGTATGATGAAGACAAACAAAAGGTAACACTACCATATGATCTTGATTCTGACTCTCATCAATTAGGAAGGAAGCATGATACACAGGTCCAGGATCCAAGAAGTGATACAGACGATGACCAAGATGAAAGAGAAAGGGATTACAAGCTATGGAAGTCAAGAGGCAAAGCAAAGATGCAAGAGGTTGGAGAATGCTCCAAACAAGCACCTAGAAGATCAGCAAGAGAGAAGAAACAACCAGAAAGGTATGGATATGATTCCACATTTGTTACAAAGCATTCAATCTACTTGGCAAAAGACTCTATTTCAGAGGAACCCTCAACCTATGAAGAGGCAAAGGGAAACCCTAATTGGGAAAAGGCCATGAACGAAGAGATAGATGCATTGAAGGAAATGGACACTTGGGATTTGGTTCCAATGTCGCCGAATCAAAAGGTAATTGGTTGCAGATGGGTATACAAAGTTAAAAGAAATTCAGATGGATCAGTTTGCAGGTACAAGGCAAGATTAGTTGCCAAAGGATGCTCACAAACTCATGGTATAGACTATGAGGAAACATTCTCACCAGTTGCAAAGATGACTACAATCAGGACATTGATAAGTGTAGCTGCTGCAAGGAATTGGAGACTCCTCCAACTTGATGTGAAAAATGCATTCCTAAATGGTTGGATAAGTGAAGAGGTATACATGTCACAACCACCAGGTTTTGAAAACCCTAATCATCCATCTTATGTTTGCAGACTTAAGAAAGCATTGTATGGATTGAAACAAGCTCCAAGAGCTTGGAATTACAGGTTGGTTACATATCTTCAAGACCAAGGGTTCAAAGCTAGCAGCTCCGATCCTTCTCTATTCATCAAAAGGGATCACAATGAGGTTATCTATCTATGTGTATATGTAGATGATATTATTGTGACAGGTGATGATCTAAATGGCATTCAAAGGATCAAGAGACACATGCAAGAGGAGTTCAAAATCAGTGACCTAGGTGAGCTCACATATTTCCTAGGTATGCAGGTGATATACACAGATGAAGGAATGTATTTGACTCAAAGAAGATACATTCAGGATCTTCTTCTCAAGTTCAAAATGGAGAACACTAAACCTGCAGGTACACCTTTGGAGATGAATCATAAACTTAGTGTTTATGAAGGTGAGAAAATTGAAGACATAAAAGAGTATCAAAGCTTGGTAGGTAGCTTGATATATGCTACTCACACAAGGGCAGACATCTCATATAGTGTGGGAGTGCTTAGTCAGTTCATGCACTCACCGAGAAGACCACACATGGATGCGGCTAAGAGAGTACTTAAGTATCTCAAAGGTACAATCAACGAAGGTATATTCTATCCTTACTCTTCCGATTTGGATATCAAAATCTACTCAGATGCAGATTGGGCAGGAGCTAAGGATGATAGAAAAAGTACATCTGGTTACTTAGCATTTGCAGGTTCGAAGCTAGTGTCATGGAGTTCCAAGAAGCAACCAACAGTTGCTTTATCCTCAACTGAAGCAGAGTACAGAGGCTTGACCATAGCAACTCAAGAGGCAATATGGTTAAAAGCATTGTATACAGATTTGGGACTTGTGAGTTCCAAACCTCACATATTTGGAGATAATGTAAGTTCCATGCATCTAGCGGCAAATCCTATTTTTCATGCGAGAACCAAGCATATAGAAGTCCATTATCACTTCATCAGGGAGAAGCTCATGGCAAAGGAGATTGACATTTCTTTTGTTCCGACTGAAAAGCAAGTAGCAGATATGATGACGAAGGCACTTGATGGAATAAAGCTTTGTAGATTCAAAGCTATGGCAGGTATTCAACCTATCAGAGAATGAAGACTCAAGCATACTTTAGCTTGAGGGGGAGCTGTTGGAACATCAAGCTTACACTATGCTTGAGGTGGATTTGATCTACATCAAAGGCTATTGCGTCGAAAGAATATCCGTTGGAGAGTTCTTTTTCATATGCTCATTTATTGTATTTTTTGAGAATATTT
>CM035429.1:7250422-7255422 GCA_020310875.1 Ceratopteris richardii | reverse complement strand
AAGAAGCTATCTGGTTGAAGCTTTTGTATACAGAGTTAGGCTTATATACTAGACCACCAATTATCTTTGGAGATAATACAAGTTCTCTTCACCTTGCAGCTAATCCAATATATCATGCTAGGACAAAGCACATAGAGGTTCATTACCACTATGTGAGAGAGAAGTTGCTTAGTAAAGACATTCAGTTGACTTATGTGTCCACTAATATGCAATGTGCAGATTTACTCACTAAAGCTTTGGATGGAACTAAGTTATGCAGATTCAAATCCATGATTGGATTGCAGGATGTGATTGAAGAATGAAGCTGAAGACTTGAGCCAAAATGTTTGGCTTGAGGGGGAGCTGTTGGTACAACACAAGCCTTCACATTTGGCCTGGATATCTATCTTGAAGACTATACATGAAGCGTAGACCATAGAAACTTATGCCTATGATTTCTTACCATTTTATCTCTTGTAAAAATATAAATGACTTGGCGTATTACGCAATCACGCCTAATTGATTGAAAGTCGTGAAAAGGCGGTTGATTGATCGAGAGAATATCTCAATCAACTTTTTTAGGTGAAAGATTTTTGGAGATTGATTTGAATTCTAATTCAAGTCATCACTCAATTCCTATAAAAGCTACAAGGAAAAATGTCGCAAGTGGCTCTCCAATAACCCCGAAGCATTACTGTATCAATCATTGAGTGTGTGAGTTCTACTCTATAGCCTACACCTCTGAGTACCATTGAGCTATGTTTATCATGCCAGTGGGGATGTACATTTACATGATCTAATACAAATACTTACAGTCATTTACTCTGTGATTCTCTGAGTCATTATCTTCAAGTCTGTCAACCTTGAAGAAGTATATCTCAGGATCTACTGAACCAAATCAAGTGATTCAAAGCTTGATAGATTCAGCTCTAAGCATATCACAAACATACAAAGTTTGAAGCAACTTGATTCAGTCAATTTCGAGAAATCAAGAAATTACAGTCAAAGTGCTCACTGTTGCAATTCTTATAGTAAATGAGTAATTTTCCGATAGAAGAACAAAATAGATCTCGCAGAGTAATGCAAAGTTTTGTATGAGAAATAGCTCACTCTATAGCTAGACATCTCTACTTTTAGTTGATCAATCTTTCCGGTGAAAAAGATATCTATACACTGTACAAAGTCTGACCGAAAAGAGGCTGTCTGAACTAGAGAAGTTTTTTTTCTTAAACTTCAGAAAAAGTTATGTTAGTTAAGAGAGTTCATGTGTCACTTCCTTACTTCATGTATGTTCACTTGAAGTAATTATAAACAAAATTATAGTTCATTCCGGTACAATTCCGGTACAATTACGGTGACAGTACAGTGGCAGTCTGGTGAAATTTTTTCCAGAAAAGTTAGAACACAGTCTTATATCAGTTTCCACAAGGCTCAGTCTTCGCTGCATCATCAAGGAGTAGAAACAAAGAAAAAGATCAAAGAGGGCTGGTGCAAAGCAGGATTAGCAGTACCAACTCAATCTTCTGAGTGCATCCAGCCATCACATCCAACAGTGGTATCAGAGCAAATAAGGTAATCATGGGTGATGGTTTCCCTTCCTTCATTGACAAATTGGATAGAAATAATTACCAGGCTTGGTCATTGAGAATGAAGACCTATCTACAAGGGAGAAGCTTGTATGGATACATATCAGGAGATGAGGAATTGCCCTCATTCAAGACTAGAGGCCTACCAACAAAGGATGAACATGAGAGGCTCAATCAATGGTGTGCAAAAGATGCTTTGGCAAGGTCATATCTTCTAAACTCTATTTCTGATTTCCTTCTACCTCATGTAAGGAATTGCAAAACTTCCCAAGAGACTTGGGAAACCTTGTCTACATATTTTTCATCAAGCACAAGGGCCAGAAAGAATCAGCTATGGATTGAGTTTACAACTCTTAGGAAGCAATCAAAACAATGTGTCTCAGATTTTGTCACCAAAGTCAAAGACATTGCAGATCAACTTGCAAGTGTTGGAGAAGAAATTGAGGAAGAGCAAATAGTCAGACAAGTAATCAATGGACTAAAGGCAGATGACAAGTGGGAGAGTTTTACCACAGCAATGGACTTATACATGGACATCCAAGCACCTGATCTAACAACTCTGATTGGACAACTCTTTACACATGAAGCAAAGATCACAAAGAATGGAGAGCAATCAAAAGGTAACAATCCCTCTGCCCTATATACTGATAAGAAGACTAAAGACAAGGGTAAAAACAAGAAGGTTGATGAAGAAGGCTCTACCTCCCAAGCAAACTATGCAGGGAGAGGTAGATCTTCTAGAGGTAGGGGCAGAGGAGGTAAGTCAGGTAGGGGGAGACCCTACAATCAATCTCCATGCAATATCTGTGGCTTCTCTAACCATACCACAGATGAATGCTACAAAAACTACAAGAACCAAAGAGGAAGAGGTCACCAAAGAGGAGGATACTCTCAAGGCAGAGGCAGAGTCAACCAATCTCAAGGCTACCATGGCGACAACAATAATTACAACAATAGCTACAATCACAATGGCAATTATCAAGGTGGATACAGGAATAGGAAAGATTACAACAATTATGCAGAGGAGCAAGATGATTCCTTGTTGATCATGAACATGACATCTAAATCAGGTATCAATGATGATCACTTATTCTATATTGATTCAGGTTGCTCTAACCATGTAGCTGGAAATGTTGCCTTACTCTCTGATTTGGAAGAACCCAAAGGCAAGCACCAAGTGCAGACAGGTGATGACACTAAACATTCAGTTGTTAAAGTAGGCAATGTCAAAACAAGTGATGGTAATCAGAATTTACTAAGCAGAGTGTTGTATGTTCCAACAATCACTAAGAATCTGATGAGTGTAGGTCAGATTGTGGAAAAAGGTCTACAGGACAGGTTCACTCAACATGGTGCATATGTGGAGGATCCAAGACATGGATTCAGAAGGATAGCCAAGGGAGAGAAATCAGGTAGATTGTTTACCTTTGAACTTGAAGACACTAAGAATATTGCTTTGTACAACTATAAAGACCAAACCCTATCAAAATTGGAGATTTGGCACAAGAGATTAGGTCACATTGGAGAGAGGACCATAAAACAAATGAGCAGGGATCAATGTGTGCTTGGGATACCTAATGTATCCAAGCAACACATGATATACAAGTGTGGGGCTTGTCAATTTGGTAAGTCACACAGATTGCCCTATACCAAGAAAGGTTTTATGCATGAAGATTATCTGGAATTGGTGCATACAGATGTTTGGGGACCTAGCAAGGAGCCATCTATATCTGGATCAAGGTACTATGTGTCCTTTATTGATGACTATAGCAGGTGGACTGTCTTATACTTCATGAAACATAAAGATGAAGTATTTAATTGTTTCAAAAGGTATCTTGCATTAGTTGAAAATCAAACAGGTAGACATTTGAAGAGGCTAAGGTCAGATGGTGGTGGAGAATACTTCTCCAATGACTTTGAAGATTTCTTGCAAGAAAGAGGCATCAAGAGGGAGATTACTACAAGGTACTCACCTGAACAAAATGGGGTAGCTGAAAGGAGAAATAGACTCATTGTAGAGACAACTAGGTCTATGCTAAATGAAAAGAAATTGCCAAATTATCTTTGGGCAGAAAGTGTATCTACTGCCACATACTTAATCAACAGGTTGCCATCAAAGACACTTGATGGAATGACACCCTATGAGGCTTGGCATGGTAAGAGACCATCTCTGGATCATTGCAAAATCTTTGGGTGTGTTGCATATGTGCATATTCCCTCACAGGTAAGGGGAAAGCTAGACCCTAAGGCTGAAAAGTGTATCTTCATTGGTTATGATTTGAATCAGAAGGGATACAGATTCTACAACCCCTCAAACAAAGGCTTCAAGGTAAGCAGAGATGTCATCTTTGATGAGAATGACTCATGGTATGAAAATGAGTGCAGGAAAGTTAGCCTACCTTATGACATGGAAGAAGACTTTCCAAAGCTTATCAGGCAAGAACCAATTCAGAAAGAGGACACAAGCTCAGATGATGAAGACACCATCAACATTGAAGAGTTCAAGGCTTGGAAATCTAAAGGGAAGATGAAGATGAAGCAACTAGAAGACAATCCAGAATCCTCAACTCAAGCTATGAGGAGATCTCAAAGAGAAAAGAAGAAACCTATTAGGTATGGGTATGATACTTCACTTGTAACCAAGCACTCTGTATATCTTGCAAAGGATACCTTGAATGAAGAACCAGGTACATTTGAAGAAGCAATCACTAAACCAGAATGGAAGGAAGCAATGGATGAAGAAATGGAGGCTCTCAAGGAGAGTGATACTTGGGACTTGGTACCCAAGAAGGACTCCATGAAGGTGATAGGATCCAGATGGATCTACAAACTCAAGAGAAACTCAGATGGTACAATAAACAGGTATAAAGCTAGGTTGGTAGCCAAGGGTTTTGCACAAACCCAAGGCATTGATTATGAGGAGACATTTTCCCCTGTGGCCAAGATGCCAACTATCAGAGTTATGGTGAGTGTAGCTGCATCCAAGAATTGGAACATGTACCAATTGGATGTGAAGAATGCATTCTTGAATGGATGGATATCTGAAGAAGTCTACATGTCACAACCACCTGGCTATGAAGATCCCAATAAGGTAAATCATGTTTGTAAATTGAAGAAGGCTCTGTATGGATTGAAGCAGGCACCTAGAGCATGGAATTACAGGTTGACAACCTATCTCCTAGATCAAGGATTTGTGTTGAGTAAAGCAGATACTTCATTGTTTATCAAAAGGAACAATTCAGAGGTAATATACTTGTGTGTCTATGTTGATGACATCATTATTACAGGAAATGATGTTCAGGGAATTAGACACATCAAAGAACAAATGATGAAGGAATTCAAGATCAATGATCTTGGACTATTAAAGTACTTCCTAGGACTTGAATTGGTCTACACAAATTCAGGTATCTTTATTACTCAGAAGAAGTACATTCA
>CM035429.1:7075422-7227922 GCA_020310875.1 Ceratopteris richardii | reverse complement strand
CAATGCCTCATGGAATGAAGACAAACAAAAAGCCTTTTAGACCTTGAAATCAACATTCATCAGTACTCCAATTCTAGTTCACCCTGATTCTACCAAGCCCTTTTTCCTAGAGATAGGTGCATCAAACTTTGCCTTGGGGGTGAGACTATCCCAACATAGGGATGATGGACACCAACATCCATTTGCAAATCATTCAAGAAAATTCTTCCTTTTGGAAATCAACTATGAAATCCATGATAAAGAACTTCTTACGATATTAGATGCATTTGATACCTGGCATCACCATGTAGAAGGAGCAACTCATAAAGTTATTGTATACACATATCATAAGCAGATAAAGTTCTTTTTGAA
Source organism: Ceratopteris richardii (assembly GCA_020310875.1). NCBI lineage: Eukaryota > Viridiplantae > Streptophyta > Polypodiopsida > Polypodiales > Pteridaceae > Ceratopteris > Ceratopteris richardii. Next base: position 7,227,571 of record CM035429.1, on the reverse strand, counting down.
CACCTGCATCCTCAATAGAAGTAAATATTGATGGAGTAATTTTCTATCCAAGTTTGATTTTGTGATCACGTATCATCTAGGAGACCAACAATGTCACTCAAATGCCTTGTCAAGACAATCTTGCCTTGCACCAAAGAAAAGGTGAAGAGTCTTTTGATAAAATACAAAGCCTAAACATCTCCAGTTAGCAACAATCTTTTAAAACCATGAATCAACAATCTTTTAAAACCATGAAGGAGATTCAGCTTTGACCCATTTGATTCCTCAGACTCTACCGCGTGGTGAATTGTTTTGTAACATCAAACAAAAAATTCAAGAAGGGAAAGGTCATGAAGTAAATGAGTTTGAGGAAAATGATGCGTTACTATTCGATAAGAACCTATTGTACATTTCTCTAGGAAAGCCCAAGATCTAAGAACAACAAAGTCACGATAACCTTGCAACATGACATTTTGGAGTGAATAAAACAAAAGAAATTATATGAAGGGATTCTTGGTGATCTCAAATGTGGAAGGAAGTCAAATAATATATCAAAACATGTGACACTTATAATAGATCTAAGATACCACATCATAAACCACATGATTCTCTCACAACATTTACTTATTCTTAAAAGGCCATGATGAATTTCATCAGAGATCTATCAGTGTTGGATATGTATGATGCCATTCTTTTTATTGTGGAAAAATTCAAAAAGATGGCATATTTCATTCCAACGAGGAAGGCAATCACAAGTGTACCTATTACTAGAATTTTTCTTAGCTACATCTTTAGGATTCACGAATTGTCCAATGATATTCTCATTTATTGACAACGACATATCATATCCAACTTTATGAGCAATCTTGCTAGCTCCTTGATGTTCAAGTTAACATATCTACAATTAATGATCCATTGATTGATGGACAAACAGAATGGGTGAATCATGTCCTATAACCATATCTCCGTTGCACCATAAACTATCATCAATTTGATTTATCACAAGACTAGATTCTATCAAAGAGGAAATATCATGGAGAACATAGTTGAATAGATTTTGGCATCATATGAGACTCCAAAAATAAGTCAAGGACCTGACTCATCGATAGACACAAGAAAAGATCGGACATCTAGTACATGTAGGTGCCCATATCCAAGAATACAAGAACAAATTAGGAAACTTCAAGCAAATCAAGGAAGCATTAAGTCATCAATTTATCAAGAAAGTTAAATTGTACATATGTATTCTACCTGATAGATATGCTAATCACACATCCAAGGTCCATTTTATTGGAAGCTTGCTCTATGGTCAAGCATTATCATGGTTTTCCCAGTGGAAGAAACAAACTCTAGAAGTTATGTCATGGTAACCGATAAGCCTCTACATATGCATGAGAACTTAGGCAATTGATATGCAATCTCACTTGGCATGAGGATTATTTCATAAGCGAGTCTGGATAGGCTTTAGGATTAGTTCTCCTCATGATGCCAAATGTTAAGACATTGACACATCAGCCAAGCCATTCAATGTAATAACCCCGTTTTTGAAAGGAAACATGAAAAACAAGTAGAAGGAGGACTTTTCAAATGGGTACCCTTCCAATCCATTGTTAGAGAAGAGACTATGCTTGAACCTATGCAGATAGATGTAACTAGATTCTAGCCGCTGTCGGGATGAAATCCCGCAGGGAGTGTGCACTGAGTTTTTTTTCGAAAGTTCATTGTTTTTGAGTTTTTGTGTGATGTTTTTGATCGAGAGAGTGGTATATTTTGTATATATTTAGGCCGAATTAATTGATTGTGTGATGCATAAATAAGTTTGAGATGTATGTTAGACGTGTGTGTAAAAATAACTGACATTTGACCCATAAAAACTTATGTTTGACCCTTGAAACTGACTGGAAACATGAGTTTACCCCCTGAAAATCGGACTTGAACCCTTGGAGTTTAGGCCGAATTCGTAAATAAACAAATGAATTGATGAGTTTGAGATAATTATGAGCAAATCCCTGATTTCCCCGACCAAAAACCCAAGGTTGGACCCTTGGAAATGGCGGTTTCTATAGGTCAAACTCTAAAAACCCATTAAAATGTAAATGTTCAGTGTGAAATCGAAACCATAGTCTAGGGAAAAATTAAAAGTATGGCAAAAATAGAAAGTTCATTGAGGAGGTTAGAACGTTCTAGAAGGAAGTCCTAGGGAGGGGCCTATAAATAAGTCCATATGCATTTGTTTCCTCCTCATCCCGTGGATCATCCTTGTGGAGCGTCTCTTCAGGTTTATGCGGTTTCTGATTATCTGAAGTAAAGAGAAGGAAGGCCATTGCGGAGGATACTTGAAGAAAAGAACGGACCGAAGTAAAGACCTGGAAGAAAAGCTTGGACCGCGAAGACCGAAGCGGAATCCCGTGGGCGATTTCTCGCACTGTAGCGAGGGATCTCGAATATACTAGCCGGTCCGCACTGTAGCGGCGGCGTTTATATTGTATCATCGCACCGCACTATAGCGGGGCGATTTCTCGCACTGTAGCGAGGGATCTAGAATATACTAGCCGATCCGCACTGTAGCGGCGGCGTTTATATTGTATCATCGCACCGCACTATAGCGGTTTTATTGTACCGTCGGCCTGCACTGTAGCGGCCTATTTTTGTATCATTCATTTTATTGGAGGCTTCAGTTTCATTTCCGTTGTATCGTGGAGCTTGATCTACATCACGTGTTTCACTGCGGTACCCCCCATTGTCTTTTTCCGACGCCCACGGTCCCACGTCTCGACACTTCCGCGGGGCAAGGGGCCCTACGAGGATCGCGCATGCTCCGAAGAGCACAGGCGAGGCGCCCAGCGCGCAGATGCCGCTCGTAGGACAACGGAAACGGCGCACCAGAGAGGGGCCTGATCCAACCCCACGCGCCGGCTTCCCGCCACGACCTCCTTCTTCCCGACACCTGAACCCGACGTGAAGCGAGGCGGTTGCCCGGTGATCCTCATCGCGTCACCCACTCCTTGAGGAAAGAGACAAGAACCTCGGCATCGGACAGAGATTTCAGGTACTAGCATTTCAAGTTATTTGAATTTTGCATTGCTTCACATACACTGCTGAAACAGAAAGACTGTCTTGCTGTTTGAGTTTGAGCATCCACACTTTGCATTAGTTTAGTCCATACGTGTGTGAATTTTTTTTCCCGCCACGACCTCCTTCTTCTCGACACCGCTAATCCTATATGAGAAATAGAGAAGTAGAGATAAGAAGTTATGCCTCTACTCTAGAAACTCAAGCCATATTGTAGTTAATGTCCTAGCAAGAGAACCAAATCTAGAGTCGTAGTCACCCTTGTAGAGTAGGGAAGCAAGGAATTCCAATTTTCAAGGAGACCATATCGCAAGACCATGATCTAACAAAGGGTCTCATAATTCTAGAAACCCATAAAAACATGTCTTGCCCCTTTCAAGTTAATCATGCCTAAGAAGACCCTTTCCCTTATAACCCTAGTCGATTCAAGAGCCTTTTCATGTTTCATCGATGAAGGATTGGTTAAGAAACACATGATTCTAGTACTTCAAATGAAAAACCAATAATAGTTGTAGTAGATGGATGACCTCTAGAATCTAGGAATATTACCATAGAAACCACACCATTAAGAGTATACCTTAGTGACTCTAATTCCCACATATGTTTCAATGTAATATCAAGTCCAATAAATTACGTTATCATTGGAATGACCTAACTAAAGAAATATAATCTAGACATTAATTCTTTAAAGAATAAAATCACTCATCAAGATATCCAAAAGGACTTGACATATGTAGGATCCAAAGCCTTCATAATAAGGAAGGAGCTGTCATGTATCATCTATAATGTACAAACTCAAGAGTCCAAGAAAGATGATTTAATGAGGCTACCCAATTACCAAGGTTTTCAAGATGTTTTTTGAAAAGAAGAATGTAGATATCCTCCTAGAGCCTAGACCTTATGATTGCACCATAGAACTTGAAAAGGGAGTGTAACCACCCTTTGGACCAATCTATAGACTATCCTCAATTGAAATTATAGAATTATGAAAGAATATTGATGATAACCCATCCAAGTGATTCATCAGACACTCAAAATCTCCAGCATGAACCCCTATTCTATTTGTAAAGAAGAAGGATGGGACTCTTCAAATGTGTGTAGAGTATCATGGATTGAATAAAGTTACCATGAAAAGTAGATGTTCTCTTCCACTTATAATGGAGCTCTTGGAATGTCTTGGAAAAGAAAAGTTCTTCATGAAGATTGATCTTCAACAAGCTTACAATCTTTTCAAGATCAGAGAAGGAGACAAATGGAAGACATCATTCCAACAAGAAAAGATCATCTTGAATATGTAGTTGTGTTTTTTGGTCTCACAAATACTCCAACTATCCTCAATGTATGAGGAATGATATCTTTCATTAATATTTAGATTATTTTTTTTAATATAACTCAGTTATATCTTGGCATTCTCTTTAAATATAACTCAATTATATCTTGGCATTCTCTAGATATCTACTCTAGATATCTAGAGGATGACAAATGCTATGTCAAAATAGTTCTAGATAAATTAAGAGAAATGGTTTTATATTTAAAATTGAAGAATTTATGTCTCTAACACACTTTTAGTGTAAATAGTCTTAGAGGATGAATCTTTACAGACCCTAAGAAGCTCCACACAATCCATGATTGGCAACCACCAACATGTGTTTGAGATGTACAATGTTTTCTAAGGTTTTTGATTTTTATAGGATATTCATCAAAGATTATTCCATGATAGTTACAACTCTTACCAAGCTTACAAGAAACACAAAATTCTCATGGAACGAGGACAAACAAAAAAGCCTTTTGGACCTTGAATCAACATTCATCACTATTCCAATTCTAGTTCACCCTAATTCTAGCAAGCCCTTTTACCTAAACACAGGTGCATCACACTTTACTGAGGGGGCGAGTCTATCACAACATAGCGATGATGGACACCAACATCCATTTGCATATCATTAAAGAAAATTTCTCCCTCTAGAGATCAATCATGAAATCCATGATAAAGAACTTCTTGCAATAGTGGGTGCATTTGATACCTACATCACCATCTAGAAAGAGCAACTCATAAGTTATTGTGTACACATATCATAAGTAGTTAGAGTTCTTTATGAACACCTGCATCCTCAATAGAAGGAAATATTGATGGAGTAATTTTCTATCCAAGTTTGATTTTCTGATCACTTATCATCTAGGACACCAACACTGTCACTCAAATACCTTATGAAGGCAATCTTACCTTACACCAAAGAAAGACAAAGAGGTTTTTGATAAAATAGAGAGTGTAGATAAAATAGAGAGTGTACTAGGCAAGCCTAAACATCTCTAGTTAGCAACAATCTCTTCAAACCATGAAGGAGATTCAGTCTTGACCCATTTGATTCCTATGACTCTACCACATGTATGAAGTGTATGAAGACATGTCCACCATGATGGTAAGTGAAGTGACAATGCTACAATGCATGTAACTCAGTTTGGATACCTCTCCTACTCATTAATCCTCTAAAAATGCATGTTGTGATACTTGTAACAGTAGTAAGCACAAAATTCAAACTTTTCTCTCAGCTCAAAACTCTCAATAGGGCCAACACCAAGCTCATTTTGAAGCTCTTGACAAGAGGCATCTAATCATTGTATTGTCAGTTGAACCTGACAAACCTTCTTCAAGTTATGAGCAAAATAGTAAATGGCGGGAAACACTACTTCATCTCCCCAACTTACCAAGCTTCACACATATTAAAATCATGAAAACAAGAAGGAATGGGGTAGAGCACACTGCTAAACACAAATTTCAAGCAAGAAACACACACACAAGCTCTTGGAGAAGAAGATACTCTGCAAGGAAGAGGCAAATTCGAAATTTCAACTTGAATCCTCACAATGGCAAAAAGTTCTTACAAAGATTCGTCAAGTGACTTATATACATGTAACCTAAAAATGGTCCTTTTAGACAAGAGACCGGTGCTTTTATTGAAAAACTACTAAATTCCTACTATATTACAAGGATTATGTTACAACCTTTATGATATATGCATCTAGAGACTCCTCTAGTGCATTTAGTAAGCTTCATGAGGTATTTCATAGAAACTTGAAGAAGAAAATTTGTGCCCATAATTTGAAATTTTTGGGGCTCGCTTTTTGTGCTTCTTTTCTCTGTGACACCTCTTTGTCTTTGTCGTCCCTTGACAGGCTTTGACTGCACGCCAACAAGCATGTATGAAGACTTTGTCTCTTTCGTCCCTTAACAGGCTTCGACTGCATGCCAACAAGGGTGTATGAAGATTTTAGGATCGTTATATTTGTCACCTTATCTGAGCCTCAGTCCTATGCTTCTTTCATCCCCTTGGTATTCCTTACATTCACACATCAAGGTTGTTGTATTGATTTGGGTTGCCATGCATGCACCCATTGGTAAATATTGCATCTTTTTTTGTCTGGTTGAAGCTTCAAAGGTCATGTGTTTAATTTTTGTTTACACACCTTGGGGCCTCCTTCTTTCACATTGCATCCTGTTGCATGCCCCTACGGAGCTTTGGGTAGAGGGTGAGTTACCTTTATTGAACAGTTTTTCTTTTTGGTTTTCTTCTTCTTTTCTTTTTGCTTGATTCTCCCTCCACACATTCCTCCTCCTGAATTCTGTTGTCCTTGAAACGTTTTGAATGGTGACATGAATATGTTTGAACAACCTTTTGCTCTCTTTGGTTTATCAGATTTGTTTCACATATCATTAGCCCTTTCCATTGTGTTGATTTTACACCATCATTTGGTGACTATTTATGATCAAAGAAACTCAACTCATAGGCCACCAAGCGGGCATTTAAATCAGAGGGTAATTTTACAAAAATTTCAAAGTCCATTTCAAAAATGAGGAATGCTTTGAAGGTTTGCATGTAAGGACTCGGTAGAAACATTAAGCATGAATATATATCCATAATTGTAAGTCTACTAGGCATTACAAATAGATAAAAATTTAAGGCATCCATGCCTTGGTTGATGTGGATGAAGTTCAAAAAGGGGTATTGAGCATGTTTAAAGACCTTCAAAATTGTGAGCAATATGCTCAACACGTTATTTGTCATTTTTATTACTAAATCTGGAACTGTGGCATACCTTGAAAGCCACAACTCTATTGTTCGTACCATATATTTTTTTGTAGGTAAGTAATTATGAGGTGGACTTGGCAATAGGCTATAGTTAAGCCACTCATTATTTATTGTTCCTTTACATTGTTCCTCCCAAAATTGCATCCAATATTTTCTTTGTGGCACTAGGCAAAAAGATTGATTTACTTGTAATAAGAATGGTGCAGATTCCCAATGCACCCTGAGAGTTGGACTTTTCTCCAAAAATTTGCATCTCCATATGGGATCAGCTTTATCAAATTCTTCTTGCGTGTAAGAGGAAGTATCCACTTTAAATTGTAAATCCTGATCTGGATCTTTTTGAGTCGTCCTTTTGATGTAATGCCTTGTTTCTTCTTTGAGTAGGTTGTATGGTACACTAAATGGCTTAATAAGCTACTCTAAATTTTTTCTTTTAATATTTGCTTCTTTCATCACTTTCACCACTGTATCTTCAAATTGCACAGTAAGTCGGGACACCAATAGGGCCCGCTCATTTTGGCTCATGTCTTTGACATCCCCTATATTCCAATTAGCACTTGGTTCCTCCTCTTCCATGTGTACAGGTGAATGATTTATGGGGGAGAAGGAGGGCATACCTCTTTTTCCTCAGTAGTCATATGTGAGCTTGGAACTACTAGTGTCCCCATTTGCGTGTACTATTGTAATTGAGCTTGTAGGCTTTCAATGAGTGCATCTTTTTTAGTTGTTGCCTTATTAGCAGTGGTGACTGCATCATTGCTTTGCAACAGTCATTCACTAAGTATGGATAATTGGTCGGCATCCTCCATGCATTATTGTATTATCTTTGCTTCGATTTCCTTCCATCTTTTCCTAAGCTCATTCATATCATGCATATATCTTTTTTCTCGTTCTTCCCTCAACTCTTGCTCTTGCTTAAGTTGTGTAGTATACTTGGCTATTTGAGCTTCGAGCTCTGTCGTACCTGTTTGGTTATTTTCTAGCACTTTGACTAGTTGATTGAGTAGGATCGCAATCATCAACTCTTTATTCCTATTTCCTAAGGCATCTGCCTCATCCATGTAAACTTTTATTTGTGTTTCTAGAATTTTACTTCTATGGGAGATTTGTATTTTTTTTGTTTTTCTGGCCTCATATTTATGTTCATACTCCGTGAGCTGATTTTGTAGCTGTTGATTTTTCTCTGTAAGCCTCTTGTATTGTTCTCTAATTTCTTCCGCTTCCTTCTACTTTGTCATTATAGAATGTTGAGCTTATATCATCTTGGTTGATAAATCTTCACTCAATATTTTGAATTGATTTCTCTCTACCCGTGCTTTATCGTACTCTATATCTGCTTCCATTAGTTGTTGCAGGGTGGGCATGGTAGTCTGAATCATTTGTTTTACCACTCGTTTTAGTTGTGACACATCCACATCCAACCATGTTTTTGGTATATTAGGTTCTTCACCCGTTTGCATGTCTTTGCCCTTTTCAATATGCATTGTCTCATTAATGGTTATCTGATTTGCAAGTGTACTTGATGATCTTCTTCTTTGACTACTGTAGGTTCTGTAGCATTTCCTTCAAAGGTTTCTTCCATAGGTGATGGTTTGGCCACCACTCTAATGGGTGTGAATGTTGCTTTCTCAATGATTACTTCTTCTATGCATTCCTCCTTTGGATGTTTCATTTGAGGTTGATCTTCCATTGTGGCATCCTTAAATTGAAGTATCATTGTTTCATTTATCTTGAGCATGTGTGGTTCCTCTTTGTGGTATTCCTCCACTTTTTCATCATGTACTTTAATATTTTGTGCTTGTTCTTATGTTGTGCCCTCTAATTCATGTTGATCCTTTACCTGATTCAGTTCTTCCCATCCTCCATCATCATTTGATTTGCTTTGTATCTCCACTTTCATGGTCGATTGGTCATTATCTTCTTTGATTTCACATCAAGAGTTTGAATTGACTAATCCCAACTCTCTATATAGTAAAACTTGGTTAGTCTCTTGTCTGGCATATGGTGAGACGCCGTACGAGCTTGATGGTAATGATGCCCTTGAACTGGCAGATTGAATTGTCCTTCCATGAACTCATGAGTTTTCACCATGGCTTCTTGTAGCTTCACTTTGATGATGGGTGTGGGTTTTTCTACGAGGGTTCTTGGAAGTACATGTATCCTCTTGGATGTAGGGGTTACTTCCTCTTTTAGCACTTCCTTGAATCATTTTGCTCCTCGCATTATTGGTTGTGGACTTCATCCTACTTCTTCTGTAACTGGCACACCTTTCTTAACACTACGTTCTATTGTCATGGCATTTGCTACTATCTTGTAGCCCTAGTTAGTGTTTGAGCATCTTTTGCTCTTGGATGGGGATCTTTGTGTTTGGGGATGTCTTCCTTCCTAGGTGATTGATTCATTTGCTTGATTCTAGTGATATGGCATCTTAAGCAGTTTTTCCCTCTCTTGATGTGCTTATTGTAGGGTCGATTTTGGGATCCAAATAAGTCATTCTGAACTCTATGCTTTGATTAATGTCTTTGGAAGCCATACATGTAGAAATCCAAGTTTATCCCATGGAAATTGCCACTGACAGCTATTGTTGTGCATCATAGATTGTTAATTGATCCATCCAATCTTTTGAACTTCCTTCTGTGGCAATTGATCCTTCTGAATCCATTGTAATCACTTATTTGCTCCTTGTTGCATTTTCATGGTCAACGCATCTATAGCCTTTTCAACATGGTTGCTAATGCAATCAAATGAAATGTCCTCCCTCATCCTCGTAGTTTCACTTCCTATGAGAGAATCGTCTACAGGAGTAGCCGGTAGATTACAAGATATGGACGAATCAAGGTTATGGATCTCTCAATTCAAGATCACATTGGAAATATTTTCTCTATTCCCTTCTCAAACTTGTTGCCTTCGGCACTATCGTTCAAGTCACCTTGGGTTGTTTAGCTTCTAGGAGACTAAAAATTTCTTTGTGTCCTACTATAGCTGATATGTATCCTTGTGCAAGATGTATGTTGACTTCGTTTTCAAGAATTCAATCTTGACCTAGTATCAGATCTTCGAGGAGGTCTTCGTTCTTACATATCAGGAATCATTGATTCATGGTGCTATTTCCCATATGAACACCCAATGGCTTGTCCTCCAATTCCTATCATACAGCTTAGGATTCATGGTCATTTTGAGGTTGTTGACTAATGAGACTCGCATGCAACTTAATGCGGCCCGTGTGTCAATCAAAGAATCCACTAATTGGTATTCATTTATGCCAATCCCTGGGTTGAAGTATGGTTGGGTGACCCAATCACTCATGTTTTTCGTGTTACCTATTTGATAGTTTGCCATGGGTATGGGTTCTTCTCCTTGCATATAGCATTCATCCCGCTATCTTATCCACTCTTTCCTCTTCTTGATTCACTCTAGAGCTTCCATTCAAGCTTCTTCTCTAATCCTTTCCTCTTCCCTTTTTCTATTTTGTGCTCCTAAGAGCCTAACCAACATTTGTTCTCTTAATGGCTCCATGTACCTTTTGACTCTATAGCCACTTATGTAATTAGGAAGTACGTCTCCATCTAAATTGGCTAAGTTTATTACTCCATTGGTTGATATTTGATTTATCAAAAGTGGTCCATATCCACATGGGTGTAACTTTTTTGCATGTTTCTTCAATGTGTATACCAATACTAAATCACCTTCCTTTAAGCCCTTATCTTTAATGTGTGCATCATAATAGGCTTTCTGTCTTCTTTTAGCTGCATAGATTCTTGCCACTGCTTATAGTCTGGTCTCATGCAATTTGCAATTTTTCAATTTGATCCAATTTTTGAGATAGTTCATGACCCGTGCATTCATTTTATTGTGCCACTCGTAAAGTAGGGACTAAAAAGTCAATTGGTAAAAATGCATTTTTCTCGTATACCAAATTAAATGGATTAGTTCTAATGGTGATCCACACAGAAGGCCCATATTGCATGATGCAATTGTTTGTCCCAATCAAACCTTCCATTGTTAGCTATTTTAGTTAAGACTGTGTACAGTACCTTATTGGAACTCTCAGCTTGTCCATTAGCCTCGGGGTGATAAGGGGCTGATTTCTTGTGAATCACAAGAAATTCATTCATCAATGATTCAATCACTTCATTGATGAAATGTGTTTCTCTATCGCTAACAATTTCTATATGTAGTCCAAAATGCGTAAAGATATTTTTGAATAAAAATTTAGCTATGGTTTGGACATCATTTCTCCTAGTCCCTTTTGCTTCCAACCATTTTGTCAAATAGTTCCTAGCCACAATGAAATATTCAGCATGTGATCCTTTTGCATGAGGATTTATAGGTCCTATGAAGTCAATACCCCATTTTGGAAGATGCCCTTGCGCAGATCATCGGTCTTAGAGGCATGTCATCTCTTCTTATAGGATATTTGGGTCTTTGGCATACTCCACAACTTCTTATGTATGTATTGGCATCCATTTGTAGAGTCGACCACCATAGTCCTACAAAGAGAATCATTTTTATGGTCTTTTCAGCTGAAAAATGACCTCTTGCTCCACTTGCTTGTGCCATCTCTGATACGTGTAAATATTCGGCTTCATGAATACATAACCATAGTTGATCATCCTTTTTCCTTTTAAATAATTGTTTTCCAATTATAATTTAGTCCTTAGTCATCTCTTCTAAGGCCCTCTTTCTTGCTGAACTTGCTCCTTCCTTATGAGTTTGTGATTTCAAGAACTTTACTAATGCTTTACTCCATTATGGTGCTATAGTAGAGAATTGTAAGGATGAATGGTCATCAGGGATATTCTTTTGGCATTCTTGGCAATTCAAAATACATTCATGTATATCCTTTTGCGTGTCTAGCTAGTATATCCCTAGTCTTTTAATTCCCTTGTGGTTCCATGAATGCCCTTATGTGTTTTCCATCAATTTACATGACCTTGTTTGAGTAGATTTTTTTCCTTCAACATCTTCTACACACCTTAATAACAAGCCATTAGGTTCTTTATAATATAGAATACCAGCCACAATATGTAGATTCGTCAATAGCATGAACTCCTTTCTATTGTCTCGATTGATCCTATGGTGTGGTCCATGTGTGAGGATTGGTATCACTTTTTCTACCCATTTAGGACAAACTTCTGAATTATATAGATATGTATCAGGTAGATCATCTGCTACTCCAATAGGTGGTTCTCCATGTGTCATCCTTGATAAATGATCAGCTCTTATATGTGTATTTCCTTTTTTCACTACTACTTTGAAATCAAATTCCCTTAGCAATAGGAACCATCTCACTAATCTTCTCGTATTGCATGGCTTATTGACCAAATACAATAGAGCTTGATGATCGATAAAAAACTTGAATTTATTGGCTAGTAGGTAATGTCGGAATTTCTTAACTGGGTACACCATTCCTAGGCCTTCTCTTTCAATCATGGTGTAACTTCTCTCCGCTTGATTTAGTTGTCTACTAGCATATGCAATAGGGTGATCTAGTTTTCCTTCATCTGTAGATTGAGCTAATATACATCCAATTGCGAAATTCGATGCATCCACATGGATATGGAATGTCTTATTCTAGTTGGACACTTTCAAGATAGGTGTTGAGCTTAATCATCACTTCAATTCATTGAATGCCTTCTCACATTCCTCTACACATGTAAATTGTGTCAGAAACCCATGCAATGGTTTTGCAATTATGGCATACATGTGCATGAACCTTCGATAATATCCACAATGTCTCATAAAATCTTGTACTTCCTTTGCATTTTTTGGTCTCGACAAGTCCAAGATGACCTTTATTTTGTCCTCATCAATGGAGATACCATTCTTGGATACAATATGCCCCAAAATATTTCCTTGCCTTACCATAAAGACACATTTCTCTAGATTCAAGGACACTCTATATTGTCGACATTTCTCAAATATCTTCCATAGCTCAAGGACATGTTCAATCCTTTTATAGGAATATGTGCATAAATCATTCATGTAAACTTCCATGTTTTTTCTTAGAAATTATTTGAACACATGACACATCAATCTTTGGAAGGTTGCAAGAGCGTTTGTGAGCCTAAATGGCATCACATGAAAAGTGTACGGTCCCCATTCAGTAGCGAATGTTGTTTTATGTTGATCCTTTGTAGCAATGGCTACTTGGTTTATGTCTGGAAAATCCATCAAGGAAGCTACATCTAGTTATGGGTAATGGGTAACTATCATGAATTGTAGCTACATTAATTTTTTTCAAATTGATGCATACCCTATTTTTCCATTCTTTTTGGTTACTATTACTAAGGGTGATACCCATTCAGTATGCTCTATCTTGTAAATGAATCTTCCAGCTAACAATTTGTCAATTTCATCCTTAATTTTTGTAGAATATATGTCATTACACATGTAGGGTTGTTGTTTCGAGGGTTTTGACTTAGGTGCCATTGGGATTATATGGGAACAAATAGAAGGATCCACTCCCTTGAGGTCTTTGTAGGTCCATGCAAATACATCTCTATATTCTCTTATTAGTTCTATCAATTCTTGCTCCTCTTTTGGTGATACATCCTTCCCTATGTAGGTACACTCTCGTCTTCCTCTTCCATGGTTACTATCACCGTTTTGGTTTGTTCCTTATTGTCATATGCTTCTCCTTCCTAAGCTTCTCTTTTTGGCATTTGAATTGCTATTTTTTGTTCTTTTATTTCATACCTCTTGAAATGTTTTGGAACTTCAAAATTATCCGGTGTTTGTTTTATTTGTCCTCAAACCTCCTCAACATCTTGTTTCTCGTGGTACTTTTTTATGGCAAATACTCCTGGTACCTCTACTTTTCCTTTAGGCTTAATTTCTTTTAAGTAACGTTCCTCTAAATCAAATTTTGGCTCCATTTCAATACTCTCGTAATCCTCTCTCCATTCCTTCTCTAATAATTTGCTATCTTCCATTTCTTGGAGGATTATCATGTAAAGATTTACATCATAACCTTCTTCATCTACGCACTCATTCATAGTTAGCATTTCCTCATTTACACATACATCTAGGGTGGCTAGTATTTCCATCCATCCATGTGGTTTGAATGCCTCATCAAGAAATATTTGAGACATGTATGCTGGGTCATCTATAGGTTTGTAATTTTGGTGACCTATTGGCCATAATTTTACTTTCATCTCCTCTCTTTTTGCTTCCTTACACATCCATAACCGGACATCTTCCCTCCTCCATGATTGATCACTGGATCTTGCACTATGAATGGATAGGTCTTCTTCCTCCTTATGGACTAGGTTCCATTGTAAAGGGACTACATCTCTATAAGTGAAGGTATGTAAATTTATCTTGGTGGTTGTACCTTGGTGTTGCAAGTACAATGCATCTCTTCCCCAATCTTGCACAACTCTTAGTTGTTGTAATAAAGTAAGTCTATGGTCTAGGGATCCGATGGCTTCAGACAGATCTGAAATTGGATACCGTTTGGTCACTCGTCTCTAGGACCAAAGATCTCAAGAGTAGACTCAAGCATAAGTCATGTGCTCTCATATTCAAGTAATCCACTTAGCCTAGTGGTTAAGTCTCATGGTTGTGAAGGAGGAGGTCTTGGGTTCAACTCCCATGGGGAGCATGGGAAGAGAGTTTTGCCCAAAGAGCTCTAGAGCCTTCTAACTCAAGTTAACGTGAGTTAACTTGAGTCCAGTGGACTTAACTCAAGAGGTGAGTACAACAACCACTAGTGGACACTAGTGGTTGTTGTACTCACCTCTTGAGTTAAGTCCACTGGACTCAAGTTAACTCACGTTAACTTGAGTTAGAAGGCTCTAGAGCTCTTTGGAGTCCAGTGGACTTAACTCAAGAGGTGAGTACAACAACCACTAGTGGACACTAGTGGTTGTTGTACTCACCTCTTGAGTTAAGTCCACTGGACTCAAGTTAACTCACGTTAACTTGAGTTAGAAGGCTCTAGAGCTCTTTGGGCAAAACTCTCTTCCCATGCTCCCCATGGGAGTTGAACCCAAGACCTCCTCCTTCACAACCATGAGACTTAACCACTAGGCTAAGTGGATTACTTGAATATGAGAGCACATGACTTATGCTTGAGTCTACTCTTGAGATCTTTGGTCCTAGAGACGAGTGACCAAACGGTATCCAATTTCAGATCTGTCTGAAGCCATCGGATCCCTAGACCATAGACTTACTTTATTACATTCTTCAGATCACTCCAGCCACTAATAGACTCTAGTGGTGGATATGAAAGGAGTGGAGGAGATTGCACATGCACTTGTGGACTCTAGTTACATTTGTGGTCCTCATTAGTTCAAGCAGCTATATATATAGGCATAAGGTTGGGAGGAGAGTCATTCATTCATGAGTATTTCCAGTCGTTACGCTGTTGCAGTTGTCTCATGAATGGTGATCCTAAAATCATTTTTTAATTGCTAGCTTTTCCAAAATGACATATGGCTAAAGTATGTTCAAATTCTTCTCCACACGTGGTCAACATGACCTTTTCTAAAATTCCTAGTGGTCTTTCAACATGACCATCTACTAGTTGGAGTTTCATCCGTGTGGGTCATAGGGTTGTCTTTCCCCATGTTTCCAAAATATCCTTAGTGGCTATGCATATGTGTGCTCTAGTGTCTAAGATCGCTTAAGTCATGTACACGTTAAAGATGATGGGTAGACATGTTGTCTCCCTCACTGAATTCCCCTACTTTATCTATTGGGATTTGGATAGTTGATAGAGCTTCCATTTCTTTTCTCTCTTTCATGGATTCTTCATTTTTTACCTTCTATGTACACGAGGTTAGCATAGTCCGATCCATAAGAATTCTCATACCCCTCATTACCATAGTATTGCGGATCATTTGTCTAATCATGTTCCATTAGGCTCACATCATACGAGTAATACTCTCCTTGGTTTTGATCAAAACCCTCGTTAGCAGGTTCTGGTACTATGGCTCTTTCTAAGTTTTCCTCCAGTTGGGTGTACTTTAGTGGTACTACATTCTGTGGATGGGGTGGTTATTATCCAAAAATTTCAGCACTCATTTCAGTTTTCGTCGAAGTGAAGATTTTGTCACATTCTTGTTCCTTAGTGAAATGGCGGGCAGCAATGACTTGTTTGGCATGCTTCAAGCTGAAGATAAGCTTGATGGGACCAACTATCCGATGTGGTCTTACATGATGAAGCACGTTCTTGTTGCAAAACAACTTTGGGCATAGTGGCAGATGTAGATCGAAGACCGACAGGTGCTTCTACTTCACAGTCTACTGTCACAGATGGAGCTTCTTCTTCGAGTACAGTGGTTTCTCCTTCTCCACCTACACAGGAGCAGCTTAGATGGGATGGAAAAGATGCTCAAGCTCATGCTTTGATTGCGCTTTCAGTGAAGCGTCATATAGTTCCACACATTCGGTCATGTTCTACATCACCACAGGCATGGGACACTCTTGCTTCTTTGTATGCCGTGCGTAATGAAGCACGTGTTGCATACTTGAGGAAGCAACTTGAGGATGTATGTATGGCTGAAAATGAGTCAGTGGATGTGTATGTGACACGCATCAAGGACTTGAAAGAGCAATTCGCAAACATAGATGAGATCATTCCGGATGCATCACTCATTTCTACATTGTTGAAAGGATTACCGGAATCTTTTCAAAGCTTTGCTACTACACTTCGTTTGGTTGCAAAAGGAAATCCTAATATGTATGCATTTGATGAGGTTGTGTCTCTTCTTTTGCAAGAAGAGCAATCTAGAGTGAATAGGAGTGGTTTGATTGAGGGAACGCAAGCACTTGCTATCTCACAAAAGGGGAAAAGCAAGTATGGTTCAGCTTTTGGTTCATCAAAACCAAAGCCTCAAGCTTCCTCTTCCACTCATTCCTCTAATGATGGTGATTTCCAAAAAAAGAAGAGATGCAAATATTGCCGGAAGGCTGGTCATACTATTGATGAGTGTAGAAAGCTTGCTAAACGCAATGAAAAGAAGAAGGAATCCGGCATGTCTATTGCTGAAAATTTAGCAAATGCAAAGAATGATGAAGCTAACATGGCTCAAGATTTTTGGGCATGTGTTGTTACATGTCATTATGATGCTTCTTTACATTCTAAATGCATGGTTGTGAGTGAGGCTGATTCGGATTGGTTCTTTGATAGTGGTGCTTCAAAGCACATAACATCATGCAAAAGATTTTTTGCCTCTTTGAAAGA
This sequence comes from Ceratopteris richardii, assembly GCA_020310875.1. Classification (NCBI taxonomy): domain Eukaryota; kingdom Viridiplantae; phylum Streptophyta; class Polypodiopsida; order Polypodiales; family Pteridaceae; genus Ceratopteris; species Ceratopteris richardii. Next base: position 7,210,240 of record CM035429.1, on the reverse strand, counting down.
TGCACCTAAAGGAGGACATGTGGTGTGTGCAAACAATGCTTCTTATCCTATCATTGGAGTAGGAGAAATTGAGCTTACGGCTGCAAATGGAGGTGTGATTCTCTTGAAAAATGCATTGTATGTGCCCGGTATCAAGAAGAACTTAATTTCAGTTCCGTTGATTGCCAAAGCAGGACTGCATGTACACTTTGTTGATGATAAGTGTATGGTTCATGATTTCAGCAATGGCGATGTTATCGTGATGTCCGGTACATTCTGTGATGGTTTGTATCGCATGGATACATACAAGAGGGCTGCCTCGAATGCCTTGGTTGCTCATACTTCTTCCATGGCTAAAATGGAGCTTTGGCATGCTCGTTTTGGTCATTTAAACTTCAATAGTTTGCTCTACTTGCAAAAGAAGGACATGGTTATTGGCTTGCCTACACTTGAGTCCATTGAAAAGCATGCATGTGAAGGTTGCATTCTTGGAAAAATGCATCGTGCTTCTTTTCCAAAAGATAGTCACACACACACTACAAGAAAATTGCAACTTGTTCATAGTGATGTATGTGGTCCGGTCAAGACTCCATCTTTTGGGAAGCATGTATATTTTGTTACCTTCATTGATGATGCTACTCGCCATACATGGGTGTATCCTATGAAAGCAAAGAATGAGGTATTTTCTTGCTTCAAAGCATTTTTAGCTATGGCTGAAAATTTTTCTTCACAAAAGCTTTTGACTCTACGCACAGATCGTGGTGGTGAGTACATGTCACATGAGTTTAATGTTTTTCTTCGTGAAAGAGGTATTTCACACCAATGTACGGTGCCATATACACCTCAACAAAATGGTGTTGCCGAGCGTAAAAATAGAACTTTACTTGAAATGGCACGATGTATGGTTAAAGGAAAGCATCTTCCTCATAAGTTTTGGATGGAAGCGGTCATGTGTGCAAATTATGTGTTGAATCGCTGCCCTACAAAAGCATTGAGAGTCATCACTCCTTATGAGGCTTGGAATGGTCATAAGCCTATGGTTAGTCATATGCGTGTGTTTGGTTGTTTGGCATATGCTCTTGCGCCTACTTCACGCATGACTACCATTCGTACCGTGGTTGCATTGGCTGCCCATCGAGGTTGGAAAGTGCATCAATTGGACATAAAAACAGCCTTCTTGAATGGAGATTTGCAAGAAGAGGTCTATGTGAAGCAACCTCCTGGATTTGCTATGAAAGGGAAAGAGCATATGGTTTGTCGCTTGCATAAAGCCTGATGGAGAGTGTTAATCTCCAAAAGAACAACCTACTCTTGAACTTAGAACACCTCTATATCAAGAATAAGTCAAAACCTTCACCAATTTAAAAGATCAATGACCAAATACCAAATTCTTGAACAAACTGTGAAGAAGGAAATTACTCAGAAAGTCTGCTGCATATATCTTTCTCATTGACTGAGTAAATGTGTAAAGTTTTTTATGAAACTTTGCACAAGGTGTCGCCTAAAGATTGCGCACCTCCTCCAAGTCAAATCACTTCAAAAGATTCAGTAGATCTTGAGAAATCTACTTCACAAGTTACCTATGTCTAAATCTGCACTTCTGAGAAGTCGATTTGGACACCCCTAACTTCTTAGCTTTAGTTCTCACAATGTCGAACCCGTGTGATCAAATCCTTTTAGCTATAGATAGCTTATCTCTCAACTTAGATTTTGAGCTATCATATGTGTAAAACTTTACACTGTGCACTGAGCACTACTCATTTCATTGAACACGAAATCTGCACCTGTTTCAGGAGACTGTGAACATTCTTTACATATGAATGTTCCTACACACAATTCTCTTAACCTCATTACAATTGGAAGCTAAAACTTTGTACAGTAGTTGATCAACTCTAGACTTAGACTTGTACAAAAGCATTCCACAAAAGCTTTACCACAGAAGGAGAAGACACGAAAACTTCGAGCGCAAACTTTTCTTCTATTCTTCAGAAAATCAGAATTGAGTTGTGAGAGAGACTTCTTCTCATTCCTATGAACTCTAATGAGTCTTACAACTTACAAATGCACTATTCTCATACTCTCCTATTGTCTCCTCTATTGCCCCGACATTTTTCCAAAGTATTTATAGGCAAATATGTACAAGTTTATGACTATTCAACAGTCTAAGTGATCTATGTCTTCACTAATGTACATATGTGTACATATCCTTCATCCTGTGAATGTAACCTCTTTCTTTGCTTCAAGACTTGATCTTATCTCCATCTTTTGTCTTCCAAACTTCAATTGGTGATTGGTCTGCACCAACAGCTCCCCCTCAATCATCAATTGAGGTTTCTCTTATCTTCTTTATGCCTGCCATATCTTTGAACTTCTGTAACTTTGGTCCATCTAAACTTTTTGTAAGCATATCAGCTATCTGATCTTTTGTTGAAGTATGTATAACTTCAATCTCCTTATCCATCACCTTCTCTCTTAGAAAGTGCTACTGTATCTCAATGTGTTTGGTCCTGGCATGAAAAACAGGATTAGCAGCTAGATATAATGAACTCATGTTATCACCATAAATGATAGGTATGCTCTGTATAGTGTCAAAACTCTTCATGAGAGTCTTAAGCCATATCACTTCTTTTGCAGCTTCAACCATGCCTTTGTACTCTGCTTCTGTAGATGACAAAGCAACTGTATGTTGCTTCTTTGAGCACCAGGAGATCAACTTATCTCCCACATAACACATGTATCCATAGGTTGACCTTCTATCATCTGGATTACCTGCCCAATCTGCATCACTATATATCTTGATATTTGTATCTGATGTAAAACCATAATACAAACCTTCCTTGAGTGTACCCTTAATGTACCTCAACACTCTTTGACCTGCAATCCAATGCTCTTTCCTAGGACAATGCATAAATTGAGACAACACCCCAACTGCATATGATAAATCAGGCCTAGTTAATGTAGCATAGATAAGACTACCAACCAAACTCTGATATTGCTTCATGTCCTTGAACTCTTCACCTCCAAATCTGCTTAGTTTGTGATTCACCTCCATTGGAGTAGGTGCTACTCTGCAATCATTCATTTTAAACTTGGTTAACAAGTTCTTCAAGTACCTCTCTTGAGTCACATACACTCCATGTTGAGTGTATGAAATCTCCATGCCCAAGAAGTATGACAAATCTCCCAAATCACTAATTTTGAACTCTTTCTCCATTTGCTTCTTTAGGCTTTGTATGCCTTTCTCATCTGTACCTGTAAGAATTATATCATCAACATATATACATATGTAAATGAACCCATCATCACTTGCTTTAACAAGCAAGCTACTATCTGCTTTTGAAACTTGAAATCCAAGTTCTTTTAGGAACTTTACAAGCCTATAGTTCCATGCCCTTGGGGCCTGCTTCAAGCCATATAAAGCTCTCTTGAGCTTACACACATGATCTAGATATCTTCCATCTCTAAATCCTTGAGGTTGCTCCATGAAAACATCATCTGAAATATAACCATTCAAAAAAGCATTCTTCACATCTAATTGACACAATTTCCAACCTTTGCATGCAGCAATTGCTATGAGTGTTCTGATGGTTGTCATCTTTGCCACTGGACTATAAGTCTCATCATAGTCAATACCATATGTCTGAGCAAACCCTTTAACAACAAGTCTAGCTTTGTACCTAGACACACTTCCATCTGCAAATCTCTTTGTCTTATAGACCCATTTGCATCCAATGATCTTCTGGCTATTTGGCTTTGGAACCAAATCCCATGTTTGATTCTCCATCAATGCATCATATTCTTCTTGCATAGCTTTTTCCCAAATCTCTTTACCTTTTGCCTCTTCATATGTAGAAGGGTCTTCATCTGCTTTAATCATGTAAGCATAATCCTTAGTAGTCAAGAATGAAGTATCATAGCTATACCTTGTAGGTTGCCATTTGTTCCTTGTAGACCTCCTAAGTTCTCCACTTCTTGAGGTTTCTGGTTCTTCACATTCAGGATCAAATCTTGGTGTCTCTTCCACTTCAACCTGCACTTCATGATTCTCTTGTTCATCAAATATCTGAACCTTTGATTTACCTTTCCTTTGGCTCACAATTTCTTCATCATCTGTATTAATATTGATAGTACCTGCATACCAAGTACCTTGCTCATCAAATGTAACATCTTTTGATACAAGAAAATGTTTTGTGGATGGATTCCACAACCTGTATCCCATCTGCTTATCATCATAACCAATAAACACATATTTTTCAGCTTTAGGTTCCAATTTGTGCCTTAATTGTGATGGCACATATGCATAGGCCAAACATCCAAATACTTTGCAATGGTCTAGTGTAGGTCTCTTACCCCACCATGCCTCATATGGTGTCATACCCTGCAAGGCTTTACAAGGTAACCTATTGACCAAATAAGTAGCTGTATTTACAGCCTCAGCCCACAAATAATTTGGGCAATTTTTCTCCTTCATCATGGATCTTGCAAACTCAACAAGAGTCCTATTCCTCCTTTCTGCTACACCATTTTGTTGAGGAGAGTACCTGCAAGTAACTTCTCTTTTTATACCTGCATTCCACAAGTAATCACTGAACTCATTAGAGAAATACTCTCCCCCTCCATCTGACCTTAGTCTTTTCAATTTATGTCCTGTAATTCTCTCTGCATACACATGATAATGTTTGAATGTATTGAATACTTCTGACTTATCTTTGATCACATAGATAGTGATCCATCTTGTAGCATCATCAACATAAATCACATAATACCTTGAGCCATTGGTACTGAAGTCCTTTGATGGTCCCCACACATCTATGTGTACCAACTCAAGTTTCTCTGAATACATAAACCCATGCTTAGAATAGGGTTGCTTATGAGCCTTACCTAATTGACATGCCTCACATCTGTATGTCATATGTTGACCTGAAACATTAGGCAATCCAAGCACTGAACGATTATTAATCATGTCTTTAATACCTCTTTCATTGAAATGTCCAAGTCTCTTGTGCCAAAGATCTAACTCAGAGATCTTATTTCCTCCATAAGTGAACAAGGCATGACCAACATTACCTTGAATCTTCAATGTGAACAATCTTCCTTCTTTCTTCCCTGAAACAATTTGTTTATACCCATTGCTAGGGTCTTCCACAAACACTCCTTCATTAGTGAACCTTACTTCATAACCTTTTTCCACAATTTGTCCTACACTTATCAAATTCTTAGGAATTGTAGGAACATACAAGACCTTACTCAATAAGGTGCTACCATCCTTTGCCTTCACTGATCCAATTGACTTCACATTGTGCTTTGTATTATCACCTGTTTGAACAACATGATTAGATACCTTATTCTCCAAATCAGTCATCAAGGCTATGTTACCACTCAGGTGATTGCTACACCGTGAATCAATGTAGAAGACTCTTTGATCTTCATTCTACCTTTCACAAGTTGCATTCATTATCAATTTTGAATCTTCCTTCTGATCTGAAGCATAATTGTAGTAGGTATTGTTATATTGTTGACTTTGGAAACCTCTACCTGCATTTCTTCCAAAGTAACCCCTACTACCTCTACCTCTGAAATTACCTCTTTGATTTCTGCCACCTCTTCCTCTTGAATTATAGTTCTGATTGTATCCTCCATTACTTTGAGTGTTATGCCAACAATCATTGGCTAAATGATTTGTCTTACCACAAATCCAGCAAGCTTTGGATCCATCTTTGTTACTCCTGCCTCTTCCTCTACCTTTGCCACCTCCTCTTCCTCTTAGGAAGTTGGCTTGACTAGTTGTGCCTTCTTCTGCATTTGCTTGTTGCTTTCCTTTGTTAGTTTTCTTCTTGTCTTTAGAGTACATTGCATGACCTGCACTCTTGTCAACATCTCCTTTGATATCATTCTCAAAAGTTAGCATATGTCCTAACAATTGATTCAAATCAGGATTGAAATGATCCAATGAAAGTTATGTAGATAAAATAAAAGGCTTCCACTTCTCATCACCTCTTAGTCCTGTGAGAATTTGCCTTACCAATTTATCTTCTTCAATGTCTTCATCCACAGCTCCTAATGCATCTGCAATGTCCTTCATCTTTGTCACATAAGCAGATATTGATTGTGAAGCCTTCTTCTTGAAAGTGGTAAACTCTGCCCATAAAGATGCCTTTCTTGACTTTGTAGTGTTTTGGAAATGCTCCTCCAAAGCATTCCATATCTCACTTGCACTTTCAAGACCTCTAATGTGAGGTAGCAAGTAGTCATTGACTGCCATATAAATTATGCTCCTAGCTTGAGCATCTCTTTTCATCCAATTCTTCAAATCTGATAATTCTTCCCTAGTTGGAACACTAGGATCTCTGAATTGTGGCTTTTCTTCTTCTCCTGTAATGTAAGCTATCAAATCTTTGCTCATTAGATGAGCTTCCATCCTCATTGACCATGCAGGATAGTTCTCTCTATCCAATTTCTCTATCTGAAGAGAATCTCCCATCTTCCTTCACCTGTATTAACAGATCTTTAAACTTTATGAGGAATAAATGTACCTTGACTTCGAATATTACTTCTTCTGATCCTTTTGACAACTTCAATGTGTCTTCCTTCAAGCTTTCTTCAATCTTTGTCCTTTTGATCCTTCAAGATGTAAAGTTTGTATTTCTGCAGTAGTCGGAGTCTCCCTTTGCTTGATTCTGATGCTTCCTGCTCTGATACCACTGATGGAGAGTGTTAATCTCCAAAAGAACAACCTACTCTTGAACTTAGAACACCTCTATATCAAGAATAAGTCAAAACCTTCACCAATTTAAAAGATCAATGACCAAATACCAAATTCTTGAACAAACTGTGAAGAAGGAAATTACTCAGAAAGTCTGTTGCATATATCTTTCTCATTGACTGAGTAAATGTGTAAAGTTTTTTATGAAACTTTGCACAAGGTGTCGCCTAAAGATTGCGCACCTCCTCCAAGTCAAATCACTTCAAAAGATTCAGTAGATCTTGAGAAATCTACTTCACAAGTTACCTATGTCTAAATCTGCACTTCTGAGAAGTCGATTTGGACACCCCTAACTTCTTAGCTTTAGTTCTCACAATGTCGAACCCGTTTGATCAAATCATTTTAGCTATAGATAGCTTATCTCTCAACTTAGATTTTGAGCTATCATATGTGTAAAACTTTACACTGTGCACTGAGCACTACTCATTTCATTGAACTCGAAATCTGTGCCTGTTTCAGGAGACTGTGAACATTCTTTACATATGAATGTTCCTACACACAATTCTCTTAACCTGATTACAATTGGAAGCTAAAACTTTGTACAGTAGTTGATCAGCTCTAGACTTAGACTTGTACAAAAGAATTCCACAAAAGCTTTACCACAGAAGGAGAAGACACGAAAACTTCGGGTGCAAACTTTTCTTCTATTCTTCAGAAAATCAGAATTGAGTTGTGAGAGAGACTTCTTCTCATTCGTATGAACTCTAATGAGTCTTACAACTTACAAATGCACTATTCTCATACTCTCCTATTGTCTCCTCTATTGCCCTGACATTTTTCCAAAGTATTTATAGGCAAATATGTACAAGTTTATGACTATTCAACAGTCTAAGTGATCTATGTCTTCACTAATGTACATATGTGTACATATCCTTCATCCTGTGAATGTAACCTCTTTCTTTGCTTCAAGACTTGATCTTATCTCCATCTTTTGTCTTCCAAACTTCAATTGGTGATTGGTCTGCACCAACAAAGCCTTGTATGGTCTCAAGCAAGCTCCACGTACATGGTATGACAAAATACATAAGCACTTGATTGCTCTTGGCTTCACATGTTGTCCGATTGAAAGCACACTCTATGTACGCAAAAATGGGGCTGATCTTATAGTGCTTTTTCTTTATGTCGATGACATACTCTTGACTGGGTCATGTGATGCAAAACTTGACATTCTTATGGCTGATTTGCAGCATACTTTTGATGTCACTTATCTTGGTCTTTTGAGCTACTATCTTGGCATCCAGTTTGTATCCGTTGAGGGGGGAATTGTTATCCATCAAGCAAAGTATGTTGAGAAACTACTTCAGCGTTTTGACTTTGAGGATTGTAAGCCAGTTTCCACGCCAGTTGAGACAGGATTCAGGTTCTCGGTTGAGGATTCCAGTGATGCATTTGATACTTCTCTTTATCAGCAAGCTGTGGGATGTCTTATATATGCATGCAACACAAGGCCGGATATACAGTATGCAGTTTCCCAGTTGAGTCGATTCATGCATAGCCCTGGCACTAAGCATTGGCAAGCGGTGAAACGTGTGTTTAGATATCTTCGAGGCACTTTGAGCTTAGGTCTCTTTTATGGCAGAGATGTTCAGCCATGCTTGCATGCTTTTATAGATAGTGATTGGGCTGGTTGTTATGATACTCGCGTGTCCACTAGTGGTAATTTCTTTTTCCTTGGAGACTCATGCATATCTTGGTTGAGTAAGAAGCAACCTACAGTGGCGACATCGAGTTGTGAAGTTGAGTACAGGGCAGTTTTCACAGCTACAGTGGAGTGTATATGGCTGAGACGCCTATTGATGGATCTTTGCATGGAGATTGATGCTGCTACGCATATTCTCACAGATAGTCAGAGTGCTTTGGCTGTTGCACGAAACCCAGTGTTTCATGCACGGACCAAACATATTAAGGTGCATTATCACTATGTGAGAGAGCGCCTTCATGCAGGAGATATTGATTTGGTATATGTGCCTACACAAGATAATGTGGCAGACATATTCACCAAAGCTCTTCCACGGGAAAAGTTTGAAGCTTCTCGCAAAGCTTTAGGCTTGTTACCTTGTGGGGGCTGATCTGTCACTCTCTGTATGTGTTCACATCATTCACTCCAGGGGGGTTTGTTACACTTATGTGTTCCTCGAGTAGCTTTGATGTGAACCTTTTCCCTATACATGGGCACTTTTTACTCTAGTGCTGGCTAGAGGTTTTTTCCCCATGTTACCACATACTTGATACTCTCATATGTGGTGGTACTTTGTACTTAGGGATATTATTCAGCTCTTACTTCTGTTCAGTTCATCGATCAATAGAGAGAGCTATTCCAGCCATCATCTTCTCCGTGTGTCTTGTTGTGTTTGTGCTCTTTGTGTGTGCTTCTCGTGTGTCTCTCGCACTTCTACACACTCCCAACAGTTCTCGGTGTTGTGGTTGGTGTACTTTTGCTCAATAAGACAGTACATGGAAGGTCCTTGAAATTGGTTTTCTATTGTAGGGATAAGCTTGTGACGTCCCTAAACCTCCTCTTGTGCAGACATGGGATGGATGATCTCCGCCGCACAACGTACATCTCTGTAACATTGGTACTCTCAAAGGGGGCTTTTGGTAGTTCCTCTGTCCTTGCACTCCCAATTTCTTCACTACCAACTCCGTTAGTTCCTCCACATTACTTGAACTAGAAGTCACATTGCTCCTCCTGTCTTCTAATTTAGTAGAAATTTGTGTAGATTTGAGATCGTCTACGAAATTGTCATCCAAATCTATACGCTCTTGGAGACACTCACTTAGATTTTGTAATCGTTTTCTGTACACTAAGGTTCTCAATGTTCCATTAGTTAGTCCATTTAGAAATAAGGATATCATTTTTTTGCTGAGAAGGTCTCTCCATCACAGTACTAGTTACCTCTTCTAGCTACATTTTTCATTGTTTCATTAGGAGCTTGTTTGAAACTATGGATTAAGGATGAAGAATTGTGCTTAATCCCTTGTTTTGTGAATTCCCCAATAAATTCTTGGAAGAATTTTTCGATATTGCCAAAGTGATTTGGATCCAAGGGTTGGAACCAAGTCAAGGCTGTCCCCATAAGGGTTAGCCCAATGGATTCATATTGCACAAAAAAGTCATCCACTTTCTCTACTCGCAATACTTTTTTGAATTTAGCAATGTGTTCATAAGGTTCTCCTATTCCATCCTAATGATTCTGCATGCATTCACCCACTTGGATTGGTCTCAGTCTCCTTCCTAGCTTTGGGGGTCAAATTAGGATGGGAATTGCAGGTCTTGATGGATGCATTCTTGGTCCTACACCTTCAAGTGGTCTTGCCCTAAAGGTTGGCATATTTACATTTCTTGTTCCTTGGCTATCTTGGCTGTTAGGATTTACTCCTCACATAGCAAATCTTACGTGAGGTCTCATGGGAATATTGCATTGGGTAGATTTTCTTGATGTCATATTTTTTGTGCCTTGATGGGTTTCAAAGGGGTTTTGCAAGGTAGCTTCCTGCTCTCGAGGAGGGAACATAGGTAACCCCATATACTTTAGTTGTGACCTATCCACTTCATCTACTAGCCAATATCTCCTTTGGTTCTGGTCTAGGTATGTAACTCTAGACACATCTTCCGGATCCTTCAGCTCGAATATAGTTATGGGATTTATCCCTTCCCCTTGTGTAGGTGAATCAGTTTGTAGGAGCGAATCTGATCCATATACTAAGTACACATCCAACAAATAGTCATCGTGAGGTATTAGGTCCCCTCTTAACACTTGAGTCACCACTAACTTTCCTCTGGGGGTAGTCACAGTGTCTCCATTGTTGGGTCTCCAAGGAGTTTCGTGTCCCTCTAATTCTCCTCTATTGTTAGCTTGGTCAGGATTTTCGACTACTACGTATATGTGGCCCATCTTGTCCATGTAAATGCCACCTTCATACTTAACACCCTGTCTAGGGACTATCTTTGCCTCCATAGTGTTTATCATTCTTGCTATCAATCTATTTAAACTATCAAGGTAGATGGGTACTCCTTGTAGGTTAGTAGACACATAATGTAGGGAAGTCCGATACTCTCCTTCTATAGTAGACATGAAGCCTTCCCTGGGTACTGAACTATGCATGTCCTCAGAAGCCATGGGTAGTTCCTCCTCAGAATCACTAGAAGTGTTCGAGTAGATAGAGTGATGGCTTGGATGGATTGCACTTCCTGCAAAAGATATGACACCTCTTTGACTGCCTAACACTCATCGGGACCTCAAGTTCATTCATCACCTAGGTGCTAGGTCTTTTCTAATCTCAATTAGCCCTCCAGGCTTCTCCCAATTCCTAATGTTTCTCTCACCTTTCCTTCCAAACTACTTAGGTTTCCCATGATACATGATACCTCTTCGAGCGATACCACTTCCCAATGATACCACTCTAAATGATACGATACCGTTATGGCCACAATCCCACGATACCACTTAGTGACGATACACCATACCTCTCTAACATGATACCAGTTTACTCCGATACATGATGCCACTATGCTCACGATACATGATATCACCTAGGATTATACGATACTTGGTCCACTCTGTGATACATGATACTCATCAAAATGATACACGATACTAATCTTGCAAAGATACAATACCTATCTTCACATGATACACAATACCAAATTTAGGTGATATGCAATATGTCACGTATGTGACATGCAACACCACTTAGCACGATACGATACCGCTCGACTCACAATATGTGATAGATCAACTTGGCGATACATGATACCTTGTTGATATCATGATACTCAAGGAGGCGATATCTAATACTTGGCAAGTATCGCAAGACTAGGGAGTTTTGGTATCACGATACCAAAACTTAACCGACCATGATACTTCAACCAAAAGTGATCTAAATTTCCTAAAATTGTGTGCAAAGTGTACCTTATACACTCCTCTTCTCTCTCGGCTCACTATGGATGACAAATGTCACTCTAAACCCCCTTTTTTGCTACTCCACGATACCAATATAGTGTCATGTCATGTTTGTGAGTGTTTACATGATTTTTAGAGGGTTGTACAATGTAAATACTCACCTTAAGGAATAGGTCTTGAAGTGCTTGCACTCCACCAACTGCTAAACTCAGAATTCTCTGTGATACCAAGCCCATGATTCGCAGGCTACTCTCTCACGATACTTGCTTCAGAACAAGTGAATGGGAACTCAAATGATTTTGCATTTTATAGCCTTGGGTGATCAAGGACGTGAATTTAAAGGAATCGATTTTTTTTTCTTTTTTTTTCCCTATATTTTTTAATTTGTTGATGGTATCCTACTTGCCCTAATCCTACCGCTCTCTCTTTCCTAACCCTAACTCTTTCTCACTCCCTCACTCCAAACTCTACCAACTCATTACACACACCACTCTAGTGTGAAGTAACAAGTGCAAAAGTGTTTGTGATTTACCACTATCTAAAATTAATTCTACTCACACAACTCCTTCACTCAGTAGCTTTCACCATCATGTAGGCACTTGATTAGATTAGTACCCTGATAACAACACCAAAAACATGTGTACCTAAGTCGTAGAACCTTAGGGACTTATCTCAACAGAGACTACACCTCAATTGCCCCACAAGTGCATATAGTGGTGGATTAATACAAGTTTAATTATCAATCCATGAAATTAGACATATTAAGTGCATGAAGACATGTGTAGCATGATGGTAAGTGAAGTGACAATGCGACAATGTATGTAACTCTGTTTAGCTACCTCTTCTACTCATTAATCTTCTGAAAATGCATGTCGTGATACTTGTAAAAGCAACAAGCACAAATTCAGACTTTTCTCTTAGCTCAGAACTCTGAATATGGTCAATAGAGGCTCATTTCAAAGCTCTCAGTGAGACACATCTAATTGTTGTGTTTCTAGTCAAACTTGATAAACATGCGTCAAGTTATGAGCAAAATAGTAAATGGCAGGAAACCCTACTTCATCTCCACAGCTCAGCAAGCTTCACACACACATATTACAATCATGAAAACAAGAAGGAATGGGGTAGACCAGACTGTTGAACATACATTTCAAGCAAGAAGAACACACACAAGATCTTAGAGAATAAGATACTCGGCAAGGAAGAGGCAAATTTGAAATCTCAGCTTGATTCCTCATAATGGCAAAAAGTTCCTACAAATAGTCATCAAGTGACTTATATACATGTGCCCTAAAAATGGTCCTTTCACACAAGAGACTGGCACTTTTATTGAAAAAATAGTAAATTCCTACTATGTTACAAGGATTATGTTACAACATCCGGGATATATGCATCTGGAGGACTCCTCTAGTGCATTTATATAGCTTCATGGGGTATTTCATAGAAACTTGGAGAAGAAAATTTGTGCCCATAATTTGAAAATTTTTGGGGCTCAATTTTTTGTGCTTCTTTTCTCTGCAACACTCTCCCCCTCTTTGTCTCTGTCGTCCCTTGAAAGGCTTTGATTGCATGCCAACAATGGTATATGAAGACCTTAGGATCGTTAGAGAATTTTTCACCTTATTCGAGCCTCACTCATATGCTTCCATCATCCCCTTGGTATTCCTTAACATTCACACATTAGAGTTGCTATATTGATTTGGGTTTTCATGCATGCACCCATTGGTAAATATTGCATCTGTTTTTGTCTTGTTGATGCTCCAAAGGTCATGTGTTTAATTTTTGTTTACATGCCTTGAGACTTCCTTTCGCGTTGCAGCCTGATGTGTGCCCTTGCGAGGCTTAGCACAGAGGGTGAGTTACCTTTATTTGAATAGTTTTTCTTTTTGTTTTTCTTCTTCTTCCTTTTTTTCTTGATTCTCCCTCCACAATAAGCTTTTTTCAAAAGTTTGGATTCGAAGCTTAACAAGAGTGCTCATAACCTTTACATATGGATGGGGATCGAAACGGTTCAACCCTATCCTAGAGGATATGTTCATGCATTTTTTAATGAGGGAAAAAATGGTTGAAAAGAGGTGTTATCAATGTTAGAACTTAAATATAATGGCGCACAACACTTTTTCCTCTACATATGATCCATTTTTATCATGTGTAAGGGATTTAGTTAAAAGCTCCTTATGTATTAGGATTCCAAGCTGGGACGTGCTTCATGGAAGATATGAATGACATGCTTAGACATAAAATCAAATCATTAGAATGCTAAAGATAAAGCTAAAGCCTCAAAGGATATGTGTCTAAATTATATTTAAGTTTCACTCCACGAAGATGTCACCTCATCCATTTAACAATATCTAAGAGAATAGGAAGGATAGCCTACCAAATCCAATCACAAAAATATAAATAGGCCCATCCGTTTATTCATGTGAGTTGATTAAAGCTAAAATTGAATAAATTTGTAAAGCTTTTCTTGATAGTGATGTCATAGATCCTATCTCCATGCAAACTCTTCCACACGAGCTAAAACTAATATTACACAATCGCGAGAAGTGGACTATAAGTGGAAGGATAGTACAAAGGATAGTACAAAGGAGTATGTAGAAATGGTTTCTAAGGTTTGAGGTATCTTTATAAGAGGAAAAAGCAAATCGTAAGGTTCTCTTGAAATTGAGAGACAAAAAATATAAATAGGATTTACCTCTTTTAGAGGATCTTTGAAAATGGTAGTTTTCCTTAAGTACATTCATGCAAGTAGAACACATACCACTTGAGAAATTACCCTTAACTCGTTTGTAGGCCATTGCTAGACCCATCATGCTGACCTCCACATAATTTATTTTTCATAAGCCTATACTGTTTTCTAAGTCCATTCAGACAAGTGCTAGTATAGTCATCAAAAAGCTAACTTCTTAGAAAAAAATCCAAAATATAAACTCATGGTTCTTCATCTCTTTAGTGATTGATGTATCGACAAATGTATCGATTATGTTATACTCATTTTACAAGACTAGAGGAAAGCATGATTTTTTACCTACTATTGCAAAGAATTTGAAAAAATAATATCGTAAAACATCTCATGTGTAATATTTTTCAAGTGAAATGACTTCTCTCTTTCTTTTATGTACTTTTCTTTTCAAATAGGAAGTTCAGCAATAACCTACTCTCCCATACTTTAATTAAAATAAAGGAAACAATTGTATAGGTGAATGGGTCTAGCACCCATGATACCCCCCAAATCCCACAAAGCAAGAGAAGGACATACAAGTTTAGAGGGTGTTACAAAGGAGGCTGATAACCCTCTTGTCCCCCTCATGTGGGGCCCACTTGGATTTAATCTTGTTGTTCTCGAGGAAAAGCAATCTAGGATGCCTAAAAGGTGGGAGATTCTTACAATTGGAAACTCTTTTTCCTACGATGAAAAGAGATTTCTCGATAGACCATTCTTTGGGAGGGTTTCAAAAATTAGAGGCACACCTTGCTCTTGAAATCTTCTAGAGGGCCTTGCCTCTTATAGCATTCCACAATGGTGAGGAGCAGCCAACCGCCTCACCCAGTAAAGCTTGCTTCCGATTGATTTGCTCTTGTAGAAGCAAGATGTTTTCAAGGATCCATCAGATCGATATAGATTTGGGGCACAAAAAGAAAATGTGTCCCAAATCCTCATTGCCACAATGGCACCACTTGCACCATGGGGAAGCGCCACAAATCTTGCTAGTCTTTATATCCATCTAGATTCCTTGGTGGAGGATTTGCCACATGAGTACTGACTTTTTCATCTCGATGAGGGGGTTCGAGAGAGACATGAACTTGAGATCCCATCTCAAGCCCATCCAACTAAGACAATTGTGGTGCAAAGGGTCCTACCAGATGAGTATGCAAGTTTTTTAGCATTCCCAAGCAAGGGATCTTCTCTACAAAAGGAACCATTATTCATAGTTCACTCTTCTTTCTGGATCGATATCCTCAAATCTAATCCATTGGCTAGTTTCTTGCTTCCACAAGTGTTTCTAGTATCAGGCGCCCTTGTTCCAAAGCTTCTTAGCTTTTTGGAGGTTCCAATTCTCCACGCCTTTGATGCCCTTGATATGGAACTAGATCGAATCATTATGTCTACCCATTTCCAATCTTCATTGATTCTGACAAATTGTTTGACCTTGTTCCAACTCTTCCACAGAAAGCACAATAGATTCGAGCCTCTAGGGAACACCGAAAACAGAGAGAACAAAAGGGTGAGAAGCCCTTTTTAAGAGGCCACACATCTCTTTAGTAGGTTTGTCTACCTTACTTGCCCACCACTCTTTAAAGTATATCTATAGATTTTTCCTTTGAATTTCTTCCTCGTATCTCAACATGCCTCTGATTTTTTGCAGCCCTCTCTAGTATTGAGAGTTGTCTTTGTTCACTTCCTCCTCAAGATGCCTCAGTCTCCGATAGAGCTTTTCTCTTCGCATGTGATGAACATTTTGCAAAGTCTTCTAGGTCCTGACTAGGATATGGCTAGTCTTCATAACCACATTCCTCCAACTTTTGGTCGGTGATGAGAGGTTGGCGAAGGCCAATTTCCAAGTCTTGGTAATCTCTTGTTGGATGGAGGGGAAAGACAAAGATGCAAGTTAGCATGAAGCCATGTCGCTTTCTTCAGCCTGGTGGATAGCTTGAAGGTGAGAATAATTGGGTAGTGATCTCAGACTATAAGGTTCATGTATTGGGAGAGGGAGGGTTGGCCCCACTCATGGATTATCTTCTACAAAATGTAGCTTCTATCAAGTCTCACTTTTCTTAGATTGTCCCCAAGTTGAAGGTTGGACCAAGAGAAACTGGCCTTATCTTTAATCTCCATAAGATCTAGGTAGACTTTGATGTTATCCTAGACATTTTTCTCCTAACCATGAAAAATATTTCCTCTATTTCCCCATTTGTCTGAGGAATCCTCCACCATGTTGAAATCCCCACAAAGCACAATGTTGTGGGAAAGAGAAGCCAAAGAGCTCCAAGTGGCAATCCTCTCCGTCTCCTAGTTGGGAGCATACATTGAGACAATGGTGCAATGTAAGGGGTCCCCAAAGGAAACAGCAATCCAATAGTGATTTTGATCTTTGAGGGTATTGACAAGTCTGTCAAACTAAAAATTGTTAATTCTGATAGTTGTACCCCCCTCCTAGGGTGAGTAGTGGAAATCTAGACATGAGTCGAAGAAATATGTATTAGTCTTTTCTAAAGGTCCTCTTCATCAATTTTGGTCTCTTCAATACAAATGAAGTCCAGGTTTAGGCTATTATCCCGAAACCATTGGCCAATAATAGCTGCTCTTGAGGGGTTAGATAGCCCCCTAATATTTAGCAATATGAAAATCATTATCAAAGGTTAATTTCTTTGAACGAAGGGGCCTTGTCCTTTTTCTTCTTTTTTTTTCTCTTCGTCTCTTTTCTTTGAAGTGGAGGAATCGAGGCAAAGGATCTTGCCCTTAAGGGGAATCTTCCATGGAATCTCCATCGATTGTTTCCCTTTGTGGGTCGCCTTCTTCAAAAATGAAGATGGAACCTTCTCGGGAATTGTAGATCCGATGACTGTCTTGGTTATCTTTATTGTTAGTGGTGAATCCATCCTCTTTATTGGTGGTGTAACTCTCTTGGTTATCTTCTTTACTGGTGGAATCCTCCAAAGTTTTTCCTTCAATATTTACATCATATCGATTCCTTCCTAGGTAGTCATACTCATTGATCTCATTCTCCAAGTTGCAATAGATGTTTGTTAGTGGAGTTATGTTAGAGGGGTTTCTCTCAATAGTCCCATTAAGGCTTCTTTTCCTTCTTTGTCTTACTTTCGGGAACCCTTCTGAGTCTCTCTCCAAGGCTTTAGTTTCCTGCTTTTCCTAAGTGTTTAGAGGATGATCTTGAGTTCTGACTTGGCTCTTTATGGTGTTGGTTGTTTCTTGGTTCTCCTTGTTCTTAGAGGAGTTCTGTTTCAAAGGACACTCTTTTATCTTGTGTCCTTGAAGCCCACAGTGAAAGCACATGTTTGGTAAATTCTTGTATATGATCTCCTGCTTCCAGGCTTCCCCTTCACCAATGTCTATGGAAATCTTTGTAGGGAGAATTTTATTTAGTTCTGTTTTGATGCATATTTGTGAGTTCCATCTCGCTTTGAATTTGCACCTTCATAAATGAAGCCCCTGACATCCTCTCTCGAGGCTAATGGCCGACCAATGGGCATCACAATTTCTGTTAAGAAACCATACAACAAGAAGGCAAGTTGGGAAGTTCTACCGCTATCGAGTAGTAGAGCGGTTTAGTCTTATTTGGAACAAAGTCAGGGAACCATGTAAAGAGGCATAAGGTAGATCTCCAAATATGCCAAGTGCCAACTTGTAACTGTAATGCTTGAAACATCATCTCCTCATTCTCAGTGACCAAAAGCATGTGGTTTTCCGACAAGAATTGACATTTGCTCACAATCAAACCATGCTCGAACCGATGAGACACGTTTTCATTATTCTTCCAGCTTCCCCAAAATATCCTCCTTCTTAAATGAAACAATCGGAGGCTTAACACCAATCAACTCCTTAGAGGCATCTGGGTGTCATATTTTGTTGAGGGGACCACATTGCTAATTATCAATGAAGGGAATGTTGTGGCCATGGAAGCCGGGACCAAGCACCACACACACACAAGAAACTCTCTCACGAGCACCACCAGCAATGGAAACCAAAGCGATCACACACACAAGCCCTAAGAGAAAAGAAAAAAATAGCACCACAACAAAGCAACTAGGCCATGGTAGAATGCAAAAATAGAGCAATAAAGAATGAAAGGAAGAGAGCACTCGATCACGACAATCAAGCAAGCAAACGAAGACACAAAGGAGAAGCCTGAAACCCAAAGATGACCTTAAGCAGCTCTTGAAACTCCTTAGCCATCAAAGCCAAAATTGCACAGCTCCCAAAGCCTTAGTCCATCATGTTGTCTCCATTGCATCATCAGGCCATCATCATGAAGACTTAAAAGCGCTTGGGCCATCGCAATGCCCAAAACTCTCAATTCAAATTTTTGATTTCCTTCATTTTCTCTTCTACTCTTTTTTCTCTTTCTTCTACTCGTTTTTTTTTATTTTTAGACCCTTCAATCACGGAGATGGACTTCGCGCAATGATCAAGCTTGATGATGGCTTGTCAATTGAAGCATGCCTTCCCAACTGACCCGATGTCCTGTACCTTCCCAACTGACCCGATGTCCTGTACCTTCCCAACTAGTGCGAAGGGACCTTAGTACTACTTAGCATCATCGGATGCCTTGTCAATTGAAGCCTCTAGCTGGATTGAATTTTGATTTTACTCTTTATTTTAGTGTCTGACAAGAAGGAATGATTACTGGTCCAGTCAGCCCCCTCACTCGTCACGATGGACAAGACTTGCAGGTTTGAAGAAAAGCTTTACAAGAGAAAATGTGGGTCATTTAATGGCACGCTGACAATGTCAGAAAGGCAATCCGCAAAAGATGACGGGGACGCAAAAGATGAGACAGTTGGACCGACAATGCCAAGTGACCTGTCGCGATGAGACAGCTAGACCACCTTCAAAAGTAGAATCGCAGTGACCTAAATTTGAAGAAAAGTATAACTTTTTATATGATAGGTAAAAAAAATTGGCCCCCTGTCATGTGACAATTTTTTAATGACAGCTTGAAATGAGGAAAGACAAGTTATAAATCATACACACATGTACATGTTCATAGACTTGCATGCATTCATACTATTGTATATGTATATATGCATAAAGACACATGAACACTTACCACATAAACACAAACACATACACACACCTACAGTACATATGACATGTCTTGCACATGTAAGTATCCAACACTCGTATACATCTACATCCTTCATACCAACACAATGACACATACATATATATGCACAAACACAAAGTCTTTATCGTATGTTTGACTCCAATAGAGTTAATGATTTATGTCGCAAAATGCTTATAATTATAATGATGGGTTCTCATTTTTTATGATGCAAAATAATTATAGCATGATTCTGAAGATGCATTTTGTGAACCTGCATGTTTATGTTCTTTAGGCAGCTGAATTCACTCCCCACATAAAAATGATATTTTTAAGAATGAAGTTTGTATTCGGCGGTTAGGTCATTCTGTCACTCTTTCTCAAAACTAATGTCTGCTTCGTGTTTAGATTTGAACAATGAAAGGTCAACTCTAGTTTACACTCTATAGCTAAATCACTGAATAAATATAGTTCTTCTAGAATTATGATAGATGCAATCCCCAAAGAGAAAGAGATAGTTTGGCTATATTTATGAAAAGAACAATTGATACAAATTTAATTTTTTATGTTTTGTAATGCTCCCCAAACAATCTTCGTTGACGATGCTTTTATATAAACATCAGCGTTCAAAGAATTAAATATAATATAAAAGCATCGATTGATATCCATACTTTTGAAAGACTCAAAATTCCATCCCAACCAACTATACATTGACTATTAAAATCTCATCAGTTCAGCACATATGGTAGAATCAGAATATGAATGACGGAATACAAAACACTAATTTGTAGCAAAATATTCCATAATGAGTAGCATGTTAATAATAGCTTCCTTCCCTACTTCCATAAATATATTCATGAATCTCCATTCCATTGTACTAAGTCACCCCTTCCCCACCGTTTATGTTCCATATGAAAATCATGAGAAATCTTTTCCTTCCACACTATGAACTTATGGAAACACTTATTAACATGTCACACATTAGAAAAAACAAGAAAACCCAATTAGGAAGAAAGCAAAAAACTCAGCACCTCCATTCACAGGCGCGGCACCGGCGTCTGCAACAGAGCAAGCTGGGGGAGATTGCTTCACGTCTCTGTATTGTGGTGCATCACTAAAAGGCCAATCTAATGGAGAAAGGGTGGCGACCCATTGTTGCCTGCTATCCGTCGCGATCGACGGTCTCCAACTTGGTGTACTTCACGATCGTCTGCCAACTGTCACTCCTCGGGTCTCCTCGGACGATTCGCTTCCCCACCTCCTTCGTTATTTAAATTAGAGAGATTCGTGACGAGTTTCATTTGTTTTGTTTTAATGATGAAAAAGAGAAAAACTCGTGTTTTTAGAAATTTTAAGAAAGAGAGAAAATGCTTCTTTTCTTTATTGAGATAGAAGAAGTTTCCTCCATCATGAGTTCGTGATTTTCTCTTCAATTCTTGGCAAAATTAAAATTTCAAAACAAAGTAAAAGAGGGGATCGGAGGTGATCCTTTGTGATTGTGTGGATCTTCGACGGTTCTTCATGGTCAAGTGACTCGTGATTTGTCCATGCTTCAGGTGCAGTGGGCCTTTTCCTTGATGCCTCTCTCTTTGCTCTCAAGGGGACAGCCGTTTGTCTAAAGGTTTTGTTTGGTCCTTGGTCTTCCTGGAATTTTCTCTCCTTCGTGCAAGTCGAAGTCCTTGTCATGGCTCTGGCGACCCTCTCCCTTGCGAGAAGTAACATGGCCCCGCCCCTGGGGGAGAACAGTAACCTAGCCCCTATGTTGGAGGGGGGATCCTGTCGCCCTTGCGGCCTCCAAGGGTGTTCAGCCTCCCTTGGTCTCCCTCAGTAGATCTGCAATTTTGTCGACATACGAGGAGCTCAAGAAAGTTTTTCTTGTTGGTCAAATGTTTGGCCCTAGGCCCCCACTCGAAACCGTGCGCCAGTGGCTTCGCAACGAGTGGTTCCCCCCTAGGTTAATTGTTTGTAAGTGTCAGTTCCTACCAGCTAGTCACATGTTGCTAGTCTTCGAGAATGAAGATATGGCGTTTCGAGCCCTCAGTGTTGGAACTTGGCAACTAGGGCAAGCGACCCTGTGCCTATTCAAATGGTCCCCCGATTTTACTCTCGACAAATCGAAATCTCTCTGGTACCCTCTCTAGGTTGAGCTCCCTAAACTGCCGTACTTCTTGTACAACTTCGTGTCGGACATTGTTTCTCTTATCGGAAAGCCGTTGGCTTCACGCGAGGATGTTGGTTGTCTCATTTATTGAAGGTGCAAGACACTCGTTCAATGCTCGGTGGCACCCTCAAATCTGTGTCGAGGCTGACCTCAGCATGCCGCTTCCATCGAAGATCAAAGTGGACTTGGGCGAAGGGGATGTATGGGAGCAAGCCATCAATTAAAAAAACCTTCCCAACGCGTGCTTTCATTGTGGCCAACAAGGTCACAGGATTAAAGATTGCCCATTGAGACAAAAAGCAAGCAAAATCAAGAAGACCCCAAAACACTCAAGAAAACAAAGGGACATTGAATAGCCTGGCAAATAAAGAGGAAGTTAAGGGCCCCCTTGATCTAGAAGTTGATGCAGACGGGTTCATAGAAGTCAGAAGAAGAAGGAAAAGAAGCCCTGGGGTGACTTCTGAGCGAAACAACATGTCAGTTACCCCCTCCAGCAACTTGTATTGCAATCTGGAAAAGGAGATCAATGAGTTTGACTACCCAACCAAGAACCAACTTAAGGTGGCCACCAACGACAAAGCCCTAGAGATCCCTAAGAATAAAGAAAGCTTCTAGGAGGGTTTCACTACAAGCAAAGAAGACGGTTTCACTACTAGTAATGAAGATAACATGGATAGTGAAAGTTCCATCATCAGATCGACTATTCTGGAAATGGTTTCCAATTCTTCCCAACAAGAGGCATCCCGCAAAGGAAAACAACCTATGGAGCTACCCTGGAAAAGCCCCCACAAGAACTTATTGCTAAGTTGGGACCCCCTCCCAGCGAAAAAGAAAGATGAATCCAAGAAGAGAAAGGATAAGGCTCCCTCCTGCAAAGAGGATACACTACGACAATCATCATCATCTCGTCAAATGCTAGAGGGCTAACTGACCCGCAAGAGCGACCATCATTGGTCAATGGCTTCGCGACATTAGCCTAAACCTAGAATTTATATGTATTCAAGAGACTAAAATTGATGGAGTAGACCTCCAGAAACGGCTCAGACATGTCTCCTCGACCCATGTTTGGATTTGAGCATCCCACCAGCAGGGATCCGGTGGGATGGTAATCGGTATTAATCGATTCTGGTTTGAGAAGCTTGAGAACTCCATTGAAGATAAGCGCCATCAATGGATTGTTGTTTCCTTTGGTGCTCCCTTTCGTTTCACTTTAGTTTCTATGTATGCCCCTAATAGGGAGTTGGAGAGACTGAACACTTGGGCCTCCTTGGACTCGCTCCCCCACAACGTGCTTATTTGTGGTGACTTCGTGGAGGACCCTATGGATAGATGGAACAGCAAGGGCAGGATCATCGACAGTCGGGAGAAAGAAACATGGGACAAAACCAAACTCCACTTGGATTTGGTCGAATTCAAAGATTCAAATGGCTTTTCGTGGTCAAATATCCAAGCGGGCGAGGACCTGAGGAAAGCCAGACTCGATAGATGCTACATTTCTCAGAGCTTTACTCATTAGTGGGCCACCCCTCCCTCTCACAACGCACTGACCTCACCATCTCTGATCACTACTCGATCATATCGCTTTCCGACCTTTCACTAAAATCTGTAAGGATCCTTGGTTCCACGCTTGCGTGACCTCCTTCTCTCTCCCCTCTGTCCATCAAGAAATTGCTGATGTGTGGAAGGAGGTGTTCGCCTCTCGCTCATCCCCAGCCAAGTGTTGGAGACATGCGGTCAATAAGTCATGACAGATCATGATTAGATCCAGGAAGATGCTCGAGACTATGCGGCAAGCTCGTAGAGAAGCTCTATATCATAGCCTTTGTAGACTCGAAGAGGAAGTGAACAAAGGAAAAGGTCAATCCTAGAAAGGTCTACGAAAAATCAGAGCGCTGTTGAGATACGAGGAAGAAATACAAAGGAAAAATTTGCAAATTTTCTTCATAGAGTGGTGGGCTGGCAAAGCCGACAAACCCACCAAAGAGATGTGCCGCATCCTTAAAAGGAAACAAAACAGAGAATCCCCCTATTGCTAGACTCAAATGGCAATGTATGCAATACGAAAGAAGATAATTTTGGGATCATTGAAGGGCACTTCATGAGACTCCTAGAGACCTCGACCCCCTCTCCCACCATAGATGGGATTGCATGGCAGCCATATCTTGGGTTTCCCCCCACAGGATACCACTCAACCTTCGTTCCTTGCTTGATGCCCCAATGTCAGAAACAGAAATAATTGAAGTCATTGATGCCCTCCCTTGTGGTAAAAGCCCGGGCCCTGACGGGCTCACTAATGAGTTCTTTAAATCCTTCAAGTTGGTGGTCACCACCCCTCTTCGTCTGGTTTGGCAAGAGGCACTCGCATTTGGTGCGCTTCCGACTTGTCTCAACAATGGCATTATCAAGTTAATAGACAAAAAAGGGGAAAAGAAAAGAATAACTAGCATCCTATTATGATGCTCCAAACGGGATGTAAGATCATTGCCAAAGTCATAGACAACAGAATTTCCAACCATTTGAGAGTGTGGTTAAGCGAGGACCAAAAAGGTTTCATCAAAGGCAGGTCAATTTTGGAAACCATCATAGATATCTCGGAAGGTCTCAACTTTGCAAATGAGTCAAGACAAGATGTGGTTTTCATCAAGATCGACTTTGATAAAGCCTACGATAGGCTAGAATGGGACTATATTCTATAGTCGCTTAAAGATCTTGGATGTAGTTAGAAATTCACCAAGATGATCGTGACACTTTTGGGAAACGTGTCGACTCAAATTAATGTTAAGACTAGTTTGGTACCAAATTAGGACACTTAAGTGTCCTTTTTTGACAATTTTCCAAAAAATCATACACCTTCTACAAAGAGAATTTGAGAAAATCCTTTAACACACATATTAAATATAATTCAAAGGTTAATGCAAAATTATAAAACACAATAAATCATGTTTTTTGTTCATGTAAATAGCCTGTCAAGGTGCTATGGTAGTGAACAGGATGAAAATTCCTAATCAAATGTACTTTTATCAAAAGAAAAAATGCATCATATGAAAGAAAAAATTACACACATTCCTTGAAACATAGATCACATAGTATGAACCTCAAACTCACTTAGAAAAATCATTTCAATTCAAATAAAATCAATTATTTTGACTTTGTACACCAAAAATAGCAAGAAGTTCTAAACATGGTTCAAACAAACTTATGGGAATCCATAGAGGTGTACAAATATGCCAACAATCAAACAAGGTATGAAGACAACAATCAAGCTATACACATATAAAATCAATTGCTATGACTCTAGTCACCAAAAACAAAAAACTAAAGCCTACATATATGACTCAAAAGAATTTATGGGCATCATCGAAGGTGTACACTTTCAAGTTACCAAGTAGAAAATGTGTGACATACAAACCAAATCTTACATATACGAGGCTAATAATTTATTGATATCCACCAAAAATTTCATGTCTTTCAACACAAGCAAGAATCTTCAGTTGTGTGGGCATCAACCAAATCCTACAGATACAATCATGAATAGTTTGTGGACACATAACAAAGCATGTAAAGTTATGGAAGAGATCCATTTTCTTCACATGAAGAAAGAAAACAAGACATCAAACAAGGTGTACACATAAGGGAACTACCAATCTTTGAAAATCAACCAAATTATTCAGATCTATGTACACCAAACGAAGTAGATATATGTGTGGACAACAACCAATATATCCTCATACAAATATTAACATCCAATTGGAATAATGCCAAATTACAAACATTTAGCTTGATATCGATGAAAATAAACTAGTTCCTACCAAGAAACAAGAGTCATGTACATATAGAATCAAAAGAAACATATTTAGTCAAAATACTTTTTTGATAATTGTTATATGCATAAACACACAATCCCTTGCACACATCAACACATACTAAAAATATTACTCAAAAGTCTTTGATATAATCTTTGATATCATAAACTGATAAGGATCATTTGAAAAAGTTTCATTATTTCCATCATGGATGCCATCTTCTTTTTGTCAAATGAAATATGTATGCCAATTTTTTTCATTCTTATTACAATCACCATTGCGGATCACATATTATTTTATGAGATTAAGAATGAAACATGGCATGAAAGCATATTTTAGAAGGTTTAGTACTTAGAATAGCATTTAAATAATTATTATTTTTCATCATAATTTTTTATTCACCTTTGGAGCTATGTTCTTTTCATGAACATAGAAATATATGCTTTGCCAATTTAGCATGAAAGTTAGCACCAAACGCAATGGCTACTAGTTCAAACTAGAGGCCTTCTAACTTTGAATAAAAATATGCATTCAATTAGTATGAAGGTTATCCATTGATAACCTGCCAATTCTCAGCAATCTCACTTACATACAAATTATAGTGAGCTATTCTTTAAAAGGTGCGATAAATGGAAGTGATCTAGAGAAGACAAGTTTTGAGTCCACATTTATCACTTATGGAAGTGTTCAACCTTCTCTAGAGATCCCTAGACAATTGCTTTACACTGCCAAAGTCTATGAATAGCTTTCCATTTCCTAAAACATATCCAATTTGTCAAAATGCTTGAATTGTGTTATTTTTTTAGTTATGCTAAAAATTGAGTTTCTAAAAATTCCCATTTTCTTCTTCATTTAATTACGCATGTGAAGTTGTAAAATGTTAAAGATTATATTTTTCTCTAAAAGTACATGATGTGAGCTATCAAATCCAAGTGAGTATGCCATCAAAGCCTCAAGGGTGTCATCAAGAAAAATCAGTACATCTATGCATACGTATTAACATACATCTAACCCATCCATACATGTAACCATCTTTAAATATTAATTATCTTTCACATAATGAACTAATGATAAATTATATTGACTAAGTAACGTATAACATAACCATAAAATAAAACACATAATTTTAAAACAATAGATTAACCCTTTTTATCTCTCTTCTTCTAACTCTCTCTCTCTGTTTAACTTTCTCTTTCTTAATTCTCTCTCTTTCATACTGTCTCTAGCATACTATTGCAGCGCATAGTATCTATCATCATCATCTTTATATCTTACGTAATCAGTTCGTAGAATTGGATTGATTCTCATGTCAAATCAAGGCTTTAGTAAAACTTCCTCAGATTCGTGCACTTCATCTCCGTGAGTATAAATTAGATTACATCACAGTTCTGGACACAATAATCGGCTGTAGACAAAGTCTCATCATCATCTATCAAAACGGAGGCTGAATAAAAATCTGGAGAGACTCTCTTTAAAACCAGCGATTTAAAAAACCGTGACTTGCAGAATCCGCGTACAAGTGGTGGACATAGTAGCTCTTCCTATTCTGTGCTTCCCGAAGAAGAAGACGGCCAGGGATGAGCTCGGAGTCCACGAGCAGATAGACCTTGAGTCCTGATCTCCGCCGTCTACCATGCACTGATCAACAATTTTTTACTTCCGATCCCTCTTCTAGATTAGCTCCAGATTCTCTTCTGATTCTCTCTCTCTCTGCGGTTCTCTTTCTCTCTCCCTAACTTTCTCTCTCTCTCTCTCCGGTTCTCTTTCTCTCTCCCTAACTCTCTCTCTCTCTCTCTCTCTCTCTCTCTCTCTCTCTCTCTCTCTCTCTCTCTCTCTCTCTCTCTCTCTCTCTCTCTCTCTCTCTCTCTCTCTCTCTCTCTCTCTCTCTCTCTCTCTCTCTCTCTCTCTACGCGCTGCTGCGTGCAGCGCCGTCGTGGAGGGGAAGAGGAGAGAATGATCTCTCTTTCATCATTTTTTTACGCATGATCTGTTGCAGGCGTCACTAGCATCTCTCTCTATTGATTTGTGTCGTCTAAAGCTGAGAACTGTCGCATGCTGCGAGAACCTCTCTCAGAATTCTCCTCTGTTGTGGTGCGATGCCAACAGCCAGAAGCCATTGGATGCTTTCACTCTCTAGAATTTGCATGTCAACGGATAGTCAGCAGCCATCAAAAGTCTGCTTCTCTCTCCCTACAGTCTCTAATATTCTGCAGGAGCCATCGTGCACTACACTAAAAGCCACCAGGGAATCAACTTTTGCCTCCTGCACAGATCGATTGCCCACTCGATCTCATTCTCTCTCTTCATCAACAGCTCAAAGCCACCTCATCCTTGCGTACAACACCCGAATGGAAAAAAAAAAACAAAAAGATCTGCATCTCTCTAGCAGTAGTGGCGCTCTATCTATCTGCATGTTTGGCGCTCTCAAACGAACAACTAATTTTCCTCTCATCTAGAGTCTCTCTCCAGCTTTCTCTCTATCGTCAAAACTACCAGAGAGGATCTCCTACCTCCTCCAGAATGCTCCATCATCCTCCTTTTCTTTGTATCATCCCCAGAACTATAGCGTATGCTACCAAAAAAAAAGAAGATGAATTTCTCTCTATACTCAGAAAGAAAAAGAAGGGATATGGAAAATACCTGCAAAAAACATTAGAGAAAACTAGAGCACATCACACATATATATATACACACAGATCCTCTCTAAATCACTCTTTTGGTTCTCACCCATTCTTTTATCCACCATACTTTTAATTGACTTTTCTCACATAACTCACTTACTCCATTCATTTCACCACATACTTTTTGCACTTTAAATGCATAATTAATTTAGGCCACTCTTTTATCTTGCACACATAATTACCACTCCTTTAACCACTCACTTTATCCACTTTAATTACACACTTAATTCACACCATTATTTAAACACTATTCGCATATACCACTCATTAATTATCCACCTTATTTTCATTTTAATTCTATTATCCTAAATTTCTTAATTAAATAATTCATTTAAATTAAACTTAGCTTAAGGTTTTGATTAATGAGAACCTTAGTATTTAACTACACACACATGAGTAAATTAATTAATTAAATCATATTTTAATTTTTTATACATAAATATTTATTTTAAAGATTAATTTAATTAAATACCTGTTATTTTAACCCATAAAATTCAATAAAAATCCTTGAAAATCTACTTGAAACCCTTTGGAATCCCTTGATAACTCATTAAAAACCTAGCTTTTACCCTAACATTAACCTAGAAATAAGGCTCCTAACTTAAATGCACAAGATTAAATGTAACCCTAGGGTCTTAAACCCATAATTCAATGTTTTATTGACCTAAACACACATTATTTAAGCAGTTTAGGGTAAACCATAGTTTGAACTTTTGTTTTCTTCATCCATTTGATCCTGCAAATACTTAACAAGAGTTTAGTTCCAAGAAAAAACATTGTAATAATGAGAAATTAGAATTAACCAATAATCATATTTTAATTTTCTTGGTTGTCAATGGAAAGGTTGGAAACTTTCCGACATTCGCCCTGACCAAGCCTGCACATCGTCCTCGATGGGCCAAACCTGCAGATCATAGAAGGCAACATCAAATTCTTTTGAAAATTATTCATGACTCAAATGCAAATAGTTTATTAAAAATGCTTCTATCATTAGTACATCTTCTGATAGCAAAGAAAGCTTATAAAATTATGTAAGCTTGAATTTCAACCTTTTTGTTCAATGCATGAATTGGAAAACAGGTTTTAGAAAGAAACTATAGAAGTCATTTAAATAGTGTTCGTACTAACTCTTCTATTAACTCTGTTCATAAGTAAAACATATGTTATATAACTTTTCTATCCTCATCTCCTAGCCACTTGCCATTAAGATACAAAAAACTAACTCCCCTCTAGCATACATCCGCCTTATATAGCCCGCTTTTCAATTCAGAAGTGATTTTGAAACCACAACTGATTTATTTGATTTTTTCTTTCATCTCTCTTATTTTTTTTCATCATAATTTTTCTTTGTGTCATTTTTTTTTCCTCTTTTCATATGCAGCAACCATTAATGTACTGCTTTCAATTTTTCTTCGCAACTTTTTTGATGAAGGGGAAAGGCTTAACCCCTAATCAGAGCAAAGGATCTAGAGGTAAGCTAAAGCAGGAACTAGGATCTCTTAAGCTAAATGGGTCAGATTTAAGGAAGCTTACCTATATAAAACAAGTTTACTCCTACTAGGAGTTGTAAGTTAAGGGTTCCGTCAACTATCCATATGATAGCCATAGGTCTTTAATCCCAATCTTCTCTTCAAGCACATCCCTATTTTAGTGTAAATTCTACTTTTCATAATTTTAAGAGGTTTCTTAACCTATCTAAAGAATGTACATATCTAATTATGATAATGCATGAACTTTCATAATAAATTAAAACATAAATCCGGTTTAGAACTTTTTCACCTGATCTATATTGACTCCATCTTCAGCATCACCTTTCATCCAAATATCGCTTTGATTGCTTAAATTTTAAACTGCATATACTATCTTTAATCTCCTGCACTTCATCTTTATCATAAATCAATCTTTAATTTATTGGTTCAAAAAACATCTTCAACTCCTACTAGCAAGCAACAACATATAAACTCACAAGAAAATTAGTTTAAATAAAATTTTTATTTTCATACATAGAAAAGAAAAAACATATTTAACAAAAAATTTAAACATTATTTTTATTAAAACATTCATTCATCATTTTCTTCATCAGATAATAAATCATACAATTCTTCATTTCTTTGTTTAAATATTTTAACTCTTTTACCTGCAATTAAATTTTTAAGCGGAGTTCCATCTAACTCTCTTAAGGCATACGTTCCATTTTCATAGATTTTGACCACCACATAAGGTCCAAACCATCGCTTTTTTAATTTTTTACGAGCATCATACTGTGTATCAAATGTGCTATCATATATCAATACCCAA
This sequence comes from Ceratopteris richardii, assembly GCA_020310875.1. Taxonomy (NCBI): domain Eukaryota; kingdom Viridiplantae; phylum Streptophyta; class Polypodiopsida; order Polypodiales; family Pteridaceae; genus Ceratopteris; species Ceratopteris richardii. The sequence continues at coordinate 7,179,870 of CM035429.1, read as the reverse complement.
TCATTAATTGTTATTGGCTTTGGCCTTAACCTATGTGATTTATCAATATATTTTTTATTTTTAAGTCGAGAATTTTTTAATTTAGCTACAGCGTCTTCTAATCTCTCATTCCCTTGCTCAAGTTGCTGAATCCTTAGAGCTAATAAGTCTTCAGTAGCTAAATTATCTTCCCAAGGAAGTGACGTCCAAGTAAGAATTTGGGTATTCACTGGAAAAATTGGTTTTTGGCAATACATTAACTCTGCCGGCATAAATCCCGTCGTTCTAGTACAGGTCATTTTGTCAGCCCACAAAGCAAATGGCAAAAATTTCGGCCAATTCTTTAGTTCACCTTTGCAAGCTTTAGAAATCGCCTTTATGATAGGAGAATGCCCTCTTTCAATCTTTCCGTTAGCTTCAGGGTTATATGCAGTCGTAAGAGCTAAACGGATTCCATGCCTAGCAAAGAATTCTCTAGCCTCTTGTGCGTCTAATTCGCCCCTATCAGCTACTATTTTTTCAATATACCCAAATCTTGAAATCACATCTTCAAGAAGAAATTTACATACATTGAAAGTAGTTTTTGATCTTAGAGCTCGGCCTTCAACATGATTAGTAAGATCTTCTCGAGCAAGAACTATGTATCTCATTCTATCGATACCTTTGGGCATAGTTACTAAGTCTACTACCCACTTATAGTGTATGCATGGTGGATACGTAGGATGCAGTGGATCCCTATGCTTAACCGATGAATAAACTTGACATACATCGCAAGAATCCACATATTTCTTTACATTAACATAAATACCTGGCCACCAGTAACACTCTCTAATTTTTTTATAAGTGGCAACAAATCCTTTATGCCCGGCCCATAAAGTATCATGCATGCTCTTCATGACTTGCATCTGAAGATTCTTAGTACCTAGTACTCTTTGTGGCATTTTGATCTTCCCCCTTGCATGTCTCCAAAGTAATCCATCTTTTAAGAAAAAGTTAAATGCTCTTTTTCTAATATTTCTAAATCTATTTGAAGACCATGAAGGTGATCTAACTAAAGTACTAAGATACTTTCCAATCTCTAGCCACTCTCCTTCGTATTCATATGAATTAAATTTTTCATATATATAAACTTGGGAATCATAATTTATCATATTAGAATCTACTTTGGCTTCATCATTCTCATCATATCTAGCTCTTGAGAGCATATCAGCAACAGAGTTAGATTTTCCTGAAATATGGATTAAAATTGGATTTATAAATTTAATATAAGAAATCCAGCGAAGCATTGCAATATCCGGTGAAGAACAGTTTGTGATCATTCCAATTAGCGGTAAACAATCTGTCTCCACAATCACATTTGCTCCTATGAAATATTCTTTATCAGACTTTAGAGCTGTGACTAAACCCCAAAGTTCTCTTTTAATTTGCGGGTAATGTCTTTGAGTGTTATGCAAAATTTTAGCTCCAAATCTCACAGCATATCTTCTACCCTCTTCATCGTCTTGACTTATGACCCAGCCTATCCCAATAGGGCTAGTGTCAACAGTCAAAATAATAGGCTTATTATTCGTATAATCTACTCGTTTAAGGATTGGAGCTTCTTGTAATAACTTCTTTAATCTACGCATTGCTCGAGTATGTTTTTCTGTCCATAAAATTTTCTTTTCTTCCTTAATGAATCATAAAGACAGTCAGCTATATGTGCAAAATGTGGTAACCATATGACATAGAAGATACAAGCTCCTAAGAATCGACGAACTTCACTCACATTTTGACATATCTCCGAAATCTTACTAATGGCATCAATTTTCTGAGGGTATGGCTTCCGTCCATAATAGCCATGAAGATGACCTACTATGAGGACCTCATTAACACCAAAAGTAGATTTTTCTATAGATAATGTTAAGCCAACTTGAATAAATCACTCAAAGATTTTTTTGCAATCAAGGATATGAGCCTTTACAAATCTTTGACAACCATCTTCATCCAGAGTGCTATCTTTCTCTTCTTCCAAGCAACCCTTAATGGGAATGTCATCTATAAAGGGCATAGTAATGTGAGGAATAAAATCGTGCAAAACCAAATTCATTGCACTCATCATGTGTGCTACTGAATTGGTTGCACCTTGAGGTAATGTACACATCCTAACTAATCCCAAAGGTGTTTTCATGGTAGTAATGTCTCTACTCTCTAATGCCAATTGAAATTGATCATACCCAGAGTAGAGATCACCCATTGAATATATAGAATTGCCTGAAAATGCTTCCGCAAATTCATCCACAATTGGACCTCTACCCACATTTCTAATAGTCACTTTATTAACTGGTTGAAGATCTTGGATAAACCGAAGTTTTCCACTCTTCTTGGGCACAGTAAACCAACGGTTTGAATAGGGAGCTGAAGAGGATTCTAAAATATGCATATGAATTTTTTCTTTAAGTAATCTAATCAGCTCTGGAAGATGAGCTTTAGGTACAGGAATAGGGCGCAAATTCCAAGGAATATGGGGAATAGTGAAAATAATCATCGGTGAAACTATCTTAGGTCTGCACATCCTATCTCTGAAGGCTCTAGAGAAAATGCTCTTCCATGTTGCTCAATAATCTTCAGAAAATACTCTTTTTCTGCTGGAAGAAGCAAACCACTAGCATCTAATTTAATTTGATTTAAGGATTCTTTAGTAAATACATGGCCAATATTTGTCGGATTTCTGAGGATTGGCTCATGACTTACATTCTTTATAATATCATTACTAGATTTTGGTAGTGGTTGAGCTACGGGTTTAACCTTCTTACTAACAGTTTTATATTTGGTCTCCACTAAGGCATCATACTCATGATTAATACTAGAGGCATATTCCTGAATTAATGCATACACATCAAGTGAAGAGATAAGAATATGGGAATTAGACTTACTTTGATAACAAAGTTCTAATTCTTCTAATGTTGAGAAGCAATGTGTAGTTTCAATAATATATTCAATACTTTCATCCATTAACAAATCTCCTTTGTTTTTCAAATGTTTTTCATATTTTTTTATAAGTTTTCTTGAAGTTTGTTTAAAATGAGAAATATTTAAAGTAGCAGATGAAAAATAAATAGTCATTTTTTCTAAGTTCTGTACAAGATTTTGCGAGATTTCGAACCAAAGTCCATTGTCATCTCGCTCAACAGTGGCATTTATTCGAAATCCTGATCTAAGTGTCTTAAAGGAGTTTTTCTTAGTGACCTACGATTACGAGGATGGTTTATACAAAGCGTCATGAATTGGACCGATTTAAGACCATCACGTGAACGAATTCTTGCGAAAGCACTTCCATCATCCAATACTTTTGTCTCCATTCTTTGTTCACAAATGAATGGCTGCCCCAAAATAATTGGGTACGAGCAGTCATCATGAACGAAGAAATTATGTTCCTCTTTAACATCTCCAATAGTAATAGGAACATTTGCACAAGCTCCTAGTAAATAGCCAGAAGCATTGTTGGCTGCCTTCATTTTCCATCCGTGGTCCCTATCTATGGGCCATTTTCCCTCATTATAAATCTCCCTTGAGACTACATTGATTTCTGATCCTGAATCGATTAATGCTACTTGCAGTTTATTATTATTTCCTATCTTAACCATAGTTTCAGTGGTACCCCTAGCCCAATGTTTCTGAGTATAATGGCTATTTGGGTCATCATTTCCTTTTTCCAAATGTCCAATTACGGGACCCAAATAATTTTTACGATCAAAAGATTCTCGATACTCAGATTCATTAATTTGCACAACACTCACTTTTGATTCATCCTGATCTTTCCTTTCCTCCATTTCTATATCTTCCGTTCTATACTCTATAGGTTCTCTTCGTCTTTTAATGATGCTCATGAAATCTTCCTTCACATCTGTTCTTGAAAATGCTAACCATTCCTCTAATGTCATGGTTACCTCTGCCTTCATAATTTTTTCATCCATAACCTTCCGAATGTCTATTTGTTTCTCAATTTGCGAGATCAATCGAAAAGTCGGAGGTTTCTTTTTCGGTTTTTCTTCCTTACTACCTTCTTCTCGTATGGGTTGCGATTCATTAGGTTTACCTTGACTTTTATCTTCACTTGTAGTTTTCTTTTCTAAATTTTCTCCTACTTTCTTTCCTTTACCCTTATTTTGAGGTTTCTTTTCTTGTTCCTGTTGTTTTGGTTCCTGACTAGGCTCCATCATAGGCGGTTCTTTAATTGTATCAGTCGTTTCACCCTCTTTTCTAGCCCTAGTTGTTCGTTTAGACTGTCCCTCTTCATCCCGTTTTCTTTTCTCGTCTACATTAATTTCATGAGCATATACTGAGAACATATCTACTGGCTCATTCCAATATGTCTTTGATCTAATATCTGAGCTCGTAGCATATAAGTTCTCAACTGATAACTTTCCTCTACTAGCAGTATCATAAACTTGATTCCAAAAGTCACAATTAGAGTCATCACTATCAAGTCTACAAGCATAAGTATTTTGGCTTGTGGAGGCTTCAAAAAAGGTTTTCATACCCCCTTTTCCATAGTTTGATGCCAAAGGCCTTTTTGTTACATAGTCACAGATCTTTCGATCTACTTCTGTGACCCAATTCTTATCCTTGGCCTCTTTGAATAAGTTGCATGTCCAGTGTGGATGCTCCAAATCATCACACCAGAGACATCTACGTGCTTGGTTAAATGGTCTTCTAGCTGGCATCTGATTCCTAGGATTTTGTTCTAACCTAATGCAAGTCTCAGTTGTGTGATTAGTTAATCCACAAATAGAACAAGGATAAGAGTCTTGGGGTCTCCCCCTGCCTTGTCTTTCTCTTCTGCTTCTACCTCTACCATGTCTTCCTCTACCTGCATAGTTAGCTTGGTGTGTACCTACTTCATCATCCACTTTCTTTCCTTTCCCTTTGTTGTCTTTGGATTTACTTTTATCAGTCCCATAAGTGTATAGAAATTTAGTACATGCATATCCATGTATAGATCCATTTTTGTTGTAAAGGCTTCCCAATTGTCATCTTTCTTCAGACCATTGATGACTTGCCTTACAGTTTGTTCTTCATCTATCACTTCTCCAATGCTTCCTAGCTAATATGCAATATCTTTGATCTTTGTGACAAGATCAATCACATTTTGCTTAGAAGATTTCTTGAGTGTTGTGAAGTCTAACCATAGTTGGTTTCTTTCAGGCCTTTATGCTTGAAGAGAAGAAGGCCTCAAGTGCATTCCACACTTCCTGTGATGTTTTACAACTTCTAATGTGAGGTAATAAAAAATATGAGATAGGGTTGAGGAGATAAGACCTTGCAAGTGCATCGTTGGAGCACCATGTGCTCAATCTTTCTTGATCTTCTTGTGTAGGTTGACCTTTGTTCTTGAAACTTGGCATAACTTCATCTCTAGCTACATAACCATATAGATTTTTGCCTTGAAGATAAGCTTCCATCCTTAAAGCCGAGGCTGAGTAGTTACATCTATCCAATTTATCAATTGATAAAGGAAATCCATCTGCCATGTTGTCCAACCTTGCTTTGATACCACTCTAAGGATGGATTTGCACTTGATGAAGATGAAGTGGTGCTACAAAATCTTTGCACTACACCAGCCAAATGAAATCCACAGATATGTGGTGGGCCCTTTTAGCTTACCAAAGGATGCATTAGACACCCTATGTACCTTAAGATCAATCTCAAAAAGATGAATCAAAATAAATATGCTGGGGTTGATCCAAGAACAAAAGACTTGCTATTTTTATTCTTACACCTATTCAGTTTGAACAATTCTATGAGCACATAAGCAATTGGTTTAATTCCTTTTGGGGAACTCTAATTAACTTAGTAAGCTAACAATCATGAGTGATTTCATAAAAAATGATGAACTACATGCAGAGGAAGGTATTGAGCAAATCCCAACATTCACGGGCTGCTACAATCATCAGACTAGTGAGCAAAGATATGCTAATATCTGATGATCCCGAGAAGAAATGCTAATGAAACTTTGTAGGCTTATAATAGAAAGTATATGCTAATTCTATCATGCTTTAAATCATGGCAAATGATCAGCTACACACTAAGAAAAACCTATGAGAAGATCATTGTTCTGATGGAGTTATAGCAGAGAAGTAAAATGACAATATAATGATCATATATGTATTAAACATGTACAAATACAATGTCACTGGCAATTAAGCATTGCTCAATGTGTGAGAGGTGAAAGAGCTATGTGGTGAGCACTCACGTCACAATGAAAGTACTAAAAAATTATCTCTCAACCTCGAGATACACGCAGGTCTTCTTGATCCTCTTCTTATAGTTGAACTTGGAGCCAAAAGTTTGAATTCAAATTCAACTTATACCTAAAAGGTGAATGCTAACTTATAGGATAGATTCTCTCATTGCTCAGCAACCAACTGATATGTGATTTAGAGCTTCCTAACTCCTCGTGGGTGTAATCCACTTTTACAAGGATAAATGTTAAGTACTTTTACAAGAATTTGATCATATGAAGCCTTTCATGGGTTATGCCAATAAGTTAAGCATAAGTGAATTGATCAAGCATGTGGGCTTGGGTATAATTGCACCAAAAAAATGTTCAATGACAAGTAAGTCTTTTTATGTTGGATGTAAGTCCTAGTTTTGTTTTATTATTCAATTGGCAATAATAAGATTTCTCAAATTGAGTTATGGCATAAGTGAATAGGAAATGTGAATGTACATAAATTGAAGGACATGGCTGAAAGAAAGATTGTTGTTGGTTTACCTAAATTTTCAAAGAAAAATATGGTACTTTTGTGTGATACTTGTCAATTTGATAAGCAAGCAAGGCGTACATTTTCTAGTACAAAATTGCAAAGCAAGGATTTATTAGAATTAGTGCATATTAATGTTTGGTTTCCTACCAAGTAGCCATAACTTGAAGAGATTAAGTATTATGTTATATTTGTGGATGATTTTAGCCAAATGTCTTTTGTGTATTTTCTTAAGAATAAAAGTGATGTGTTTGACAACTTTGTCAAATTCAAAGCAATGGCAAAAAAACAAACAGGAAAGGTAATTAAAAGGTTAAAAAGAAACAATGGTAGTGAATATTTTTTAAGAATGTTTAATGATTTTCTTTGGAATGAATTATAAAAAGAGAAGTCAATTGGTGATATATTCCTTAGCGAAATGGAGTGGCTAAAAGAAGGAATAGGATTATTGCAGAAATAGCTAGAGCAATGCTAAATGAAAAGCATATGCCATTGAAGTTTTGGGATGAAGTGAGAAATACAATAATATATTTGATGAATGGTATGCCAACATCCACAACACATAATGTCACTCCTTTTGAGGTTTGGTAATCAAAAACCTATTAATGATCACACACCTGTGTTTGAAAGTGTTTGTTTTTCAATGGCTCCATATGAATTGAGAACTAAATTAGATCCAAAAGTAGAGAAATGTATGTAGATAATAAGAAAGGATATTCTGATCATGTCTGCAAAATTTTGTAGCAATAAGTTTTTACATTCTCTCTCTAGAAAGTTGTCGCATGAGATTTGTATGTTAATTTCGAGCATGAAGATGAAGGAATCTGAAAAAGTGTTGTATAAGAGAAAGGTAGATTACTCTTAGTAGAAAAACTTTACCTGATAGATTTTTTTGTAGTTCCTATGTTTTATGTCTCGTTTGGTTCCATGAAGATAGGTTAATGAAGAGATTTTTCATGTTTTTTCATCTCTCTCTAGAATTTTTGATTTTGCAGGGCCAAAAGTGATATCTGGAAGCATATTTGGAACCTGAGGCATCTCTAACACTCTTGTACAGATTTAAGAACTGAATATTTTTGTCTCTCACAAGCTCAAGCTGATTCCTCACCGTTTTTGAGTTACAGGGCTTGGAAAAGTGCCGTTTTCCAACACTTATAAAAAAATGTATATATTAAAAAAAAAAGAGAAGCCTTCATTCATTCATCTTATTCATGTTCGCGGATTTAGAAAACGCACATGGGTATATAGGTTATTTTTGGGTGATTGACATGTGTGTGTGAGTGCGTTGCAGGGATTACCTCTATTTTGGCAGGTACGATTCTTGATGGTGGACATGAAAAGTAGATGCGTGGGTGGTCTGGAAGTCTTGCATGAGACATTCGAAAAGACGCTATCTTGGAGCATGCAGATTCTAAAAGTGCGGGTCTAGGAAGGCGTGATTGGTCGTGCACTGCGAAAGGTGGAGACCCCAAAAAGACAAAGACTGAGAGATAGAAAAGGATGATGGTCGTACAGTCATTACGATTGTTTTTCGGCTTCTAGAATTGAGATTGAGATTGTGATTGTGATTGAGATTGGGATTGAGATTGTGATTGTGATTGAGATTGGGATTGAGATCAGCTCGGGGGTGGTCGGGTGGATGAGGCTTCACATTGAAGCTATCTGATAGATTTTGTAACGTAGATCAGTACTACTTCTAAATCTGCACAGATAATAAAATTCTCTCTCTTCTTATTCTGCATATACTCTGTTTTCCTTCTTATATCTTGTGGTGTCGAAACCTATGATTCTGTGTGAGATTGTGATTCAAGTTTAGAAGACTTCTTAGAAGTGGTATCAGAGCAGAGTTGGATTCCGGGACAAGATGCAGGCTTTGAAGAAGAAGATAGAAGAACAAGAGGAGCTTATCCGTAGATTGAATGCAAAATTACATAAAGAAAGATCCAACAAACAAAAAGAGGCTACTGCAAATGCTTTCATGGACCTCAATGCTGAAGGCGGTAATAGTGCGGGCACATCAAACGCACGTAGAGCTAGACGGCAACGTGAACCTGAAGAGGACGATGATGTAGGTGAATCTGCACTCAAGCAAGTGTTCAAAAGAGCAAAATTAAATGAATTTGATGGTGAGAAGAAAACTGGAGAGGATCTTGAAGCATGGATTGAGGAACTTGAAGATTTCTTTGACCTGCGCATATTTAGTAAGGAATCAAAAGCAAAGGTGGCAATTCTGCATCTGCGAGGAGTCGCAAAACTCTGGTGGAAGTCTTATATACAGACAAGAACACGTGAAGGTCCGATCCTCTGGAAAGAATTTCGAGAGCAAGCAGAGAATCGTTATTGTTCTCCACATTATCAGATGGAAAAGAAAATGGAATTCTACTCTTTCAAGCAGCATGAGGATGATAGATATAACTTGTCTATTGAAGAATATAAGGAGAAATTTTTGCGTTTACATAAGTATGCACTAGAAGTTTCTGGAGATGCGCTGAAAAGCAAGCTTATTGAGGGTTTGCGGGAAGAGCTTCGCTATCAAGTAAAAGGGTTCGGATGTGCATATTTTCTTGATGCGGTTGGAAAAGCAGAAAACTTTGAGAAGATGGAGAAGTTTACCACGAAAAAGGCATTCAAATCAAGGTTTATCTCAACAGGACATCGACCCCCAAGACCTATTTCAATAAATCAAAATGGACAGAGACCGATAACTCTATTAACGATCAGGAAGGAAAACCAAAGCCGAAGCAAACGGATACACCTAAGAAGCAAGAAGTTGTGCACTGGCAACGTGATTCTGATTTCTTGGAGCGGGCTAAAAGACTAGGACTTTGTTTTCGATGTGGAGAACAAGGACATCGCACTTTTGAATGTCCAAACAAGGCCATCAACCGTTCTATGCAAGCGAAGATAGCTCATCTACAAGAAGAAAACATGACAATTGAGGAAGCAGATGATCAAGGTAAGTGTTCTAGCCCTAGACTTCAATGCATGAAAACTTCTCATTCAAGGGCATCGGTTATTAGGATTATGGGGGAGATATCCTCACGTAAGGTTAGTTTCTTGATTGATTCGGGTAGTACAAATTGTTTCCTTTCACTTAAGATGGCAGAAGCTTTAGGGTTGCATATTGAGATGCAGACTAAAAGACCTGTACAGATGGCTAATGGTAGGATACACTATACTCGAGGCTGTATTGAGAATCTTGATTTTATGTTAGGAGAACATAAGTTTTTGGGTACCTTCCATGTAATTGAAATGAGAGAATGTGATGTAATCATCGGAATGGACTGGCTAGTTCATAACAGTGTCGTGATTGATTTTGAAAGCGGGATCCTTACTTTGAAAATAGAAGGGAAGGAACATCGTCTTGCAGGCAAGTGTAATTCAAGTTTTTCCCCTATTTCTGCAATAAAGTTGATTAGGGGTATTCGACAGGGTTGTGAGACATATTTGGTTTATGTGCATGACCTTTAGGAGAAGAGGAAAGAAGAGGAAATACCGGAATATGTTAAAAAACTTTTAGATGAGTACGCACATGTATTTCCTGATGATCTACCGGGCATGCCTCCTCCTAGGAAAATTGACCATGCTATAGACCTCTATCCAAGAAGTGAGCCTTATTCTAGAGCACCTTATAGGTTCAATATTGATGAATTGAAAGAGTTGAAGCTCCAATTGGATGATCTATTGAAGAAGGAGTTGATAAGACCTAGTGTTTCACCTTGGGGAGCACCTGTTTTGTTTCAGAAAAAGAAAGATGGTTCATACAGACTTTGTATTGACTATAGGGGATTGAACAAGAAAAACATTAAGAACAAGTATCCACTGCCACACATAGATGAACTGCTGAGTCAATTGAGTGGTGCCACAGTATTCACTAAAATTGACTTAAGATCAGGATATCATCAAATTAGAGTAAAGTCTGAGGACATACCCAAAACCTCTTTTAGAACACGATACGGTCATTATGAGTTCACGGTTTTGCCTTTTGGATTGACAAATGCTCCTCCAACATTTATGTGTCTGATGAATAATGTGTTTCATGAATATCTCGATGAATGTATATTAGTTTTTCTTGACGATATTTTTGTGTATTCTAAGGATGATGATGAACATGCATTGCATCCCAGGAAGACTTTACAAAAACTAAGAGAGCATAAACTATATGGTAAGATGAGTAAATGTTTTTTTGCAAAAGGGGAAGTGACTTATTTGGGGAGAGTTGTTTCTAAGGAAGGGATTCATATAGATCCTGAGAAAGTTAAAAGCATAGTTGACTGGCCTACACCCAAATGTGTGAGGGATGTGAGAAGCTTCCTTGGTTTGGCACAATATGAGAGGGCACACATTAGGGAGTTTTCTCGAATTGCAAATCCTCTTACAAAATTGACAAAGAAAAATAGAGAGTTCACATGGAACGATGAGTGTCAAAAGGCGTTTGAGGAATTAAAACAGAAAGTTATCGAAAATTGTGTGCTAAAGATACCTGAGTTAGGGAAGCCTTTTATTGTTGCATGTGATGCTAGTGGAAGCCAAATCGGATGCGTACTTTCACAAGAAGGGAGGGTAGTGGCTTATGAGTCAAGGAAATTAAGGAAACATGAACTAAATTATACAACACATGACTTAGAAATGCTTGCAGTTGTTCATGCACTTAAACATTGGAGACACTTATTGCTAGGAGTAAAGTTTGAATTAAGAACAGATCATCAGAGCCTTAAATACATATTTACTCAACCTTTACTTAACAATAGACAAAAACGATGGATCCAATTGCTAAGTGAATATGATTTTGATATTAAATACTTAGCAGGAAAAGAAAACAAGGTGGCCGATGCTTTGAGTCGTAAACCCTTATGCAGTTCAATTTCTATTTTATCCTCTGATTTTGATATTGGAAAAGAATTAAAAGAAGATTTATTTTATGCAGCAATATTGGAATTTTTGGGTATGAATCCAGGGTCCATGTTTCAGGGAAAATTTCATTTGAGAAATAATGATTTGTATTGTAATTTTCGTTTATGTATTTCTTCAGAATCTGTTTTGAAAGAAAAGATCCTGCATGACTGTCATGATGCACCTTTCTCTACACACCCTGGTTTTTCTAGAACTTATGCAAAAGTGGAAGCTTCATATTACTAACCACGCATGAAATACGATATTAAGAGGTATGTCGAAGAATGTCTGAAATGTCAACAGGTTAAGGCCGACTTTAAAAGGAGTCCTGTCATGTTACAACCATTAGATGTGCCTGATCAAAAATGGGAATCCATCTCTATGGATTTCATAACAAAGTTGCCTGTGACCAGAAGTGGGCATGATACCATCTTTGTTGTCGTGGACCTTCTTACAAAGATGGCACATTTTCTTCCCATGAGGAAAACTGATACAGCTTTGCATGTTGCTAAACTTTTCATATAAGAAATTTTTAGGTTACATGGTATACCCAAAAGTATAATTTCTGATAGGGATGCAAGGTTCACATCTAATTTTTGGAAAGCAACATTTCAATCCATAGCAACAGAATTACGCCTGAGTACTGCATTTCATCCTCAAACCGATGGTGAGACCGAGAGGGTTAACAGGGTGCTTGAGGATATGTTATGCATGTATGTGAATGATAAGCAAAACAATTGGACTGAATATTTGCCCTTGGTTGAGTATGCATATAATAGTGCATGGCATTCCTCTATTAAGAGGACACCTTTTGAAGCAATGTATGGTTATAATTGCTTGCTGCCACATTCACTTTTTAATTCACAGAATCAGGTTGAAATATCCAAACAGATGCTTGAAAACATGGATTTGGAGCTAAATAAGGTAAGGAAAAACATGAAAGATGCACAGAAACGTCAGAAATTATATCATGATCTCAAAAAGAGGCCCTTGGAATTTAGAAAAAATGATCTGGTTTTTTTGAAAGTGAGTCCTTCTAAATCAAATCTGGTTTTATGCAAAGATCGTCGATTGTCTCCTTGTTATGCTGGTCCTTTCAAAATCTTAAAGAAAATTGGTTTTGTTGCATATTTACTTGACCTACCTAATACTTTGAAAATTCATCCAGTCTTCCATGTTGGATTACTTAAAAAGTATGTTCCTAATGCTGATCATGTTTTGCAGGACAAATCTAAGTTGAAGGAAGATGCCACTTTTGAGCTTGAACCAGAAGTTATATTGGATAGGAGAATTAGATATCTTAGGAATCGTGAAATAGTGGAAATTTTAGTAAAGTGATTTGCATATCCTATTGAAGATTCAACATGGGTTGGTTTAGATGAGTTTATGGAACATTATCCTTCTTTCCAACTCTGAGGACAGAGTTCTTTAAAGAGGGGGAGAATCGTAAGATGCCACATTGATTTTCCAGCTAGAAAAAAAAAAGGATGTGTAGGTAATAATGAAATTTTATGTTTAGGATATTCTGATCATGTCCGCAAAATTTTGTAGCAATAAGTTTTTACATTCTCTCTCTAGAAAGTTGTCGCATGAAAATTGTATGTTAATTTCGAGCATGAAGATGAAGGAATCTGAAAAAGTGTTGTATGAGAGAAAGGTAGAGTACTCTTAGTAGAAAAACTTTACCTGATAGAATTTTTTGTAGTTCCTATGTTTTATGTCTCGTTCGGTTCCATGAACATAGGTTAATGAAGAGATTTTTCATATTTTTTCATCTCTCTCTCGAATTTTTGATTTTGCAGGGCCAAAAGTGATATCTAGAAGCATATTTGGACCTGAGGCATCTCTAACACTATTGTACAGATTTAAGAACTAAATATTTTTGTCTCTCATAAGCTCAAGCTGATTCCTCACCGTTTTTGAGTTACAAGGCTTGGAAAAGTGCCCTTTTCCAACACTTATAAAAAAAAATAAAAAGTAAAAAAAAGAGAAGCCTTCATTCATTCATCTTATTCATGTTCGCGGATTTAGAAAATGCACATGGGTATATAGGTTATTTTTGGGTGATTGACATGTGTGTGTGAGTGCATTGCAAGGATTACCTCTATTTTGGCAGGTACGATTCTTGAAAGGTGGACATGAAAAGTAGATACGTGGGTGGTCTGGAAGTCTTGCATGAGACATTCGAAAAGACGCTATCTTGGAGCATGCAGATTCTAAAAGTGCGGGTCTACGAAGGCGTGATTGGTCGTGTGCTGGCGAAAGGCGGAGACCCCAAAAAGACGAAGACCGAGAGATAGAGAAGGATGATAGTCGTACATTCATAATGATCGTTTTTCGGCTTCTAGAATTGAGATTGAGATTGTGATTGTGATTGAGATTGGGATTGAGATTGTGATTGTGATTGAGATTGGGATTGAGATCAGCTTGGGGTTGGTCGGGTGGATGAGGCTTCACATTGAAGCTATCTGATAGATTCTGTAATGCAGATCAGTACTACTTGTAAATCTGCACAGATAATAAAATTCTCTCTCTTCTTATTCTGCGTATACTCTGTTTTCCTTCTTATATCTTGTGGTGTCGAAACCTATGATTCTGTGTGAGATTGTGATTCAAGTTTAGAAGACTTGTTACAAGTGGTATCAGAGCAGAGTTGGATTCCGGGACAAGATGTAGGCTTTGAAGAAGAAGATAGAAGAACAAGAGGAGCTTATCCGTAGATTGAATGCAGAATTACATAAAGAAAGATCCAACAAACAAAAAGAGGCTACTGCAAATGCTTTCATGGACCTCAATGCTGAAGGCGGTAATGGTGCGGGCACATCAAACGCACGTAGAGCTAGACGGCAACGTGAACTTGAAGAGGACGATGATGCAGGTGAATCTGCACTCAAGCAAGTGTTCAAAAGAGCAAAATTAATTGAATTTGATGGTGAGAAGAAAACTGGAGAGGATCTTGAAGCATGGATTGAGGAACTTGAAGATTTCTTTGACCTACGCATATTTTGTGAGGAATCAAAAGCAAAGGTGGCAATTCTGCATCTGCGAGGAGTCGCAAAACTCTGGTGGAAGTCTTATATACAGACAAGAACACGTGAAGGTCCGATCCTCTGGAAAGAATTTCGAGAGCAAGCAGAGAATCGTTATTGTTCTCCACATTATCGGATGGAAAAGAAAATGGAATTCTACTCTTTCAAGCAGCATGAGGATGATAAATATAACTTGTCTGTTGAAGAATATAAGGAGAAATTTTTGCGTTTACATAAGTATGCACTAGAAGTTTCTGGAGATGCGCTGAAAAGCAAGCTTATTGAGGGTTTGCGGGAAGAGCTTCGCTATCAAGTAAAAGGGTTTGGATGTGCAGATTTTCTTGATGCGGTTGCAAAAGCAGAAAACTTTGAGAAGATGGAGAAGTTTACCACAAAAAAGGCATTCAAATCAAGTTTTATCTCAACAGGACATCGACCCCCAAGACCTATTTCAATAAATCAAAATGGACAGAGACCGACTAACTCTATTAACAATCAGGGAGGAAAACCAAAGCCGAAGCAAATGGATACACCTAAGAAGCAAGAAGTTGTGCACTCGCAACATGATTCTGATTTCTTGGAGCGGGCTAAAAGACTGGGACTTTGTTTTCGATGTGGAGAACAAGGACATTGCACTTTTGAATGTCCAAACAAGGCCATCAACCGTTCTATGCAAGCGAAGATAGCTCATCTACAAGAAGAAAACATGACAATTGAGGAAGCAGATGATCAAGGTAAGTGTTCTAGCCCTAGACTTCAATGCATGAAAACTTCTTCTCATTCAAGGGCATCGGTGATTAGGATTATGGGGGAGATATCCTCACGTAAGGTTAGTTTCTTGATTGATTCGGGTAGTACAAATTGTTTCCTTTCACTTAAGATGGCAGAAGCTTTAGGGTTGCATATTGAGATGTAGACTAAAAGACTTGTACAGATGGCTAATGGTAGGATACACTATGCTCGAGGCTGTATTGAGAATCTTGATTTTATGTTAGGAGAACATAAGTTTTTGGGTACCTTCCATGTAATTGAAATGAGAGAATGTGATGTAATCATCGGAATGGACTGGCTAGTTCATAACAGTTTCGTGATTGATTGTGAAAGCGGGATCCTTACTTTGAAAATAGAAGGGAAGGAACATCATCTTGCAGGCAAGTGTAATTCAAGTTTTTCCCCTATTTCTGCAATAAAGTTGATTAGGGGTATTCGACAGGGTTGTGAGACATATTTGGTTTATGTGCATGACCTTCAGGAGAAGAAGAAAGAAGAGGAAATACCGGAATATGTTAAAAAACTTTTAGATGAGTACGCAGATGTATTTCCTAATGATCTACCGGGCATGCCTCCTCCTAGAAAAATTGACCATGCTATAGACCTTTATCCAGGAAGTGAGCCTTATTCTAGAGCACCTTATAGGTTCAATATTGATGAATTGAAAGAGTTGAAGCTCCAATTGGATGATCTATTGAAGAAGGAGTTGATAAGACCTAGTGTTTCACCTTCGGGAGCACCTGTTTTGTTTCAGAAAAAGAAAGATGGTTCATACAGACTTTGTATTGACTATAGGGGATTGAACAAGAAAACCATTAAGAACACGTATCCACTGCCACACATAGATGAACTCCTGAGTCAATTGAGTGGTGCCACAGTATTCACTAAAATGGACTTAAGATCAGGATATCTTCAAGTTAGAGTAAAGTCAGAGGACATACCCAAAACTGCTTTTAGAACACGATACGGTCATTATGAGTTCACGGTTTTGCCTTTTGGATTGACAAATGCTCCTGCAACATTTATGTGTTTGATGAATAATGTGTTTCATGAATATCTCGATGAATTTATATTAGTTTTTCTTGACGATATTTTTGTGTATTCTAAGGATGATGATGAACATGCATTGTATCTCACGAAGACTTTACAAAAACTAAGAGAGCATAAACTATATGGTAAGATGAGTAAATGTTTTTTTGCAAAAGAGGAAGTGACTTATTTGGGGAGAGTTGTTTCTAAGGAAGGGATTCATATAGATCCTGAGAAACTTAAAAGCATAGTTGACTGGCGTACACCCAAATGTGTGAGGGATGTGAGAAGCTTCCTTGGTTTGGCACAATATGAGAGGGCGCACATTAGGGAGTTTTCTCGAATTGCAAATCCTCTTACAAAATTGACAAAGAAAAATAGAGAGTTCACATGGAACGATGAGTGTCAAAAGGCGTTTGAGGAATTAAAACAGAAAGTTATCGAAAATTGTGTGCTAAAGATACCTGAGTTAGGGAAGCCTTTTATTGTTGCATGTGATGCTAGTGGAAGCCAAATCGGATGCATACTTTCACAAGAAGGGAGGATAGTGGCTTATGAGTCAAGGAAATTAAGAAAACATGAACTAAATTATACAACACATGACTTAGAAATGCTTGCAGTTGTTCATGCACTTAAACATTGGAGACACTTATTGCTAGGAGTAAAGATTGAATTAAGAACAGATCATCAGAGCCTTAAATACATATTTACTCAACCTTTACTTAACAATAGACAAAAACGATGGATCCAATTGCTAAGTGAATATGATTTTGATATTAAATACTTAGCAGGAAAAGAAAACAAGGTGGCCGATGCTTTGAGTCGTAAACCCTTATGCAGTTCAATTTCTATTTTATCCTCTGATTTTGATATTGGAAAAGAATTAAAAGAAGATTTATTTTATGCAGCAATATTGGAATTTTTGGGTATGAATCGAGGTTCCATGTTTAAGGGAAAATTTCATTTGAGAAATAATGATTTGTATTGTAATTCTCGTTTACGTATTTCTTCAGAATCTGTTTTGAAAGAAAAGATCCTGCATGACTGTCATGATGCACCTTGGTTAACAGGGTGCTTGAGGATATGTTACGCATGTATGTGAATGATAAGCAAAACAATTGGACTGAATATTTGCCCTTGGTTGAGTATGCATATAATAGTGCATGGCATTCCTCTATTAAGATGACACCTTTTGAAGCAATGTATGGTTATAATTGCTTGCTGCCACATTCAATTTTTAATTCACAGAATCAGGTTGAAATATCCAAACAAATGCTTGAAAACATGGATTTGGAGCTAGATAAGGTAAGGAAAAACATGAAAGATGCACATAAACGTCAGAAATTATATCATGATCTCAAAAAGAGGCCCTTGGAATTTAGAACAAATGATCTGGTTTTTTTGAAAGTGAGTCCTTCTAAATCAAATCTGGTTTTAGGCAAAGATCGTCGATTGTCTCCTCGTTATGCTGGTCCTTTCAAAATCTTAAAGAAAATTGGGTCTGTTGCATATTTACTTGACCTACCTAATACTTTGAAAATTCATCGAGTCTTCCATGTTGGATTACTTAAGAAGTATGTTCCTAATGTTGATCATGTTTTGCAGGACAAATCTAAGTTGAAGGAAGATGCCACTTTTGAGCTTGAACCAGAAGTTATATTGGATAGGAGAATTAGACATCTTAGGAATCGTGAAATAGTGGAAATTTTAGTAAAGTGGTTTGCATATCCTATTGAAGATTCAACATGGGTTGGTTTAGATGAGTTTATGGAACATTATCCTTCTTTCCAACTCTGAGGACAGAGTTCTTTAAAGAGGGGGAGAATTGTAAGATGCCACGTTCATTTTCCACCTGGAAAAAAAAAGGATGTGTAGGTAATAATGAAATTTTATGTTTAGGATATTCTGATCATGTCTGCAAAATTTTGTAGCAATAAGTTTTTACATTCTCTCTCTAGAAAGTTGTCCCATGAAATTTGTATGTTAATTTTGAGCATGAAGATGAAGGAATCTGAAAAAGTGTTGTATGAGAGAAAGGTAGAGTACTCTTAGTAGAAAAACTTTACCTGATAGAATTTTTTGTAGTTCCTATGTTTTATGTCTCGTTCGGTTCCATGAAGATAGGTTAATGAAGAGATTTTTCATGTTTTTTCATCTCTCTCTAGAATTTATGATTTTGTAGGGCCAAAAGTGATATCTGGAAGCATATTTGGACCTGAGGCATCTCTAACACTATTGTGTAGATTTAAGAACTGAATATTTTTGTCTCTCACAGGCTCAAGCTGATTCCTCAGCGTTTTTGAGTTACAGGGCTTGGAAAAGTGCCGTTTTCCAACAATTATAAAAAAATAAAAAAATAAAAAAAAGACAAGCCTTAATTCATTCATCTTATTCATGTTCGCGGATTTAGAAAATGCACATGGGTATATAGGTTATTTTTGGGTGATTGACATGTGTGTGAGTGCGTTGCAGGGATTACCTCTATTTTGGCAGGTACGATTCTTGATGGTGGACATGAAAAGTAGATGCGTGGGTGGTCTGGAAGTCTTGCATGAGACATTCGAAAAGACGCTATCTTGGAGCATGCAGATTCTAAAAGTGCAGGTCTAGGAAGGCGTGATTGGTCGTGCGCTGGCGAAAGGCGGAGACCCGAAAAAGACAAAGACTCAGAGATAGAAAAGGATGATGGTCGTACAGTCATTACAATCGTTTTTTGGCTTCTAGAATTGAGATTGAGATTGTGATTGTGATTGAGATTGGGATTGAGATTGTGATTGTGATTGAGATTGGAATTGAGATCAGCTCGGGGGTGGTCGGGTGGATGAGGCTTCACATTGAAGCTATCTGATAGATTTTGTAACGCAAATCAGTACTACTTGTAAATCTGCACAGATAATAAAATTCTCTCTCTTCTTATTCTGCGTATACTCTGTTTTCCTTCTTATATCTTGTGGTGTCGAAACCTATGATTCTGTGTGAGATTGTGATTCAAGTTTAGAAGACTTGTTACAAGTGGTATCAGAGCAGAGTTGGATTCCGGGACAAGATGCAAGCTTTGAAGAAGAAGATAGAAGAACAAGAGGAGCTTATCCGTAGATTGAATGCAGAATTACATAAAGAAAGATCCAACAAACAAAAAGAGGCTACTACAAATGCTTTCATGGACCTCAATGCTGAAGGCGGTAATGGTGCGGGCACATCAAACGCACGTAGAGCTAGATGGCAACGTGAACCTGAAGAGGACGATGATGCAGGTGAATCTGCACTCAAGCAAGTGTTCAAAAGAGCAAAATTAAATGAATTTGATGGTGAGAAGAAAACTGGAGAGGATCTTGAAGCATGGATTGAGGAACTTGAAGATTTCTTTGACCTGCGCGTATTTAGTGAGGAATCAAAAGCAAAGGTGGCAATTCTGCATCTGCGAGGAGTCGCAAAACTCTGGTGGAAATCTTATATACAGACAAGAACACGTGAAGGTCCGATCCTCTCGAAAGAATTTCGACAGCAAGCAGAGAATCGTTATTGTTCTCCACATTATCGGATGGAAAAGAAAATGGAATTCTACTCTTTCAAGCAGCATGAGGATGATAGATATAACTTGTCTGTTGAAGAATATAAGGAGAAATTTTTGCGTTTACATAAGTATGCACTAGAAGTTTCTGGAGATGTGCTGAAAAGCAAGTTTATTGAGGGTTTAAGGGAAGAGCTTCGCTATCAAATAAAAGGGTCCGGATGTGTAGATTTTCTTGATGCAGTTGCAAAAGCAGAAAACTTTGAGAAGATGGAGAGGTTTACCACGAAAAAGGCATTCAAATCAAGGTTTATCTCAACAGGACATCGACCCCCAAGACCTATCTCAATAAATCAAAATGGACAGAGACCGACTAACTCTATTAACGATCAGGGAGGAAAACCAAAGCCGAAGCAAATGGATACACCTAAGAAGCAAGAAGTTGTGCACTGGAAACGTGATTCTGATTTCTTGGAGCGGGCTAAAAGACTGGGACTTTGTTTTCGATGTGGAGAACAAGGACATCGCACTTTTGAATGTCCAAACAAGGCCATCAACCGTTCTATGCAGCGAAGATAGCTCATCTACAAGAAGAAAACATGACAATTGAGGAAGCGGATGATCAAGGTAAGTGTTCTAGCCCTAGACTTCAATGCATGAAAACTTCTTCTCATTCAAGGGCATCGGTGATTACGATTATGGGGGAGATATCCTCACGTAAGGTTAGTTTCTTGATTGATTCGGGTAGTACAAATTGTTTCCTTTCACTTAAGATGGCAGAAGCTTTAGGGTTGCATATTGAGATGCAGACTAAAAGACCTGTACAGATGGCTAATGGTAGGATACACTATACTCGAGGCTGTATTGAGAATCTTGATTTTATGTTAGGAGAACATAAGTTTTTGGGTACCTTCCATGTAATTGAAATGAGAGAATGTGATGTAATCATCGGAATGGACTCGCTAGTTCATAACAGTGTCGTGATTGATTGTGAAAGCAGGATCCTTACTTTGAAAATAGAAGGGAAGGAACATCGTCTTGCAGGCAAGTGTAATTCAAGTTTTTCCCCTATTTCTGCAATAAATGATTAGGGGTATTCGACAGGGTTGTGAGACATATTTGGTTTATGTGCATGACCTTTAGGAGAAGAAGAAAGAAGAGGAAATACCGGAATATGTTAAAAAACTTTTAGATGAGTACGCAGATGTATTTCCTGATGATCTACCGGGCATGCCTCCTCCTAGGAAAATTGACCATGCTAGAGACTTTTAGCCAGGAAGTGAGCCTTATTCTATAGCACCTTATAGGTTCAATATTGATGAATTGAAAGAGTTGAAGCTCCAATTGGATGATCTATTGAAGAAGGAGTTGATAAGACCTAGTGTTTCACCTTGGGGAGCACCTGTTTTGTTTCAGAAAAAGAAAGATGGTTCATACAGACTTTGTATTGACTATAGGGGATTGAACAAGAAAACCATTAAGAACAAGTATCCACTGCCACACATAGATGAACTGCTGAGTCAATTGAGTGGTGCCACAGTATTCACTAAAATTGACTTAAGATCAGGTGTTACTCTAAGGGTTGCCCATAATTTTTCTCATGCTATGGCATCCTTTAGCCCTCATGAAAATACCTTCTTTTTGTAAATTAGGAGATGTCCATATGAACACTCTCCTAAACCCCTTTTTAATATTTCTTCATACTATAGGATAGTGTCTCTCACCTTTATGACCCTTCTAGAAAGATTCCCCACGTAGAAAACCCACGCATGCCCTTCTTGGAGATTGGGTTGTTACAAATTTGATCTTTAGAATATCCTAGAAGATTGGCAGTTAGAGAGAGAATCACCTTTTTGACTTTTCCAAATGAGCACATGGGGAATTATGCAAAGCCTATAAGTAGAGGCTCACTTCTTGTAAAAGGGAGGGCCCTTGGCCATGGCCTTGGCCTCCATCTTGGTAATGGAAGAAGGTGTCATTTGTTACTCTCTTGCCTCCTTGTGTGCAATGGCGTTGGTCTTGGTGTATGGATTTGCATGTGTGTGTGCATGGTTGGGAGGATGTTCCCCTTTGCTCCTTGTGACGTTGGCCATTGTTGCCATTGCTCCATGAGCGTGGGTGAACCTCTCCTCTCATTCTTTGCCCCAACTTGGAGAAACTTCTCACTTCCATGTGAGGCGGCTAGGGTTTGTTGTTCCCCTTTTCTCAACAATTTGGCGTCGTTGCCGGGGACGTCGGCCTTTAGCCGTAGGTTTTTCCAAGTTTGCGTGTCCATACTTCGTGAGACGCACCTTGACACTTGGAGGAGGATGAATACGTGTGGCCTTCGGTTGGCCTTGGGTACCTCTTTCTTTTAATTTTTGAGTAAGTTTTAGTTTATTTTTTTGTTTGTTGCATAAAAAAACACCCCTTAACCCCCTTATCTCTCTCATCTCTCACATACACACACACACCTCCATACACCATCTTGAGCATCACTATCCACCACTGGATGTAGTGGAAGCCAAATCGGATGCGTACTTTCACAAGAAGGAAGGGTAGTGGCTTATGAGTCAAGGAAATTAAGGAAACATGAACTAAATTATACAACACATGACTTAGAAATGCTTGCAGTTGTTCATGCACTTAAACATTGGAGACACTTATTGCTAGGAGTAAAGTTTGAATTAAGAACAGATCATCAGAGCCTTAAATACATATTTACTCAACCTTTACTTAACAATAGACAAAAATGATGGATCCAATTGCTAAGTGAATATGATTTTGATATTAAATACTTAGCAGGAAAAGAAAACAAGGTGGCCGATGCTTTGAGTCGTAAACCCTTATGCAGTTCAATTTCTATTTTATCCTCTGATTTTGATATTGGAAAAGAATTAAAAGAAGATTTATTTTATGCAGCAATATTGGAATTTTTGGGTATGAATCCAGGTTCCATGTTTCAGGGAAAATTTCATTTGAGAAATAATGATTTGTATTGTAATTCTCGTTTATGTATTTCTTCAGAATCTGTTTTGAAAGAAAAGATCCTGCATGACTGTTATGATGCACCTTTCTCTGCACACCCTGGTTTTTCTAGAACTTATGCAAAAGTGGAAGCTTCATATTACTGGCCACGCATGAAATACGATATTAAGAGGTATGTCGAAGAATGTCTGAAATGTTAACAGGTTAAGGCCAAATTTAAAAGGAGTCCTGGCATGTTACAACCATTAGATGTGCCTGATAAAAAATGGGAATCCATCTCTATGGATTTCATAACAAAGTTGCCTGTGACCAGAAGTGGGCATGATACCATCTTTGTTGTCGTGGACCATCTTGCAAAGATGGCACATTTTCTTCCCATGAGGAAAACTGATACAGCTTTGCATGTTGCTAAACTTTTCATATAAGAAATTTTTAGGTTACATGGTATACCCAAAAGTATAATTTTTGATAGGGATGCAAGGTTCAGATCTAATTTTTGGAAAGCAATATTTCAATCCATAGGAACAGAATTACGCCTGAGTACTGCATTTCATCCTCAAACCGATGGTGAGACCGAGAGGGTTAACAGGGTGCTTGAGGATATGTTACGCATGTATGTGAATGATAAGCAAAACAATTGGACTGAATATTTGACCTTGGTTGAGTATGCATATAATAGTGCATGGCGTTCCTCTATTAAGATGACACCTTTTGAAGCAATGTATGGTTATAATTGCTTGCTGCCACATTCACTTTTTAGTTCACAGAATCAGGTTGAAATATCCAAACAGATGCTTGAAAACATGGATTTGGAGCTAAATAAGGTAAGGAAAAACATGAAAGATGCACAGAAACGTTAGAAATTATATCATGATCTCAAAAAGAGGCCCTTGGAATTTAGAAAAAATGATCTGGTTTTTTTGAAAGTGAGTCCTTCTAAATCAAATCTGGTTTTAGGCAAAGATCGTCGATTGTCTCCTCGTTATGCTGGTCCTTTCAAAATCTTAAAGAAAATTGGTTCTGTTGCATATTTACTTGACCTACCTAATACTTTAAAAATTCATCCAGTCTTCCATGTTGGATTACTTAAAAAGTATGTTCCTAATGCTGATCATGTTTTGCAGGACAAATCTAAGTTGAAGGAAGATGCCACTTTTGAGCTTGAACCAGAAGTTATATTGGATAGGAGAATTAGACATCTTAGGAATCGTGAAATAGTGGAAATTTTAGTAAAGTGGTTTGCATATCCTATTGAAGATTCAACATGGGTTGGTTTAGATGAGTTTATGGAACATTATCCTTCTTTCCAACTCTGAGGACAGAGATCTTTAAAGAGGGGGAGAATTGTAAGATGCCACGTTCATTTTCCACCTGGAAAAAAAAAAGGATGTGTAGGTAATAATGAAATTTTATGTTTAGGATATTCTGATCATGTCTGCAAAATTTTGTAGCAATACGTTTTTACATTCTCTCTCTAGAAAGTTATCGCATGAAAGTTGTCGCATGAAATTTGTATGTTAATTTCGAGCATGAAGATGAAGGAATCTGAAAAAGTGTTGTATGAGAGAAATGTAGAGTACTCTTAGTAGAAAAACTTTACCTGATAGAATTTTTTGTAGTTCCTATGTTTTATGTCTCGTTCGGTTCCATGAAGATAGGTGAATGAAGAGATTTTTCATGTTTTTTCATCTCTCTCTAGAATTTTTCAATTTTGCAGGGCCAAAAGTAATATCTGGAAGCATATTTGGACCTGAGGCATCTCTAACACTATTGTACAGATTTAAGAACTGAATATTTTTGTGTCTCACAAGCTCAAGCTGATTCCTCACCGTTTTTGAGTTACAAGGCTTGGAAAAGTGCCGTTTTCCAACACTTATAAAAAAAAATTTTAAAAAAAAGAGAAGCCTTCATTCATTCATCTTATTCATGTTTGCGGATTTAGAAAATGCACATGGGTATATAGGTTATTTTTGGGTGATTGACATGTGTGTTTGAGTGCGTTACAGGGATTACCTCTATTTTGGCAGGTACGATTCTTGATGGTGGACATGAAAAGTAGATGCGTGGGTGGTCTGGAAGTCTTGCATGAGACATTCGAAAAGACGCTATCTTGGAGCATGCAGATTCTAAAAGTGCGGGTCTAGGAAGGCGTGATTGTTCGTGTGATGGCGAAAGGCGGAGACCCCAAAAAGACGAAGACTGAGAGATAGAAAAGGATGATGGTTCTACAGTCATTACGATCGTTTTTCGGCTTCTAGAATTGAGATTGAGATTGTGATTGTGATTGAGATTGGGATTGAGATTGTGATTGTGATTGAGATTGGGATTGAGATCAGCTCGGGGGTGGTCGGGTGGATGAGGCTTCACATTGAAGCTATCTGATAGATTTTGTAACGCAGATCAGTACTACTTGTAAATCTGCACAGATAATAAAATTTTCTCTCTTCTTATTCTACGTATACTCTGTTTTCCTTCTTATATCTTGTGGTGTCGAAACCTATGATTCTGTGTGAGATTGTGATTCAAGTTTAGAAGACTTGTTACAAGAATCAGAAAGGATATAATCCAATGAGTAAGGAAATGGTTGTTAGTCATGATGTATGCTTTGATGAGTTGGTGTCTTGGTATACATATCCTATTTCGCATGTTCAAGAAGAACTGCAAGAAGAAATTAACGATGGTTTAAATGATACCATAGGAGTAAGCTCAAAAGATTAGAATGGTCATGATGAAGGTAGATTATCACCTATATCAAAAGAGAAAATAAAAGGTAAAGCAAGACTTGATGAAGTAGAAATTGGTGAAAGTTATAAATCTGATTTGATAAAACATGAACATGAACTTAGGAGAAGTTCAAGAGAAAGAAATCCCACACAAGGGTATGTTGAGCCTTATTGTGTTTCACATTCAGCTTTTATGTCAAAAGTTATTGAAGAACAAGAAGCTATATGTTTCAAAGATGCAAATTCCAATGTAAATTACTCAAATGTGATGCAAGAACAGATGGATATGTTGTATGATAACAATACATGGCAACTTGTGCCATGAGATAATAAGATGAAGGTAATTTGAAATAAGTGGGTATTTTGTATCAAAGGAAATATTGATGGATCTATTTATAGGTACAAGGCAAGATTAGTTGCAAAAGACTTTGCACAAACATATGGAATTTATTATGAAGAGACATCTAGTATACTTGCGAGAATATCAACTATACAAACAATTTTAAGTGTTGGAGCAAGTAAATGTTGGAATCTATTTCAACTTGATGTTAAAAATGCATTTTTGAACGGTCGATTACAAGAAAAGGTTTTTATGGAGCAATCAAAAGGGTTTAAAGATGAAAAGTATCCAACTTTTTTTTTCAAGCTAACAAAAGCATTATATGGTTTGAAACAAGCACTTAGGGCTTGGAATCATGTATTGGTAAGCTATTTGGAAGCTCAAGGATACAAACCAAGTGTTGCAAATCCTTCCTTATATGTGAAGTTTTTATGAAATCAATGTGTATATTTGCATTTACGTTGATGATCTTATCATTACAGGAAGTGCTATTGACAAGATTGATGAAATTAAGAAGAAACTTGTTATGGAATTTGAGATTTCGGATCTCAAGATTTTATGTTATGCATTGGGGATTGAAGTTATTTATGATAATCATGGTATATGGCTAAGTAAAAAGAAGTAGATATGTGATTTACTTCAAAATTTTGGTTTTTCATAATGTAAAGTAGTTGCAAATCCCTTGAAGCCTAATGTAAAATTGAGTATATGATATTGGTTATGCAGTTGGAGTTCTTTCACAGCTCATGCACAAGCCTACATATGTACATTGGAATGCAGCTAAGCATGTGCTACACTATTTGAAAGGCACTTTGAATGATAGTTTATTTTAATAACATGATACTAATCTTGATATTAAATCTTTTAGTGATGCAGATTGAGTAGGAAATAAAGATGATCGATGCAGCATGAATGCCTACATATTAATGATTGGAAGTCAGCTTGTATCTTGGAGTTCAAAGAGTCAATCAACTATGGTGCTTTCATCTACAGAAGTTGAGTATTGTGCACTTATAGAATTGACATGTGAAGTAATGTGATTCAAAAATTTAATTGAAGATTTACATCTTCCTTACATAACTCCACAAATTTATGGTGACAATATGAGTAGTATACATTTGGCACCTAATCCAGTTTTTTGTGCAAGTACCAAGCATATCAAATTTCATTACCATTATGTTCATGAGAAGGTAGTATCCAAAGAGATCAACATTTCTTTCATATCTTAAAAAGATCATCTTGTTGATATGAGGACAAAAGCTCTTGATGGAACAAATATAAAGATTCAAACAGTTGGTTGGATTGCTAGAATATTCAAGTAAAGCTTGACGGGGAAAATGTTGTGCATCCATTCCTTTGGATCTTTAATTTTCATCCATTCTTTTAGTTCTTTAACTTCAAATTAGCTTCCATTACTTTTGTGAGAAGAAATTTAACAACTTTTTAGTTATAGTCCATTCTTTTAGTGCTTTAATTATCCTCCATTATTTTTGTAAAACAATTCTTTGGTACAAATTCATTTTCAAAACTCTATAAAAAGAGATTAGGAATGCGTCTTTTGTAGAGTTGTCCATACTCAATCATTGTGATTATACAATCATTTTTTTTACAGAGGATTTCACTTCTTCTTATCTAGTTTTCTTCATGTGCTCAGTCTTCTCTACACTCTATATTGTTTCTTTGCTTCCTTATTTTGTGCTACTTCATTTTGTGCTACTTATTTTGTGCTACTTGGATAGATGACACATGACACATGCAAAAATGATACATGACACTCCTAGCCATGATACATGATATACAACCTTAGATCAATGACACATGATAGTTGAAGGTATTTTCAACATAGCATATTTGGCTTGACGATATGATATGTAGGTTCATATGATACACAACACTTGAGTAAGACAATATGATACTTCACACTATGATACATGATAGTTTTAGTCATGTGATGATAATTGAGTGTATCGATGACACATGATACACATCAAGGAAAACACATGATACTCGATACATGGGCACCACATGACAATTTTCAACTAGCCACGATACAGGATACTTGTGTATCACAATACTTGTCTAGGAGTGAGGTTTCGGTGATACAAGACACCTGCTAGGTGTCCATGACACAATGGAATTTTGTACTGCAATACCAAATGCAACTGATCATGACACTTGGATTTTTTCTTACTCTAATTCATTTTTTTAAGTGATGCATGTGTTCTTTTTGCACTCCTTCCCTTATATGCATATACCATAAAATTTCCTAAGCTTTCCTTACAAATGTTCCTCATGACACTCAAGATGTGTTGTTTCTCCCCATATGTGTGTCTATGGATGAAAATGGTGTGTCGAGGGTATAGAGCTCACCTCAAAGGTCATTCCTATGACTTTTTAGCACCTAAGTTCCTCTATAGGTTAGGTTCTAGGAGATATCAATCTTAGTGATATCGGTCACTTGCTCTCACTCTTCACAATGCGTGCACTTTGAAAATGCATTTTTTGGATGTGGGTTTTGGTTTTAGTCATTGTCCAAGGTCAATGACCTCTAAAAAATGAAAGTTTTTGGTTTTTTAGGTTTTGGGTGTTCTAACCTACTCCGATGCAACTTCTAAATCTTAAAGCCCAACTTTTCCACTTCCTAATCTAATCCTAAAAACTTGTTACACACACATGCTAGGCATATGAGAAAACAAGTGCAAGTGATCAATAACTTTCCATGATATTGAACTCCTTCTTCACATTCACTATATTCACAATGACACTCTAACCATCATGTAGGCACCTTGACTTAGGCCCTTTTCATCGGCAATGGTGCCAAAAACATGTGCAACTAACTCACAAAGTCCTACGCACTGATGACAAGTGAGACTAGCTAGCCCTCACACATGTGTATCTAGTGGTGTCTTGATGCACACAATAAATTATGAAACAAAGAATATGACTTGGCCAAGTGCATAGAAATGTCTCTAGTGATGGTAGATGTGGGAATGGATCAAGTAATGCATGCACAAGTGGATTTCTACCTTGCACGACACCTTCTACATGCGGGTGTGTCAGGATACTTGTTATAGTAGCAGACACCAAAATGACAATTTCTCCTGGCTTTCATACCCAAATATGGTCAATAGTGGATTATTTCAAATCCCTCAATGAGATGCATCTAAGCTGTTATTCTCAACTCAATCGATCTACTCAGATGCAAGTTATACCCAAAAATCTAAGTGTCAAGAATCATCTACCTACACTTAACGACTCCAAATGCTTCATACACACACATTATAATAGTGGAAAAAGGTGGGGAAGGGGTAGAAGACACCTCCAAGCATACATTCCATGCCTCAAACACACATACAAGCTCAAAAAGAAGAAGATACACAAGCAAGAAGAAGGATACACAAATTTCAAAAGTTAATCTCTAAATTATGGCAAAAACTCTTTGCAATTGTGTCATCAAGTGACTTAAATACAAGCTCCCTAAGTTTGTTCCTTTCACACAAGAGACCAAAAATTTCTCTAGAGATCCTAAAATCTTTCTATTGTACATGGATATTGTAAAATTCTTGGGGAATATGCATCAGAAAAATGGCGATATCTTTGAGAAATTTGTGGTCATACTCTTCTTCTCTTTGTCTTGCTACTTCTTTCTTTCTCTTATCTTTGATTCTCTACAACACTTCTATTAAGCTAGCAAGATTCCCTAGGTGGAAGGTATGTGATCTACTCACTTTGATGTTTTCTCTATTTCTAGTGCTTGCTAGAGGTTCGGATTTAGTTTTATCCTTGTGGAATAGTTGGAACAAGATGAAAGTATACATCAAGGTCAATGAAGATTGCAAGTGAGTAGTGGGGATTTGACAAAATGATTCTATTTGGTTTCCTATCTAGGGAATCAAATAAATTGAGTTGAAGAACCTCCAAATTGAAAAGAAGTTATGGAACAAAAGGTTTTGTAAGTGGAAACATATCTTGAATCAAGCGAGAGAGAGAGAGGAAAATGGATGATATTTGAGGAAATAGATCTAGATAGAAGCCTTGACTATGAACATTGGTGCCTACTAAGACACATAATAAATTCTTGGGAAAATGCAAAAGACTTGCCTCCTCCTTGGGCATTATCCCATGCACATTGAAGGGTTAGGATGGATCAACGATAACAAACTGGATAAGAGGTTGAGTGTTAAGAAGCAGCTTGACTTCCATATCTCCATTAACAACAGATGGCGTTTAAACTACTCCTGTATATTATGGAGATTTGAGTTCATGGAATTGTGGCATCCTCTCTTTGAGAACAAAAAATGGGTTCTTATGTGGAAAATTCTCCATCGGGGCATTCAAACCAATGTCAAAGTTAATAAAATGGGTTAGACCCCTCACTAGTGTAAATGTTGCCTCTGTGGTAGAGAAGACCTTGGTCACCTCTTCTTTTCGTGCCCTAGGAGTCACTTGGTCTAGCATGTTCTTGCTAGGATTCTGATTTTATAGGGTCAAATCAACTAGAAGCAAGCATTAATTGGAGAAGGGATACTATGCTCTTCTACCTTGTGGAATGCCATAAGAGGATAACCATTTTAGGAGATATCGAAAGAAATATCTACATCCAACATCGAGGACCATCTAAAAGAATGGACAATTGAAAAAATCCATTGAATTTCAAGGAAGCCCATGCTTTCATGGGCTACTATGGATATGGCCATAGGTTTATCCACATGTATGCAATCATTGTTAAACCACTATATGCTTAATTACAAATTTTGAATGGACCAAAAAGTGTGACAAAGCTTTTAAGGAGTTTAAATGCAAACTTTTCACTACTCCCATATTCAAAGTACCAAACTAGAATAAGATCTTCCATGTAGATGTTGATGTGTCTAACTATGTTGTAGGTTGTATATTAATGCAACCTACTACTTAAGGTAGATTTGATTTTCTCATTGCCTATGCTATCCAACAAATCAACATTGGAGAGAAAATTTATACCACTACTAAAAGAGAAGGTTTAGGAATGATAAATGGGGTCAAGAAATTTAGGCATTATTTGCTTGAAATTAAGTTTTTATTGATCATCAAGCTCTTCTTAACCTTGTGAATAAACCCTACAATAAAGGAAGATTTGGATGGTTTCTTCTTCTTCTTATGGAATTCAACTTTGAATTCATTGTAAAGAAAGGTAATACACACATGCATGTAGATCACCTTTCTAGGCTTACGAATGGGGAATCGCCAAATGGGATATCATATGAATTTCCTAATGCCTATTTGTTAAATCTAGAAGTAGTACCAAAATGGGCAAAACCACATGTTCCCATGCTCATGTATGGTGATTTGTACCACTATCCTCCATTAGATACGAAAGAAATAAGAGAAGCTAAAGATCTTCTGATAATTGCTGGAAGCATCAATAGAAAAGACAAATGAGAAGTTTTGTCTTTTTGGTGGAAGAAGACTAGATGTGGGATCTTATTAGAACATGTTGCTAGTTCTAATTTTCATTTCCCCCAAACTAATACTTTCCAAAAACGTGAAGCAATTAGGATCTTATTGGTGGCACATGACTAAAGATACTCATTATTATTTTTCAAATTGTTAGTTTTTTGGGAAAGACCAAGTATTGAACATTCAGCTCTGTATTAGGTCATGTTAGCACCATAATGGAGTTTTTTTTAGTATGAATATTTCCAAAAGAAGAAAACTGCTTGAGGAAGAATTTAAATAATATTCCACCATACGAAACCAACACTGTGCATACTTGAAAGAGAATGTTTACCTATTCTACAAATGGATCACTCAAGAGTTTCAAGAGGACATTTCCCCCTTGAATGAATAGCCAAGCATATCCTTTTTATTGGATTATGGTGGTCCACATTGCATACGAATGCAAGAAAATATGTGAAAAGGTGTGACAAATTTTAGAGAAGAAAATATCCTTTCCAAAAAGTTCAAAAGCCACTTAGACCATTGGCAAAAGGGCAAGCAGGAGAAGCAGGAAGCAAAATTTGAATTCCTAAGACAACTTCAAGCAGGAAGAAACAAGTGCAATTATCTCAAAATTTGACTACCAAAAACCTTTATTAAAACCCACACCTATAGAGAAGCCTAAAACTAAGCCCATTAAACCTAAAAAGATAGGAACAAAAGTGGTTGTATCTATCAACTAGGTTTTGAAGCCAAAAGATAGTACCAACCAAAAATTCATGACCTTAAAAAGATCTCAAAAGCCTAGAATGATGAGATCTAAGTGGGTGAAAAACCAAACTTTCATTTCTAAGCTTTGTAGAAATTCTCTTAAATGGGTCCCTAAGACTATTATAGGTCCGCATTTTTAGAAACTCCCATAATAGGAAAATTCTTTGAATAGACTAAATCACTCACATAATCCTCTTTTTGAAGTGCTTAACCTATTAGGAAGGCCTCTTTTTCAAGAATCCCTTGATCTTACTAGACCAACTTTGTCTTTTGTACCTTGAGCTCCTATGTCCATTCCTTAGCTTTATGCCATCGTAAATGTAGAAGTTAGGCATAAGAAGCTTATACACAAATACCATTTTATATATTTTGCATTTTAATTAACAATTCTAACCTCACTAACTAGCCAACATGTTTGAGAGAGATTTTTGCTAACATCACTACTATAGCAATATTGCAAGTATGGATGCTTCAACATCACAAGACGAGAGAAAGAATTGGTTGTGGAAACTCGAGGAGTTACTCTACCTATTAATAGTGTCACAACCATCCATCCTTATTGGCTAACTAATCCATCAAAAGTATATCATGAGGTTGCTAAACATATTTACGTATGTCATCAT
Source organism: Ceratopteris richardii (assembly GCA_020310875.1). NCBI lineage: Eukaryota > Viridiplantae > Streptophyta > Polypodiopsida > Polypodiales > Pteridaceae > Ceratopteris > Ceratopteris richardii. Next base: position 7,147,073 of record CM035429.1, on the reverse strand, counting down.
GGAATTCATCAAGATCATCTTAAAGTGGTTTACCTCCTGTCACAATTTTAATCAATTCATGCACATCTAGCAATAGTAGCAACCTACAATGATATATGGATTTAAAATCTTTTGAGCCTTTCAATGGTTCATGTGGATGCAAACAGATGCATATAACTCCTATCACCATTTTAAGTCAAATAAAATTTTTTAGGCATAGCCATTATCACAAAATTCCTAGGACAAAGGCAAGAAGTTATGAGGCTCTTACCATAGATCTCTCTCAGCTAGATAAGCTTTATTGAAAATACAACTAGAGATGAAAACAAAGGAGGAGGGGAAGAGTACAAAATACCAAGAATACATGCAAGAGAAATTCTTTAACACTTGAACCCTAGCATTTACCAAAGAAACAATTAGGACCATTCCCAACAATGCTTCTAATGTATCTATCATACGCTGGCAACTAGTGTGCAAAAAAAAACTAGAGTTTCAAGGTAAAGATGAACTATGAAGAAGATTTAAAAATAATGCAAAGAATAACGCAACTTCAAGAAACTATTGATGAACTCTAGAACATGTGGATGATCTACGTGTTCATGTGGATGATCTTCAAAGATCACAAGATCCTCAACCCTCAAGGCCCCTTGTAAATCAAGCTACACAAGTACCAACACCACCTACATCTCATAAACATGCACACACTTCACCAACTTTATCAGATCTTGAGGAAGCAATCAAGGTGGACGATCCCATGCTTCTTATGGAGTTGTGGTTTAGAGAGAAACCACCTGTTGAGAACCCACCCATAGACAAGGAGTAGGGAACTTTAAATTGAAGGTAAGGATTAAAGTCTCATGATGTTGAAAAGGAAATCTTTTCTAGCAACTTTACAAAGGTAATTAAATCTTGGAAAGCTATTCATCTCTCAAATCAAATGCTAACCCCTTTCATCCTCATGAGGAAATAGATGAGGCAGTATCTCTTACATGAAGTAGGAAAAGCACCTGATGAGAGCTTATTCTAGGATGAAGAAGACCTTGCACACTTAGAAAATCAAGTATATGGATCCTCTTGGAGAAAGGCATTCTTGGAAAATAATAATTTCTTTTGTGAATATTTCTCTCTATTTCCACCTCTCTTATAGACAACATGATGTAGAATGGTATATGAGTTCCTTATGATGCAACAACATCGAATGATTAGGAAGTGATGGTTGAACTATCCTCAGCCCTCAACATCTCCAAAGAATCAAATCACCTACAAATACATGTTTAAGGTAATCAACTACACAAAGAAGATGGAGCAAGTACTAGATTTCACACTCTAAATGACATGCAAGATCCTTTAACATATTAGAAGTGTGTCTCATTGCATTCAATCATCTGAGGTTAGTAGATATCTAAGCTATTGGGTTTCAAAGCAATGAATGCCTACTATTTGATTTATTAATGGCATCGATTAAGAAATGTTTGTGGGGATATTACTCACAAATATTGTTCTTGCAATCCCACCATGCAAACATTTGAAGATGATTTTAACATTGGTTCTTTCAGCACAACACTCAAGTATTTTCACCATGCCCCATGGGACTTAGCAAGAGATTAACTAAGTATGCAATACAAGTGGAAAAGGAATATCGAGGAGCCATAGAACATAAAAAATGATAGTGGGATAGGATCGTTATTTCTTCAAAGAAGGTCATTCAAAATGAGGTTGATACACTCATGATTCATGATGATGAAAGCAAGCTATGCATCTTCAGATGACTCCACAAAAAGATCAAAGATACTTTACAAACACCCCACTGAGGAAAATTTGGGCATTTCATGTGTGATGTACACTATGAGGGGGAAGCACAACACACATGAACTTACGTACACTATGCAGTCACATGTAGATCCATTGCTAGTTAGCATCTCTTGTAGTTTTGAATTTTGTAACTCCTTTTTAAGTAATTTTTCTATCTTGATAAATCTATAACTATTCATTTTTTATTCATATAATTTTTTTATTTATATATAAAAATAAAGAAGAAGAGAAAAAAGAAAAAATAAAAAACAAAAAACAAAAGAAAAATACAAGTAAGTAAATGAACACAAAGAAATTAGAAAAAAATATAAAACTTACCATATTCACTACAACTCTTTGATGATTGGCCATTGCAATTGCTGATTTCAAAACCATTATGAAAATGGAAACATCATCAACATATGCACTTTGCTGCTTAGAGGAAATCATGTTTGTGTAAACAAGTTCATGTTAGGTATGTTTTCTATTTCTCTTATCTACTACTTAGGAAATTTCTTCATCAACCCATCTTTTGCACCAGCATGTCATTTTTCACTCGAGTATTCACACGTAAGGCCAGATTACATATTGGCCGTGCATATGTTTTCTATTACCAACGCACATGCACTACTCTATCACATCCAAGATGGAGGATGTTCAAGATAAGTTTTAGCAAAAAAAGACCACAAAGAAACATCTATATGGTAATAATTCCACATGCTTCTAGATGCTTCAAACACCACAACTGACAACTAGTGCAAAGACTACTAGAATTCACAAGACCATCGACTCATTCTCAATAGAAGTTTTGTCGAGAATGACAATGTCTAGGAGGGAGGCATATTACACAACTATTGTGAGGCCTAGAAATTCCTCAAAATGCTTGAGATTTACTTTTGAGTTTACCCCTTTTTAGATAGATTACCCTTTTCTTTTTATCTACCATTGTAAAAATACCCTTAAATTTTACAACATAACGATATGTATATATTCAAGGAAGTGTTAGCATTTCTTTGTGATTTTTGGTACAAATCGTCCCTCAAAAATCTTGCAAGAAAGTAGAGGTTTAGAGTTTTTTCTTCCATTTTTTTAGAAACCTTTTCAAATAGAAAAGGGAAGGTCTCGGAAGAGGCCTTTATCCATTCCAAGGCCTCATTTCAAAAGAGATGTTTTGGTGGAATGAAGCTCTGAATGAAGCTTCAAATAGACAAGTACTAAGGGAGCTTTTGGTGATTGAGCCTTGTTTGAAGCATCGGAAAACAACACACCTATAGAAGCATCAGATACCTTGAGTTCTTGAATGTATTGGATAGCTATTATAACATCAAGCTTACATCATTCTTGAATAAAGACTTGTATTAGATCAAAGTCATTAGATCAAAGTCATGACATTTCATATTATTTTTATTCCTTGTAAAAATGCATACGTAATTATGGATTCAAAGACTTTATTCTTTTCAAATAATAAATATGGAAAGTCAAAATTGATGAGGTGTGAAGTTGTTACTAAACCAACCACCTAGATTACCTTTTTTCAATTCGGTTCTCTAACTCATATCTCATATGAAAAGAGAATGAACCTCATCTAACTCTACCCATGAGTTCTTTGGACTCAAATTGTTTGTAAAAGTCGTGGAAATGCATGAGGAATCTGCAATAGTCTATATAAAGACTATAAAGAAATTTTACAATATTTTAGATTAATATACAGTCACTATCATCTTCACTTTGATTGTTGCTCACTCTCTTGCATCATCTTCTTCAAAGTCCGCAAACTTGTAAAGGATTTTCCTCACTCCTCAAAGTTCTAATGCTTATTCATAAGGGCTCATTGGCACATAATCAATGTCTAATTTAGGTTTATAAAATATTGTACCATTTCAAGTCATATATTGTGAGAAATAGGGTTTTTAAGCTCTAAGGGTCATTCTCTACACATCCGTGAAAAGTTGGGAGACACCTCATCGATGCTAAACTTGTAACTATAGCATAACTAAATAATAAATATGATTCTTATGATTAGTCTCTAGTCAACCCTATAAGCCACCATCTTGTAAGAGTAATTTAGCCAATTATAATCAAGCTAGGGTCACTGAGCATTTGAAGTTGCATTATTCAACCATAAATAACGTCCCTTGAACTAGATTATGCACAAACCTATTTATTGTGAGCCAAAATTTTTTTGCTGATCTTCCAAAGTACATAGGGCGTTTTATTACATCATTTGCAAGCTTTTGAGGTGTATTAAGGTCTCCAAAAGCTAAAGGGCAGGTCCTTTGCTAGTTAGCTACACCAAACTTCAACACTTTGATCATCGTATTTCTACTAATATTCAATCCATCAAGCACTCATAGTGGTATTAGAGCTACATCAAGATGGGTGATCGTTTTCCCTCAATTATTGAGAAACTTGATAGGAAAAATTATGTTGCTTGGAAAATCAAAATGGAAGCTTACTTGCAAGGTAGAAATCTTTATGGAATTGTAGCAAGTAATGAAGCTATACATACTCCAAGATCCAAAGGAGGACCTACACAAGAAGAGACTGAGAAGCTCATACTATAGTGTGCAAGGGATGCTCAAGTTAGTGCTTACATCTTAAAATCTATCTCTGAGTTCTTATTACCACATATTAGAGGATGCAAAACATCTCAAGAAACCTGGGATGCACTTGAGACATTCTTCTTTGCCAACACTAAAACTAGGAAGAACCACTTATGGAATGAGTTCAATCAAATGCTGAAGACACCAAAGCAAAGAATCACAAAGTTTGTCACTAAAGTCAAGGAGGTTGCATATCAATCAGCCTCAATTGGAGAATTGATTGAATAAGAGGCTATCATGAGGCAGATCCTAAATTGTATAAGGACTAACAAGGAATGCAAATCATTTACAACTACCTATGATCTTATCATGGATGTGCAAACACCTGACTTCAACATATTCTTTGGATGACTCTTCAATGAAATGGCCAACAACAACATGAAGGAATGTAATTCTTATCAAGGTAACTCTCCTGTTGGACTTAGACATCTACGAAAGCACGCTAACAGCACAAGGAAGAAGAAGAAGAAGCTTGGAGCACAACACACATGAAGCAAAAACCACTCGTGGGCACACGAGTCTCATAGCAACCAACCCAATCAGAGTCATAAAAAGCATGCAAATATGGTGGTAGTGATCCCCCCTTGGGATAAAACAACCCAAGTAGTCGGGTACCGCTCAAGTAGTGAAAGATGTGCTTAACCGCTTGCTAATGCTTGACACCTGGGCAATGCATAAACCTACTCATCTGTGAGGAAGCAAACTAAATATCTAGCAGAGTAATGCATAAGTAAATCAAGCATCCAATAGCCTTCTGATTGAGAACAACATCAAATGCATCTCCAACATCATGAAGACTCAATCGCAAACCTGTCTCCATAGGAGTGGCAATATGTTTACAATCTTCAAGGCCAAAATGTTGCAATAATGTGTCAATGTATTTCGTTTGACACAAAGCCATTCCACCATCAACATGCTTTAAAAAAATGCCCAAATAATGATGCAAATGCCCCAAATCAAACATCTCAAATGAGACATGTAAATCAGCTTGAAATCATCAATATGTTTCTCATGAGGACCAGTGAGCACCATGTCATCAACACACACCACAATGATCAGAAGCACACCATTAGCATGCTTAACATATAAGGTGCTTTCAATTGGATTGTTCTCAAAACCATGTGCAATCAGATAGGCATGTATTTTTTCATACCAAGCATGTGGCGCTTGTTTCAAACCATATAAAGCCTTTCTTAACCTACACACTTGGTTTTCAGGCCCTTTCTGGACAAATCCACGGGGCTAAAAAACATACACTTCTTCATGCAAGTCACCATTCAGAAATGCAGTTTTAATGTCCAACTGATGTACATTCCAACCATGATGGTTGCAAGTGCACAGATGCTATGAACAATAGTCATACGGGATGTAAGTGCAAAGTTATCATCAAAATCAATGCCTCTTTCTTGCGCATAACCCTTCATGAAATAGACTAGATCCAGTGATAAGATAGCAATCTGATGCAAAAGAGCCACTATGAGAGCCTGAAAAAGTACAGTATGATAGAGGTGCATCTAATTTGCTATCATGCAAAGTCTACACTTGCCATTTTGGCATAGTTTTTGCCTGCTCAATATCAGCTCTCTCATCAAGAAGTGCATCATGTAAATCTGCATCAGAAATGGAACGATCTGTATCATCACATGAAACCTGCAAAGGTTGAGAAGTTGCCTCATTAGGGCCAGCACTAGATTGTCCACCTGTAAAAAGAGGCAGAAAAGTATCATACATGTCTTTGGAGCTAACAGATGTCTCCTTAGTACATGAAAGCAATGGTTGAATAGCATCTTCCACAAAAACAACATGAGGGCTAACCAAAATGCATTTAGTCTGTGGATGATACAGATGATAGCCTTTACTATTCAGAACTGTACCCAACAAAAATACATTTTACTGCTTATCATCCAATTTTTTGGGATGTTGGTCAGGCACTAATGCATATGCCAGACAACCAAAAACACGCCCATGAGCAACATATGGCTTGCAACCATTCCAAGCCTCATATGGAGATATCAACTACAATGCTTTAGTGGGACGCCTATTAAGTACATATGTTGCACACATAACAGCCTCAAGCTAGAAACTGTGTGGTAAAGCCTGACTCTTGACCATACACCTCGCCATCTCCATGAGTGACCTATTCTTTCGTTCAACAACTCCATTATGTTGAGATGTATAGGGCACTGTACACTAATGTTTTATCCCATGTTCAGCCAAAAATGCATTAAAGTCAGAAGACATATATTCCTCCCCTTGATCAGAATGGAGGGCGCACATGTTACATGCTAACAAATTTTCAGCCAAAACCAGAAAGTGTTTGAAGCACATAAACACTTCGTACTTTGCTGTCAATGGATATACACATGCATGCCTGGACAAATCATCGATGAAAGTCACGAAGTAAAGATAGTTCCCAAAAGAAGGTGTCTGCATAGGGCCACAAACATCACTATGTACAAGCTAAAATTTTTTAGTAGCCCAAACTGAATCATCTTTTGGAAAGGAAGAACGCTGCATTTTTCCCAAAATATAGCCTTCACAAACATGTTTTCTGGGTGCCTCAAGTTTGGGCAAAGAGGACACTATTTCATATTCCTGCAGGCGTAGCAAACTAGCAAAATGGAGATGAGCAAAGTGTGCATGCCAAAGCTTTGCATCTGACATAGCTTGAGAATCATGTACTGCACATGCCGAACCATTTATAGATCTTTCACATTCTATGATCTTATACAGCCCACGACACAAAATTCCAAAAGAAATAATGATGTCGCCATTTGACAGATCATGAACTGTACATCTATCATCAACAAATTTCACAACCAAGCCAATCTTGGCTAATGCAAAAACTGATAACAGATTTTTCTTGATCCCTAGCACAAACAAAGCATCTGGCAAAGTGAAAGAACTACCATCAATAGTAGTCAAAATGATCATACCAACTCCCATAACAGGATAAGAGGTGTTGTTGGGCAGGCTTGAGTGAAGAGAAGAAACTATGATGCGAGGTAATATGGTTGGTCGCCCCACTATCAAAGTACCAAACATCTGAGTCTACTGTAGACATGCACTGCTCATGAGAAGATGGATCAAAACTGCAAATAGTAGTAAGCACCCATTCTTCTTCCCGCACAAGGTTAGCAGACTCTGTTTTCGGCTGCAACAACCATTTTGACCTCTTTCTTCTTTGCCTCTTTAGCAGCCAGTTTTGGACAGCTCTTAATGACATGATCATTTTCTTTACAATATTTGCAAAACAATTTCTGCTTGTTTTTCTTCTCATCTTTTTCCTCCTTCTTCAAATGTGGAGCATTTGTAGATTTCTTCTTCTTAATAGAAGAGATCCATTTTCCTTTGCCCTTATGACTAGCTAGGAAAGCTTGATCTACAACATGCATAATAGATCTGTTCTTCCTGGATTGGTCTTCCTCCAACAAAACAGAAACTAACTCTTCAAATGTTAAGGCATTTGGATTGCCTTTCATTATCAAACAAAGAGTAGAAGAAAAACTCATATATGATTCAACAAGACCATTCGGAACAGTCTGCACAAGTGAGTTGTCAGGAAGGAATTCATCTGTAGAAATAAATTGTTCCTTCAAATCCTTGATCTTTGTCAAAAAATTGTCCATAGAATCACCTTCATTCATGTGCTCACTCTCTAGCTATTTTCAGAGGTAAGCAACACGAGCCTCATTCCTAGCCTGGTACAATGTGGTAAGTGTATCCCAAGCATCCTTAGTTGTTATGTAAGAGCGAATATGAGGAATGGTGGCACGTTTAACAGACAAAGCTATCAATGCATGTGACTGAGCATCTCTGCCATCCCAACGAATTTGCTCTATAGTAGGTGCAACAGAAACAACATCACAAATAGGAATCTCTAGAATATCACCATCTTTGAAACCTTCTACATGAGCTTCAATACCTGTAGTTGTAACAATTGCAGGTGCGATAGGAGGTTTTTCAACACCCTACACAATGTTACACAGTCCTTTTGCAACCAATACATCTCGCATCATATAAGCCCATAATGGGTAGTTGGTACCATCCAACTTATCCTCAATAGCCAACATATGGAATACATCACTGCTTTCAGCCATGGCTGGCGACTAAAATACATTGATGCAAAAAGTTGATTGTATCTCAGAAAAGTTGAACAGAACTACCAGACAAATTCTATTAAACCTGTTGTTGAGCCCTGGCAGGTTGAAACCAGCAAAGTCAAGACAAGAGGTATTGCAGAAGTATTTTTGATAATTCCCTTAAGGTCAAAGGGTGTTCAATGTAATCGGGAAGGTTCAGGTGAATCCCCCCTTGTGCAAAAGTAAAAACTTAAAAGGAAATGAGAAGTTGTGTGAAGCGGCAATCGTACGCACAGGTGAAAGTATGGGCCCCATTAAAATTTTGATTTTTTATCTAAAGTTACTACAATACAAAACAGTTAGTCGTTGGCTATCGTTTGAGAGGACAATCTTGGGACAAGGGAAGGCCAAGAGTCCAGTACAGTTAGGCGCGTACGGGATCAACACACTTCAAGAGAGAAGCAAAGGCTATTCTAAAAGAAAAAGACAGAGAGGAGTTCAAGTAGAAGCAAGAAGAGAAGTGAAGAGTCACTGGTGTGCGACGACCCCAAGGAGTGAAAGTGAAGAGTGCAAGAAGTGTGGCTAAGGAAGTGTGCAGGGAGTGCAAAGCGAGACACACCAATCACAAGGTCTCTCACCGCAATCACGCCGAAAAGGTATTTGTCCCTCAGCTTGTGGAAGCTTGGTGCAAGGTGTGCACAAGGAGAAGCTGGAAGCAAGTGAAGGACTGGTGCAGAAGAGGCCGGCTGCTGGAAGACTCTGAGATAATTGATCTTTTATGATTGAGCATTCTCTGTAATTGTGCCCGAAGTATTAACTCGGATTGAATCAAACAGTGTAATCGTTCTACTGTAATCAAAAACTCAAGGCTCAAAGGTGTTTCTGCAGAAGCTTGTCTGAATTATTTCCTCTCTTGCTCTTCTTCTTTTTCTCCTACAAACCCTCAAACTCCTTCACGTCCAAGAATCCCCAACAAATTTGGCACACCCGGTGGGACCTCCAAGGAGATTTGAGCTTAGGAGAAGATCTACGGCAATTGGAGAACAATATTCCAGTGTCGACAGTAATACTCCAGTTGACTAAACGAGGTAAGTACTTACATCAAGTGTCTCATATCAAGTGAACTATGAACAGCTCATGACCGCTACTCGGTCACAAACCTTGAGGGTCACGTGCAAGCAGACAAGAAGAAAGCTGGTCAGAAGATCGTCGAGTCCACTTTCGTCAACTTCATCGGTAAGAAGCATGGCAGGACAGGTAGACCTAGAAACCTTACTCTCCAGATTAAACATAAAATTTCCCTCTTTCAGAGGTTTAGCCCATGAGGATCCAGATGAGCACATTCGAAGATTTCTTGCATTATGCAAGACTAGAGGTCTAATGGGTAGGGAAGATGCCTTCTTGATACTCTTCCCTGCCACATTGGAAGGTCTGGCAGACAAGTGGTTTAGCCAGTTTGCTGAAAACCACTTTACCTCTTGGGATTTGATGAAAGAGGCCTTCAAAAATCAGTTTCAGCATGGCAACACGGCGGAGATCATTATAGAAGAGTTAGAAAACTTGAGATTGGGTCCAGGAGAAAAGTTCCCAGAGTTTGTGACCAGGGCCAAAGCACTAATGGCTAAACTACCGGATCCACCGCACGATTTCTTTGTCAAGAAGTGGTTAGCCAAACCCCTACCTGTGGTCACCCAATGCAAAATAAAAGAGTTAGTGTTACCTACGGCCCCTGTTGAGGAGTTCATCAATACGGCCACACGCTTGGAGCAGATAAGGCACCAATATGGTGCAACTTCTTCCCAACCAACCTATGGTACAGAACTGGAGGACCCAGTGATCCAGTTAAGAAGGGAGTTGGAGGGCTTGAAAAGGAATAAGCCCTACACAGAGGAGGAGACTGTTGTAGCTCAGCTGAGAAAAGAGATTGAAGCACTCAAGCTCCAAAAGGAAGAGGAGGCCCAAGCAGAAGAATTAGCTCAGCTGAGACAGGAATTTTTTTTTTTATATAAAGGAAGTTCGGCAATAGCCTACTCTCCCGGACTTGAATTAAATTAAGAAACAAAGGTACAATAGAAGGGGACTAGTGCCCACGGGACCCCCCAAATCCCACAAAGCAGGGGAAGCTTGGTTGATTCCTAGGTTGCATTACAAAGAAGGTTGATCACCCTCTCGTCGCCCTCATGCGGGACCCACTTGGGTTTGAGCTTGTTGTTGATCAAAAGGAGGACTTGATGGTGCCTGAAGGGGGGGGATTTCTTACTGTTGACAATCCTTTTGCCAAGGAGGAATAGAGATTTTTCAATCGACCACTCCCTGGGGGGGTCGCCGAAGTTGAGAGCACACCGCTCCCGCCAAATTTTCCACAGGACTTCCCCTCTGATTGCGTTCCAGAGAGTCGCAGAGCATCCAATCGCTTCACCCAAGAGGACTTGTTTCCAACTAAGCTGTTTCTGAACTCTGATTTTCAGTCCAACCATCTGCCAGATTCTGTAGGAGTTGGGGCAAGTAAGGAAGATGTGTGGGACATCTTCGATTGCACGGTGGCAGCGTTTGCACCACGGAGGGATCCCACAAATTTTGCTTGCCTTATGGTTAGTCCAAATTCCTCGATGAAGAATTTGCCATAAGAGGACCGACTTCTTAATCTCTATAAGTGGGTGCCAGATACCCATGAATTTCATGTCCCACCGAAGCCGCGTCCAAGACAGGCACCACTTTTTGTTGAGGCTGATCTGGAGGTCAGTCGTTTCTTTGATGTTCGGGATTTTGAGTAGGCTATTTCCATTGTGCCATTTGAGACCACGCGCGTTCGGAGCATCATGTCCCATGAGAAGGCGAGTTTTGTAACGATCCCAAGCGAGGCATCTGCTTTGCAAGGTGTTCCATTCTTCGTAGGAGATGTTTATGCGAGGGTCGATATCCTCGTAGTTGATCCAACTGTTGGTGTCATGTTTCCAGAGGTGTTTCCATTTTTTGAATCCTTTGTTCCATAACTTCTTGGCATTTTGAATGTTCCACGACTCCACACTCCGGATGCCATGTATCGGAAACCAAATAGAGTCGTTTTGTCTGATTCCGGCCGCCCACTTCCAGTCCTCACTAATTCTTGTGAAGCTTTTGACTTTATTCCAGCCCTTCCAAAGAGAACATACGAGATTGGAGCCTTTCGGGAAGACGGGTATCGGGGAGAATAGCAGGGTCATGATGTCAAGGTTCTTCTAGTTCGGGGACCCCATGAGGGCCAACTCATTTTTGTTTCTGAAGATCAGCTTGGCCCACGAGGCCTCCCTATTGCACCAAGCTTTAATCATCCATTTGGCTGCCAGTTTGTTAGCCATGCACCCAATGTCCAGGATGCCAAGCCCCCCGCTATCTCTCGGGCTGGTGCAGATGGCCCATTTGATTTTAGGCACCCCCCTTCTGTTATGATCACCCGTCCAAAGAAAGTTTCTGCAGATGCTATTCAGTTTGGACAGGCCTTGCTCATTCGGTCTCCAGCAAGAAAGGAAATAGATGGTAGACGAGAGGAGGAACGTGTTGATAACCATCACCCGTCCAGCGAGATTGATTTGCATGCCTCTCCAGTAATTGAGCTTGTTTTCAAGTTTGGCCAGCACCCAGTTCCATCGCTGCTCCATAGAGACGCCAAACCCCAGGGGGATTCCAAGCAGCCGAAAGATTTGGCCCTGCGGAATGATTTGACAGCCATGATCAATGAGAAGGCCAGGTTGATGTCCCACAATGGCCCTAAAGGCGGTCTTATTGTGGTTGATTTTGGATCCAGAGGCCTCACAAAAGGTATCAAGACACCTCCAGAAAGTCTCCAGGCTGGTGTTATCATTGTGAACGAACGCGTTCATATCGTCGGCAAAAAGTCTCATGATGATTTGACTGTGGTCGTGAGGTAGCTGGAGGCCTTTGATATTGCCAGCCTCCACATGATGAGCCACAAGTCTGCTCAGCCCCTCAGTGGCGATGGCAAAGAGAAGGGGGGCAAGGGGGCACCCTTGTCTAATAGATCTTTTAAGATGGATCGCCTTCGAAAGTTTGCCGTTAACGTTAATTTGGGTCGTTGCGTTGCCGAGAAGGGTCGCGATCATCTTGGTGAATTTCTGACTACAGGAATTGCAGGAACTCAAAGGAGGCGGCATCAAGAATGGACTCTGGTGCTCCATGTGCAGCAAGCAAGGGCACATAGTAAGTGAATGTCCTCTGCTAAATGTGACTTGTCAATTATGCAGGAAAATTGGGCATGAGGCCCATGAATGCCAAGTAAGGGGAATGCCTACAACGACATACTGGACACAAGGAGGACTCTTGCCACCAGCAAATGTGATGGCAGCTGCAGCGAATCAAGGTAACAACTATAATCCTAGACCGAGAAATAACTTTGCAAATGGGCCTAGAAGGCCAATCATTTGCTTCAGATGTGGAGAATGCGGGCACTACCAATCTAGGTGCACTATCCCAGAAAATGCACCTCCTTGCAGGAACTGTCCAGAAGCCAGGGACCATTATACAAACTGTTGTCCTAAGAATCAAGCTTCTACTTCCGGACCCCATCTCCAAATGATCTCTGTATACAAGGAGGAAACATTACCTCAGGTCAATGAGCCCTCACCGTCTACCAAGGTGGTACAATTAGAAGAACTTGAATCCTTTACAGTGCAGACAAGAAGCAAGGGGAAGGCTCAAGTGGACGTAAGTCAAGAATCAATGATTGGGGGATTCAACAAAGACAAAGTTGTAGCTGAAGACAAAGCAACCACAGGTGCAGACCCAAAACAAAAGGAAGACCTCATAGGCACCAGCGATGTCATTGGGCATGCATTCATCAGAACTCAGGAAGAGTTGAATAAGTCAAGTGGAGCCCATTCGATTAAAGAGTCAGAAGCTTCAAAACTACTCAAGTCTATGAAGAAAGAGGTTAGTATTTTTTATCTAATAAAGATGGATGGAAAATTCAAATCAGAGTTATTGCAAATAATTGATGAGGCTTCTACTACAAGTTTAGTGGCCAAGACTGCTGTTCTACATAAAGGGATAATTGTAGGGGAAGCACCCCTTACGGATTATAAAAGTCCTCGACTGACAGTATCTATAAAAGGTCATGAATTTCAGGGAGTTATTGTGGATGGTGGTTCTGGCATCAACTTGATGCCTGAACATACAATGAAAAAAAAATTGGACTCCACCCTTCCAGGCCTGCAAATTTCACCGTTACCCTGGCGGACCAGAGCAAAGTAAGGCCTATGGGAGTGATTCCAAAAGTCCCACTTGAGATACAAGGCAATGTGTTCATACTGGATTTTGTTGTTTTAAGATTGCCCCAGATTGAAGGAGGATTTCCCCTCTTAATTGGGAGACCATGGTTGAGACACGCAAGTGTCATCCATGATTGGGGCAAGGACACTATGTGGGTACAAAAGAAAGGGCAAGAGCTGACACAGCTTTACTTGGAAGAAGGCTTGGATGACCAAGGAAACACTAGCATGATGCAAAAGGTTGGCATTTGCATGGAACCAGAACCAGAAGATCAACCCCAGATAGATTTTGAGGAAGAAGAGGATATTCTAAAGTGGCTACATGCAGGCAACTCTTCTTCTTGTTTTGGAATTTTTATCAATAATTCGTGCACAATTGAAGATTATGATGAAGGTGACACAAAAGTCCAAGCTGATGGATTGGGAGAGCCTATCACGAACCACAGAAGAGGCAGAAAGACACCCCTCAACTACAACTCAAAGGAGGATATCAAATCTATAAAGAAGGCAGAGGCCAAGGCTAAAGGCAAGGTAACGGACTCTAGTGAAGAATACTCTTTTCCTATTCAAGAAATACCTGCAGGATGGATGCAGGAAAAAGAAGAACACATTGAAATTCAAGAGACACCTGCTTATGAAGCAATGCACAGAAGACTAGTAGAAGAAGACAAGGAAGGAACAGAGCACAAAGGAAGTATGGTAGAGAGAGATCCTGTCAAAGAAATACATTTAGATATTCAAGATAATAACCGACCGGTTTTGGTGGCCACCTGGTTGTGGCACCACCCAGGGCTCTTGGAAAAGGTCAGAACATTCTTGAACAACTACGCAGATGTTTTTGCATGGCATTATAAGGATCTAGAAGGAGTACCACCAAGTTATGGAGAACACAGAATTCCTTTGATAGAAGGAGCAAAGCCAGTGAGAGGGAAAAGTTATAGGTTGAATCCCAAATATGCTGAAGCTGTCTATTCCGAAATTCAGAAAATGGAAGATGCAGGCATTATCATTCCTGTAGAGCATTCGGAGTGGCTATCCCCCATGGTGATAGTGCCAAAGAAAAACACTAACAAGATCAGAATCTGTGTGGATTTTAGGGCATTAAACAAGGTCACAATTCTAGATGGATTTCCAATGCCATTTGCTGAGCAGGTCGTAGAAGAAGTAGCTGGTCATTCCATTTACAGTTTCATGGATGGATTCAGTGGATACAATCAGATATCCATTCACCCTGGGGATCGAGAGAAGACAGCATTCATTACTCCTTGGGGAACTTATGTGTATCTGAAGATGCCCTTTGGGTTAAGAAATGCTCCAGCTACCTTCAACCGAACAGTTAATCTCATTTTTGGACCATTGCTACTAGAGTCATTAAGAATCTTCATGGATGACTTCTCATCTTTTTCAGGTACTCTTAAAGAAACTCCATTGGACTGTTTAGAGAAGGATCTGCTTCAATTAAAACAAGTTTTTGAGAGGTGTAGAGAAACGAAGCTGAAACTGAATCCAAACAAATGCCATTTTTTGGTGACCGAAGGTACCTGTTAGGGCATGTGGTATCTTCCAAAGGTATGGCACCTGATCCAGACAAGATCATAGCTATATTGAAATTACCCAGGCCTAAATCTGCAAAGGAGATTCAAAGTTTTCTAGGACATACAGGATACCACCGCAGATTTATTAAAATGTATGCAGATATAGCCAGACCTTTGGCTAGGCTCACAGGCAAAGAGGTTCCTTTTAAATGGGATCAAGAAGAGGAAAAGGCATATCAGACACTACGGGCAAGGTTAGTGTCTGCTCCCATTTTGATCACACCTGAGTGGTCAAAAGTGTTTCATTTACATGTGGATGCCAGTGCATATGCAGTAGGGGCAGTTCTAACACAACCTAGTGAAGAATTTAAGATGGAGAGACCGATTCAATATGCCAGCAAAATTTTTTCTAAGGCTGAAAGGAACTACAGCACTACAGAAAGAGAAGCTTTAGCCATGATTTTTGTTGTCCAAAAATTTCGGCATTACTTATTGGGAGTGAAATTTGTTATTATAACTTATCATCAACCTCTAAAGTATTTACTCAACAAACCACAAGCCACTGGTAGAATATGGAGGTGGTTATTGTTATTCGAAGAGTTTGATTTCTCGGTAATTCATAAACCAGGTAGAGAGAATGTTATGGCGGATCACCTGTCCAGAATAAGTATGATGGATCACTCCACTAGAATCAATGATGATTTTCCCGATGCTCATCTATTCGCTGTACAAGCTCAAGGTTGGTATGATGATATCAAGCAGTTCATTAAGACGGGGCTATATCCAGAAAAGGCTAGTGCTGTACAAAGGAAGAGATTGCTAATCAAGAGTAGACCATATACATTCATTAAAGATAAATTATACAGACAGGGCAAGGATGACAGGGTTAGGAAATGCTTGGAAGAAGATGAAGTGAGGGAAGTACTGCACTCTGTACATGAAGGAACAGGTGGTGGGCACCTTCCAGGGCATATCATGAGCCAGAGAATATTGGATGCTGGTCTATGGTGGCCTACACTATTTAAGGATGCAGATGAATGGAGAAAAATATGTGATGTGTGCCAACAATGTGGCCCTAAGCCCACCAAGCAGAGGCATAATCCGTTGATAGTTTCCACTGCTTGGCAACCATTTGAGAAGTGGGGATTAGACTTTGTCGGGCCTATATACCCAGTGGCGGTTCCTAAAAGAGAAAAGTACTTATTGATAGCCACCGACTACGCGACAAAATGGGCTGAAGCTATTGCATCCACGGACTGCACTACACAAACTGTGGCTGATTTCCTATACAGTAACATCATTTGCAGGTTTGGATGTCCGATTGAAATATGTACCGATCAGGGTACTCATTTTGTCAACAAAGTACTGCAGGAAATTTCCAACAGGTATCGACTTTTACATAGGACTTCTTGTGCATACTACCCACGAGCTAATCGTCAAGCCGAATCAACCAACAAAGTATTGATTTCAATGCTAAGAAAGGAATGTATGTTGCAGCCTACTTCTTGGGGACAGGCTTATCTTGGTACATTATTGGCATACCGATTGGCCTATAAAGAGACGGGGTATTCTCCCTTTCAACTAGTTTATGGCCTTGTTCCCATTGAACCATTTGAGTTCATCAAGGGCTCTATCCGAACAGAAGAAGTTGAGAAAAATGGGATAGAAGTTCCAGCCCGACTAACTGCTTTGCATCAACAGGAAGAATCCAAGATCTTAGCCTCCAAACAGTTAGAGAAGATTCAATTACAAAGAAAGGAGACTCATGACAGAAATTTATGGCACAACAACTTAAAGCATGGTGATTTAGCTTTGCTACACAGACCACAGATTTCTTCTCAAACCAAAGGAAAATGGATACCTCACTGGGAGGGTCCTTTTCGAATTCTGAAGATGTTGCAATGGGGTGATGTGCAATTAGAAACACTCGATGGATCTACCCTGCCGCTAGTAAATATTTCCCGACTCAAAGCCTATCATCAAAAGTTCTAACATTCCACTCCATAGTTCTTAGCTCATTTTGTTTTTCTATTTTGTTTTTCTATTGTATCTCTTTAATCATTGCTCATATTTGCTCTGAAAAATTAAAATGATGCTCTACACAAAATTTTGGCGCATAAAATTTTAGGGCTCTTAGTTCTTCTCACTAGCTTTTAAGGCTAGTCTCTCCTTTGTTCTCTCTCGGATGGATGAAATTAAAGCTGGCTTCTCCTCTCTTTAGAACAATCTTTTAGGCTAAACCATTCATTGCTGTGAGGTGAGCCCTTAATCCTCCTTGCTATATAATGGAAAATTTCATTCATTCCACCTTCAACTCCATCTTGCTGCAAGACCATCTTAATTCTCCGAAGTCTGCACTGCTCTGTGGACGTCAAACACACTCAAAGTCCGCTTTGGCTTCCCTGGACCCTGCTGAACCACCATCACCACCTTGCATCAAAGGATCGAAGACCTGAACTCGACGACCTCACCTTTCCCACCTCAACAGAACTCCCTCCCCTCTCCCCCTCTACCTCAATCGAACGCCCACCCGCCCCCCTCCCACCACACCCTCCCGCCCTTCCGCCCTCCCACCCACCCTCTCTCCCGCACGCTCCTCTCCATCTCTCCCTATCCCTCTCCCACCATCAGTACCTCCCCCCCTCAATCGAACGCCCACCCGCCCTCTGCCCTCCCGCCCTCCCACCCACCATCTCCCCCGCCCCTCTCCATCTCCCTCTCCCCCTCCCACCATCAGTACCTCCCCCCCTCCATCGAACGCCCACCCGCCCTCTGCCCCGCCCCTCAACCTCCCTTCCCCCTCAACCTCCAGCCCTCCCGCCCTCCCACCCATCATCTCCCCCGCACGCCCCCATCTCCCTCTTCCCCTCCCACCACGGCCTCCACCACACCCTCCCGCCCTTCAGCCCTCCCACCAACCCTCTCCCCTGCGCGCGCCCTTCCACCCTCCCACCCACCCTCTCCCCCGCACGCCCCTCTCCATCTCTCCCTATCCCTCTCCCACCATCAGTACCTCCCCCCCTCCATCGAACGCCCACCCGCCCTCTGCCCCGCCCCTCAACCTCCCTTCCCCCTCAACCTCCTGCCCTCCCACCCACCATCTCCCCCGCCCCTCTCCATCTCCCTCTCCCCCTCCCTTCCGCCCTCCCACCCACCCTCTCCCCCGCCCGCCCCTCTCAATCTCTCCCTCTCCCTCTCCCACAATCAGTACCTCCCCCCCCTCCATCGGCCTCCACCACACCCTCCCGCCCTTCAACCCTCCCACCAACCCTCTCCCCCGCGCGCGCCCTTTCGCCCTCCCACCCACCCTCTCCCCCCGCACGCCCCTCTCCATCTCTCCCTATCCCTCTCCCACCATCAGTACCTCCCCCCTCCATCGAACGCCCACCCGCCCTCTGCCCCGCCCCTCAACCTCCCTTCCCCCTCAACCTCCCGCCCTCCCACCCACCATCTCCCCCGCCCCTCTCCATCTCCCTCTCCCCCTCCCTTCCGCCCTCCCACCCACCCTCTCCCCCGCCCGCCCCTCTCAATCTCTCCCTCTCCCTCTCCCACAATCAGTACCTCCCCCCCTCCATCGAACGCCCACCCGCCCTCTGCCCCGCCCCTCAACCTCCCTTCCCCCTCAACCTCCAGCCCTCCCGCCCTCCCACCCATCATCTCCCCCGCACGCCCCCATCTCCCTCTTCCCCTCCCACCACGGCCTCCACCACACCCTCCCGCCCTTCAGCCCTCCCACCAACCCTCTCCCCCGCGCGCGCCCTTCCACCCTCCCACCCACCCTCTCCACCGCACGCCCCTCTCCATCTCTCCCTATCCCTCTCCCACCATCAGTACCTCCCCCCCTCCATCGAACGCCCACCCGCCCTCTGCCCCGCCCCTCAACCTCCCTTCCCCCTCAACCTCCCGCCCTCCCACCCACCATCTCCCCCGCCCCTCTCCATCTCCCTCTCCCCCTCCCTTCCGCCCTCCCACCCACCCTCTCCCCCGCCCGCCCCTCTCAATCTCTCCCTCTCCCTCTCCCACAATCAGTACCTCCCCCCCCTCCATCGGCCTCCACCACACCCTCCCGCCCTTCAACCCTCCCACCAACCCTCTCCCCCGCGCGCGCCCTTCCGCCCTCCCACCCACCCTCTCCCCCGCACGCCCCTCTCCATCTCTCCCTATCCCTCTCCCACCATCAGTACCTCCCCCCTCCATCGAACGCCCACCCGCCCTCTGCCCCGCCCCTCAACCTCCCTTCCCCCTCAACCTCCCGCCCTCCCACCCACCATCTCCCCCGCCCCTCTCCATCTCCCTCTCCCCCTCCCTTCCGCCCTCCCACCCACCCTCTCCCCCGCCCGCCCCTCTCAATCTCTCCCTCTCCCTCTCCCACAATCAGTACCTCCCCCCCTCCATCGAACGCCCACCCGCCCTCTGCCCCGCCCCTCAACCTCCCTTCCCCCTCAACCTCCAGCCCTCCCGCCCTCCCACCCATCATCTCCCCCGCGCACCCCCATCTCCCTCTTCCCCTCCCACCACGGCCTCCACCACACCCTCCCGCCCTTCAGCCCTCCCACCAACCCTCTCCCCCGTGCGCGCCCTTCCGCCCTCCCACCCACCCTCTCCCCCGCACGCCCCTCTCCATCTCTCCCTATCCCTCTCCCACCATCAGTACCTCCCCCCCCCTCCATCGAACGCCCACCCGCCCTCTGCCCTCCCGCCCTCCCACCCACCATCTCCCCCGCCCCTCTCCATCTCCCTCTCCCCCTCCCACCATCTGTACCGCCCACCCTTCTGCCCTCCCACCCACCATATCACCCGCACGCCCCTCTCCATCTCTCCCTCTCCCTCTCCCACAATCAGTACCTCCCCCCCCTCCATCGAACGCCCACCCGCCCTCTGCCCCGCCCCTCAACCTCCCTTCCCTCTCAACCTCCAGCCCTCCCGCCCTCCCACCCATCATCTCCCTCACGCGCCCCCATCTCCCTCTTCCCCTCCCACCACGGCCTCCACCACACCCTCCCGCCCTTCCGCCCTCCCACCCACCCTCTCCCCCACACGCCCCTCTCCATCTCTCCCTATCCCTCTCCCACCATCAGTACCTTCCCCCCCTTCCATCGAATGCCCACCCGCCCTCTGCCCCACCCATCAACATCCCTTCCCCCTCAACATCCCGCCCTCCCACCCTCCCACCCACCCTCTCCCCCGCGCGCCCCCATCTCCCTCTCCCCCTCCCACCACACCCTCCCGCCCTTCCGCCCTCCCACCCACCCTCTCCCCCGCACGCCCCTCTCCATCTCTCCCTATCCCTCTCCCACCATCAGTACCTCCCCCCCCCTCCATCGAACACCCACCCGCCCTCTGCCCTCCCGCCCTTCCACCCATTATCTCCCCCGCCCCTCTCCATCTCCCTCTCCCCCTCCCACCATCAGTACCGCCCACCCTTCCGCCCTCCCAACCTCCATATCACCCGCACGCCCCTCTCCATCTCTCCCTCTCCCTCTCCCACCATCAGTACCTCCCCCCCCTCCATCGAACGCCCACCCGCCCTCTGCCCTCCCACCCACCCTCTCCCCCGCGTGCCCCCATCTCCCTCTCCCCCTCCCACCACACCCTCCCGCCCTTCCGCCATCCCACCCACCCTCTCCCCCGCACGCCCCTCTCCATCTCCCTCTCCCTCTCCCACCATCAGTCCATTCCCCCTCCATCGCCCACCCGCCCTCCCCCCCTTCCCCCCCCCCATCGCCCACCCGCCCTCCCCAAACAAGGTCCTCCCTATCCCCTCGCCCTCCCGCCCACCAGCTCCTCCCTTCCCCCTCACCCTCCCGCCCACCCGCCCTCCGCCCACCCCCTTCCTCACACCACCTCCCTCTCCTCGCCTCCACCCCTCCGCCCCTCCACCCAACCACCCACTGCCCCACCTTCACTCCTTATCCCCTAAACCCGTCCACCCACCCTCCCACCCACCCTCACGCTCACCCGCCCGCCCTCCGCCCACCCGCCACCTCTTATCCTCCCACACTCCGCCCACCCACCCTCCCCCCCACCCGGTCACCCGCCCACCCCCTTCCTCCCATCCCCTCAATCTTCACGCGGCTCCCCCTATACCTCTCGACCCCCTCAAACTCCACACTCCACACCTCCGCCCCCCACCCACGACCACCCTCCACCCACACCGAATTCCCCAATCGCCCTCAACCACCCTCTTTCCCCCTCCTTCCTCCTCTGTCTCCACTGCATCCCTGCCTGCAGTTCCCATGCGTGGCGGCTCTGGTTCTAGATGTGATACGATGTGATACGACTCACGCAAAGTTCACCAGCCTGCAGCTCCTTGAAACTCTCTACAAGGCCCCTTTCTACGGAGTACACTATGGCCGATCCCAGAGCACCGGACGACATTTCGGAACTCACTCCTTCAGCATTGCATACAACCAATCCACATTACCCTCCTCCGGCGTCTGCATCAACTCCTGCGTCTGCATCACCGCCCATAGGCCTCCACTCCCAGTCCCCTACGTTGCCCGTTTCCACTCAACCACAACATGATGCTTCGCCTTCATCACTTCCTCCTGCCATTCTACATATTCCCACTTATTCAATTCAATCTGATTCCACGGATATCTATTCCCCACCTCCCCTTCCTCGCCTTCCTTCTCCTTCTCCTTCGGCTTCTCTTACCTCGCAACCCAATTCGCCTGGAGATTATATCCGTTCTTTTTGTCCACCCGATTTAGATATGCAGATTCGTATTCACTTATCTCTCCCAACCATAGAACTCCGTCGCCTTTTTTCTGTAGAAAATCTACAACAGGCGGGTCTCTGGGGCCTGGCCAACGTTTTCCTCAATGATCCCTCCAATTATAGTGACGTCTATGAAGCTCTCCGCCTCTTTCCTAATTTTCGCACATGCACTCTATCCATTCCCGCTCTTGCTGACAGTCTCGGCTCCTCCCCCGTCGATTTCAGTAATCCTCCATTATTATATTCTGGATTGTCCGCCTCTGCCACAATTGCCTTTTGTAGAGAACGCTTCGCCACCACTGCCCGATTTTCCTTCCGTATGACCTCCATCCTTAATACATTCATTTTCTTCTTTTTGCTTCGTAGTCCCACATCTTCACTACCATGGTCTGATATTCGAATTGCTGACCCGCTTTTTTGCTTCCTAAATAGCGGCCCATACCCTTACGCCGCACTTATCTATGGTTCCTTAAATTTGCGCTCTCGTCGCCTTCGTGAAGCTGTCTCCAGGGGCTCTCACACATTCTCCTTATATTCTGCTCCCTTCATAGCGTGGCTTTATCAAATTCCATCCAACTCTGACCCTCATTCCCCTCTACTTCCGTCACAGCCCAGCCCTGTTAGCCAACGGCATGGTCATCCCTACATACCTTCCATTTCCAATCCTTTAACATCCCCTCCAATCTCCATAGACACGGCTTCTGCTTCCACACCACTCCCCGCTCCCCCTAATCTCCATCCCCTTCCTCCACACTCCTCTTCGCCTATCCCTTCCGCCTCTCCTGCGAAAGCACCCATTCCTACAACTGATCCTGATCTCCCAACGGGCCCTTCTTCTACACTAACTCCCCGGCCACTCGTTCAAACACAGCTCAACCCCCAAAACCCAACCTCTACAACCCCTCGTCCTCCCCTTTCCGCTCCCCCTCCTACGCCTGCGGTCCCCTCCACACAACCCACACCGCCTCCACCTCCTCTCAATCATCCCGTTCCACCTGTCGCATCCTCCCCACCATGTGACCTCCCTTCTGCCCCTTCCTTTTTGCAATTGCTCCACGACGCAAGTGCAGTTCCACTTGGTAGTGCTCACGCCTCCCAGGTATCATTGGATTCTATCTCAGCCGCAGCTTCTGTTCATCAGCAGTATATCTCTACCATCGACATCATCAACCGCATGGCCACTTCTCAATGGAAATCGCTCACTGAATCGGCTCGATTATTCAAAGAAGAGCGGGATCATTATCGCAATATGGCCGACTCTGCGATGAAGGCCTTATCAGATTTTCAAAACCGTTCTACCTTAGGGCTCTGTGACAATGCTGCGTGCCGACGGATCAAACGCGAACGGGACCACCTTAGGCAGTGCCTTAGTTCTCTCCAGCATATGATTGAGCAAGCTTCTGCTCCCCTGCCATCCTCTCCTCAAGCCCCCGCTGCAGGCCTCAATTCACCTTCTCAATAATTTTTCAAACCAACTTCTCAATAAATTGCTATCGGCTTCCGTTTAATTATAGATTTGCAAATAAAACTATCATCCTTTTGATTTTGTCATGATCAGGAATCATAAATAATTGTAGCGTTCTTTATCCGGTTACTTGTTTCATCAATAATATCACTCCTTATCTATTTTCCTGCCTCATTTTCCTCTGTGTTTCTTTTGTTGTTCCATCTTTCTTGAGTTCTCCTCGTTGATGTCTCTCCGGGACGGAGAGCACATTAGGTGGTGGGCATCTGTTGAGCCCTGGCAGGTTGAAACCAGCAAAGTCAAGACAAGAGGTATTGCAGAAGTATTTTTGATAATTCCCTTAAGGTCAAAGGGTGTTCAACGTAATCGGGAAGGTTCAGGTGAATCCCCCCTTGTGCAAAAGTAAAAACTTAAAAGGAAATGAGAAGTTGTGTGAAGCGGCAATCATACGCACAGGTGAAAGTATGGGCCCCATTAAAATTTTGATTTTTTATCTAAAGTTACTACAATACAAAACAGTTAGTCGTTGGCTGTCGTTTGAGAGGACAATCTTGGGACAAGGGAAGGCCAAGAGTCCAGTACAGTTAGGCACGTACGGGATCAACACACTTCAAGAGAGAAGCAAAGGCTATTCTAAAAGAAAAAGACAGAGAGGAGTTCAAGTAGAAGCAAGAAGAGAAGTGAAGAGTCACTGGTGTGCGACGACCCCAGGGAGTGAAAGTGAAGAGTGCAAGAAGTGTGGCTAAGGAAGTGTGCAGGGAGTGCAAAGTGAGACACACCAATCACAAGGTCTCTCACCGCGATCAGGCCGAAAAGGTATTTGTCCCTCAGCTTGTGGAAGCTTGGTGCAAGGTGTGCACAAGGAGAAGCTGGAAGCAAGAGATAATTGATCTTTTATGATTGAGCATTCTCTGTAATTGTGCCCGAAGTATTAACTCGGATTGAATCAAACAGTGTAATCGTTCTACTGTAATCAAAAACTCAAGGTTCAAAGGTGTTTCTACAGAAGCTTGTCTGAATTATTTCCTCTCTTGCTCTTCTTCTTTTTCTCCTACAAACCCTCAAACTCCTTCACGTCCAAGAAACCCCAACACCTGTATTTTTGACTTTTTGATGCTTATATTGGAGAACCGAAATTGGTATATACCTTTGGCACAAAAAGATGAAATAGCCTAAACAAGCGTTGTGCTAGTGCATTCGTAGGCCAAAACGAGCGATTTTGAGACACGTTGAGTATGCTCACCAAATTTCGTGCGATTCTGAGTCTACAATTGGAGAGGTGTCAACGACACCCTAGATGAAGCAGCGACATGCTCTGATACCAATTGTTGGAGTTAGACACCTGTGGAAGCACGCGAAGAGCACAAGGAAGAAGAAGAAACTTGGAACACAACACAAAATACTAAATGTATTGCCACTAGAATGTACAAAGATAATTAGCCCATTAGGGCGATAGGCATATATACAAGA
Organism: Ceratopteris richardii; assembly: GCA_020310875.1. NCBI lineage: Eukaryota > Viridiplantae > Streptophyta > Polypodiopsida > Polypodiales > Pteridaceae > Ceratopteris > Ceratopteris richardii. The sequence continues at coordinate 7,122,164 of CM035429.1, read as the reverse complement.
CGGGGGGGAAAACCTCCTAAAGAGGGAAAAAAGTGCCCCGGTGGTCGTAGAGTGTTCACGCACATCACTACCTAAATATATCAACATATCCAAGTGGCATTTATTTAGATAAGGACAAGAAGAATAAAGGAAAGAATAAGGAGGCTGGTGATGAAGAAATCTCTCAAGCCTACTATGCAGGCAAGAGCAAGTGGAAAGAGAAGAAGAAAGGAGAGAAGTAGGACAAAAACAAAGGAAAAGAGAGCCAACATTGTGCCATCTGTAATAAGACCAACCACACCACTTAGAATTTTTGGTTCAATGGAAAAACAAATAAAGAAGGAGGTAGAGGTGGATTTGGTAACATAAGAGGAGGATGTAGATAAAATTACGACAACATTAATAGAAGTAATCACAACAGAAGTGATTACAACAACTACAGAGAGGATCAATCACATGAAGATTCATTACTCCTTTTAGGTCATAAAGAAGGTAAAGAAGATGAACATATGTTCTAAATATATTCTGCTTGTTCAAACCATGTTGGAGACGATGTTTCTCTTGGATCATACTCAGGAAAACTCAAGCAAAATCATGAAAAAAAAGAATGATACCAAACACAATGTGGAAAGGATTGAGAATGTCAAAGCTCCCAATGGCAGGACACATTCTGAATCAGGTTCTCTATGTACCCACTACTACTAAGAACCTAATCAGTGTAGGCCAAATCGTTGAAAAAGTCTTACATGTTAGGTTCACCCAACATGGAGCTTATGTGGAAGAACCACGTCAAGGCTTCAAGAAGACAATGAGAGGTGAGAAGCATGGTAGACTCTTTACTTATGAAGTAAGAGAAACCAGGAATATAGATCTATTCAACTTTGACCCTCAAACCCTTAGTGACCTAGAAGTATGGCATAAGAGACTTGCTGATGTAAATGAAAGAATATTCAAGGATATATGTAGGGATCAAAGTGGTCTTGGGCTATCAAACATCTCAAAGCAACACATGATCAAGAGGTGTGATGCTTGTCAAATTGCAAAGGCACAAGGACAACCCTTCAACCAAAGGCTACATCCACAACAATTTCTCGTACTTAGTACTCACTGATGTATGGGGACCAAGTCAAGAACCTTCGTTGGCAAGTTCAAGTTATTATGTATTTTTTGTTGATGATCACATTAGATGGAAAATTTTGTACTTCATCAATAATAAGAATGAAGTGTTTGAATGCTTCAAGAAGTATCTAGCACATGTGGAAATCATACATGTAGATTATTAAAGAAACTCTTTCTAATGGAGGGGGAGAATACTTCTCGAAAGAGTGTGATGATTATTTTCAGGATAAAGGCATCAGAAGGGAGGTTGATATGAGGTAATATCCTCAACTAAATGGTATTGCATAAAGGAGGAACAAAACCCTAGTTGGATTAGCAAGGACTATGCTTGAAGAGAAGATGTTACCACATTACCTTTGGCCAGAAGCCATATCTACTAGAGTGTATCTTGTGAATATACTTCCATCCGAATCTCTTCAAGGTATGACTCATGATGAAGCATGGAATGGTATAAAAACAAGTCCATTCATTGCAAAGTTTTTTTTTGTTTAGCATATGTACATGTACCTTCACAAATCATAGGGAAATTGGATGAAAGGGCAAACAAGGTTGTGTTCATTGGATATGATTCATCTCAAATGGGTTATAGGTTCTAAAATCCAACCACAAACAAATTCACCACAATCAAAGATGTTGTATTTGAAGAAAATAGGTCATGGTATGAAGAGGACAAATAGAAGGTAAATTTACCCTATGATCTTGATTTAGATTTTCATCCACTAGGTAGTAAGCATGATACAGGTGTAGAAATCTAGAATTGAATCACATGATGATCAAGCTTAGAAGGAGAGAGACTAAAAGCTCTAGAAATCAAGAGGAAAATCCAAGATACAAGAATGTGGAGAATGCTCAAAATTCACTCCTAAAAGATCAACAAGGGAGAAAAAACAACCTAAAAGGTATGGTTATAACTCTACCTTTGTAACCAAACACACTATCTATATAGAAAAGAACTCAAGTTGAGAGGAACCATCATCTTATGCAGAAGCTACAGGTAACCCTAACTAGGAGAAATCCATGAAGGAAGAAATAGAAGCTCGAAAGGAAATGGACACATGGAAGTTCCAATGAAAACCAATCAAAAGGTAATAGGTTGTAGATGGATGTATAAATTGAGAAGGATATTCAGATGGATCAATTTGCAAGTACAAATCCATGTTGGTTCCTAAAGGATGTGCTCAAACTTAGGTGTAGACTATGAAGAAACTTTCTCACCAACTGTCACAATGATGAGCATCTAGACCTTGCTTAGTGTTGTAGCCGCAAGGAATTGGACACTACTTCAACTTTGTGTGAAGAATTATTTTCTTGATGGATGGATCAGTGAAGAGGTATACATGTCACAACCCCTCGGGTTTTGAAAACCCTAATTATCCTACTTATGTATGCAAGTTTAAGAAGGAATTGTATGGTTTAAAACAATCTCCTGGAGCTTGGAAACATATTGGTGACCTATCTACAAGATCGGGGACTCAAATCAAGCAACTTCCTTGTTCATCAAGAAGATTCATAATGAAGTTTTCTATTTATGTGTCTATGTAGATGACATAATTATGAAAAGTGATGACTTAAATTGTCTATAAAGGATCAAAATGCACATGCAAGAGGAGTTCAAGATTAGTGACCTTGGAGAACTCACATTCTTCTTAGGCATGCAGGTCATCTATACAGATCAACGAATGTACTTGAATCAAAGAAGGTATATTTAGGATCTACTTCTTAAATTCAAAATGGAGAATGCTAAACTTGTAGGAACACCCATGGAAATAAATCATAACTTATTTTTTATGAAGGTGAAGAGATTGAAGATATAAACAATTATCAACACCTTGTAGGTAGCTTAATCTATGTTACACATACAAGGGTAGATATCTCATATGGAGTGCTAAGTTCAGTCCATGCACTCTCCATGAAAACCACATATGGATGCAGCTAAGAGAGTACTCAAGTACCTGAAAGGCACTATCAATGAAGGTATATTATATCCTTCTGCATCATATTGGGATCTCAACCATACATAGATGCAGATTGGGTAGGATCCAAGTATGATAGGAGAAGTACGTCAGGGCTTCTAGCATTTACAAGATCTAAGCTTGTCTCATGGAGTTCCAAGAAGCGACCTATAGTTGCACCATCCTCAACTAAATCTGCATATAGAGGATTGACCATAGCAACTCAACAAGCCATCTGGTTAAAGGAGTTATATGCAAACTTGGGATTTGTGAGATCTAAGCCTTATATACTTGCAGAAAACATAAACTCAATACATTTAACAAAAAATCCTCTATACCATGCAAGAACTAAACATATAGAATTTCACTATCGTTTCATTAGCAAGAAACTCTTGGAAAAGGAAATTGATGGCTCATTTGTACCAATAGAGAAGCAAGTGGCAAATATGATGACTAAGGCTATTGATGGAGTTGAACTTTGCACGTTCAAATCAATTGCACAAATTAAAATCATCAAATATTGAAGACTCAAACATGCTTCAGCTTGAGGGGGAATTGTTAGAACATCAAGTTTACATCATTCTTGAATGAATACTTGTATTAAATAAAAGTCATTACTTAGAATGAACCTTAGTGTCATGATACTTCATATGATTTTTATTCCTTGTAAAAATTAATAAGTACGTATGGATTCAAACACTTTATTCTTGTCAAAGAATAAATACAGAGAGCCAAAATCCATGAGGTTTGAAGTTGGTTCTAAACCCACCACCTAGATTACCTTTTTTGAATTTGACTCTCTAACTCCTAGATCATAGGAAAAGACAATGAATCTCATGTAACTCTACTCACGAGTCTTTGAAATCAAATTGCTTGTAAAAGTCATGAAAATTCATAAGGAAGCTCTAAGAATTCTATATAAAGACTCTTAAGCAATTTTACAATATTTTAGATCTATAAAAAATCACTTTCATCTTCACTTTGAGTATTGCTCACTCTCTTGCATCATCTTTGTCAAATCTAATGACGTGAAAAGGTTGTTTCTCACTCTTTTAAGGTATAATTCTTATGGGTAAGGGCTCAATAATTGAAAATTATTATTCTTAGCTTTATCTATATATAATATTGTAGCATTTAGTTTCACAAATTGTGAGAAAAAAGTTGTTAAGCTCTCAGGGTCATTCTCTACACATCCGTGAAAAGTCAAGGAGACACCTAGTCAATGCTAAACTTGTAATTAAATAGCTTGATTATAAATCTGATTATTGTGCTTAATAGATACACAACCCTATAATCCACAATCCTCCAAGAGGAATTCTACGAATTGTAATCAATTTGGGAGCACTATGCATTTGAAGTTGCAAGATTCAACCATAAATAGCAAGTCCCTTGAACTAGCTTATGTACAAGACTATCTGTATTGAATCAAAAATTTACTCATTGATATTCCAAAGTACATAGGTTGTTTTATTGCATCAAATTGAAGCTTATGAGGTTTGTTGAAGTCTCCAAAAGCTAAAGGATAGGTTCTATGTTGGTTATTTGGACCAAACTTCAACACTTTCATCATCAGATTTCTATTAATCTTCAATCATCAAGCACTCACTATAGCAAGGGCTAGGAACCATCAGATAGAGTGTGCCCAAATCCATCAAACATCAAGGACTTGAGCTTGGAGAAGGACACACTTGTGTATCTTCTAGAAGGCTAACAAGAGGAGATATTTTTGACACTCTACTTGATGCTCATCCATTGCATTTTGTTATGTTTTTGGATGCAACTAGATTGAGATCTAGTCTTTTCGGATTGATAAATTAGAAGTGTGTGAGTGCACCCTACACTATGACATGACATAAGAGTAGCCTTGTAAACTTTCCAAGTTAACATGCTTCCTGTAGGTGCTCCAGATTTTGCGAGTTCAATGTTGGAAGAACACTTCCCAAGTCCTTGTTTTCTACATTTCCTTCATTATTTCAAGATTTATATGTCCTACCCTCTTATGCCACAAAAAATCTCTATTATTTGATTGTTTGTAATAGAGAAGTATGTTGTAGATTTAGGTTGTGATCTGAACTCCATTGAGAAAAACCTTCCCTATTTCTTTCCTTCTAATATCAGCTTGTGACCTTGCTTTGGGACTTTCAACAAAACACCATTTTCATTCAACCTCACTTCATAACCTCTTTTAACCATTTATCCAATAGAAATCAAGTTCTTTGTAATTGTAAATAGATGCAAGACATCTTTTATAGATTTCAAAATTTGAGAATCATTGAGTGGCACATCTCCTATGCTTACAATTGTTTTTTTCTCTATCATATCTAATTTCTACAAACCCTAGTGTCTTTGAAGTGGATAAACTATAGAAAATGTTTATTTGTAAACTCATAAGGTCCCTCCAACCACTATTTATGTAACTTTGAAGTGGAGAAACTATAGAAAATGTTTATTTGTAAACTCATAAGGTCCCTCCAACCACTACTTCCTTTTTTGCTATTGACATGCAAATTTTTTCTAGATTTTTGGTTTTGTCAACTATACAGTGGTCAATTTACTCCTTGATACACTTATTGTTGTGAGCACATATATTCTCACAAAATCCTTTTGGTTGTTCATTACTATTCATTAATCCATTTCTCTAGGGAGACTCTATTAATGTTTCCCAAAATTTGACATTGGTTATCCTTTTTTGAGCCTTAATGGTGTTTGGACTCTTCTAGCTCCATTATCATTCTAGTCAGTTCTCAATCATCACGGCATCAGAGATCTGAGGCACATCTAGTGGATCAAGATCTATAACTTGCAAGGCAAAGACCATTTTGAGATCTGAAAATTTGACGGCAAAAACTTTGCTCTATGGAAGCATTACATGAAAGATGTGCTGATTCAAAGGAGGCAATGGAAGTCAATAAATGGAATCTCAAAGAGGCCTGGTCTATGACGCCATATGTGAAGCACTCTTAAGAGAGGAGATTCATAGAAAATCTATGGTTAGAACTCAGAGTGGAGATGCATATAATGTTTGTGATTCTTACCAAGAAAAGAATTAGCAACATGGCTAGAGCAAGAACAAGGAAAAGAATGGTCAACAAAATAAGAGTAAAAGTAAAGCAAAGAAGAGGGATATCGAATGTCATTATTTTCATAAGAAGGGACACATGAAGAAAGATTGCTATGCATTAAATAATGCTAAAGGTAAAGGGAAAAATGTTGATGGGCATGTTACATAGCTACCTACACCATCTACTATGATTGTGAAGATTGAACAAATCAATGCTATTTTTGATGATGTTGATGTGCTGACACTTGACAGTACTTTGCCTCCTAACGCTCTTATGGCTGGTTCTCTTTCCCACACATGGTTGCTAGATTCTAGTGCTTCTTTCCATGTGACACCATAGAGAGTGGTTCTCTGATTATGTAGCAAATTCTCTTTGTATGGTGAGACTTGGTGATTCTTATTAGTGTGATGTTTTCAAGATTGGAGACTGGTTGTGCAATTCATTGATGGTTCAAAATTTACTATGCATAATGTACACCATGTACCTCAATTAATCACATAGTTTGATGTTAGATGGTCAACTTGATGACCTTGGTAACAAGGTGTTCTTCTATGCTCAGTCCTTTGGCATATTAAAGGGCAGTATGGTTATTACAAATAGAATCAAAGTTGGCTCACTTTATCCTTTATTTGTATCACAAAAAGAAGACTTGTTAGCTGTTACTGAATAGCCTATGAATTGTATTTGGCATGGCCTTTTGGTCCATATATCTTGTAGTGGAATGGAAAATATTTCTTATTCGAGCTACTTATCTGTGTTATCTTTCTTCGATTCTTCATTTTATGAGCATTTTCAATATGGAAAACAAACTAGGAATGTGCACAAGATGCACATTGACTCTTCAATTCAACCTTTAAATCTCGTTCATATAGATGTGTGTGGTCCTATGCCCACAAGGTCATTAGGTGTCTCTCTTTACTTTTTCACTTTCATAGATGATGCTACTAGAAAAGTCTCATTATATCTTATCAAAGCAAAGGTTATGGTCGAAAGCAAATAGGAAAGTATATTCAAAGATTAAGGTCTGATGGAGGAGTTGAATACATGTAATATGAGTTCAATAACTTTCTTAAAAGTCATGGAATTCGATGTCAATTTTCATGCAGATACACACCACAATAGAATGGCATTATTGAATGCAAAAATAGCAAGAGCATTGATGGCTGAGAAGAATATGCCTCATTGTTATTGGGAAAAAGTTGTACACATTGTTGTATAGATCATGAACAAAACTCCAAATGATGTTGTACATCAAGTTACACTTGAAGAGAAGTCCACAGGTAAAAAGCCAAACTTATCACATATGAAAGTTTTTTGCTATATTGCATATGTACATATTCTAGATGAGTTAAAGATGAAGCTTGATCCAAAAGCAAAAAAATGTATCTTCCTTGGGTACTCTTTTGAAAAAAATGGATATAAATGTTATAATCCACTCACAATCAAATGAAGGTAATCAGAGATGTTGTGTTTGATGAAATGTCAAGCTTCTATGCAAATGCCAAAGATGGACTTAACCTTGAACCAAATGACAAAGAAAATGCTAAAAAATCAAGGTAGAATCTCAAGTTTTGAGTGGAACACATGCATCACCAAGCAATACTTCCAACTCAAATCCATGGAGTAAAAGATTGTGTGGAAATTTCAGTCCAATGAATTCATCAAATACATCCAAGAAAGTTAATAAAAAGATTTCTTCTGGTAGTAAAACATCTACATGTTTTGAAGACATTGATGGAGATTCAAGCAGTTTAGAAGAGAGTCTTGATGAGGAACTTGGATTTCTATCTATGAAGACTTTATGAGTAAGAAAGGAACATGCAGATGATACAAGGAGAAGTGACCTAGGACTAAGAAGATCTAGGAGGATTCGGAATTCAGTGCAACGATAGACATATGACAATTACATGGCTCGTCATTGTGCTTACATGACAAAGGTAATAATATAACATGCTGAACCTTCTTGTTTTGAAGATGCAACTAGAAATGCAGATTGGAAAAAAGCTATGGATGAGGAGATGGCTGCACTTTATGGAAATGATACATGGAAGTTGGTTCCATTGACACACGGAAAGAAACCCATAGGTTGGGAGTGGAACATATGGCACTGATTATGAGGAAATGTTTAGCCCTGCAGCTAAAATGTCTACTGTCAAAACACTTGTTGCAGTAGCTATAGCAAAAGGATGGGTACACGTACCAGTTTTTCGTTTCTCTGACATGTATAGTGGTCACACTAGTATATGTCAGGGATACTTCATTGAGCTTTATTAGATTTATCTACCGAGAGTGATGGCACATTTGTTTCTTGCCAGTTCACTCATTCTCGGACATTAGGTTTTTCCTTATGTATTGATCTTTATATATTGCACTTGTTGTATTCTTGTTTTGAGGTCATTCTTGTACATTCCTTTTTATGTAATAGAAGAAGAAGAAGAAGAAGATAATTCTTCCTTGCCTCAATCTATGTGTGTGCTTCTCCTTGAGAGTGAAAGCGTGTGTGTGAGCTCTCTTCCTTATCTGCTTCCTCGTGACATGTTATCAGAGCCAGCGTGAAAGTATGCATTAATATAGGGCCACATTACACAGCCATGCATAGACACATTTGAGAATCCTAGGCACATGAGACACAAATATGATGTATGTACATTATTTTGTTGACACTAACATCTTTCTTCTTGTTCGGTGAGATTGGTTAAAAAAAACCCAAAAAAAAAAGAAAAGAGCAAGAGATCTTGTTTCTAGGTTTGGCTCATGGAACATGAATGAGTCATGCTTAAGTTGAAGGTGGAATCATTGATTACTCGTCATTTATCAGCTTAGATGGAAGTGTGTCTTGACTAGCAGATGATATTATTGCTACCTTATCTGGTAGATGTCCAGAACTTGGCATGAACATGGCATCCACAACTATAATTCCCCCTTACCATGGTAGGAGGGAAGAGCTTGAAGGTTTGCAACTTGAGTGATGCTTAACTTCCGTATGTATGAGAGTATACAAGGAGATATCTGCAAGGGGTAGTTTTGGTACCCTACAAATCCTTGTATGTATACTGGGTGAGCAGACTCATGATTATGGTGAGCTAAAGAGAATATGTGAAACTAAGCTTAGTGTAGTTACCCAATGCTGTTTGTCAAGGAATATACAAAAATTCAATTCTCAGTATTTGGAAAATGTTGCTTTGAAGAGAGGGGACAGGACCAGGCGCTCGAAGAACCTCATTAGTGGACCATCCACAAGGGCATTCATTGACAATGATAGACCATCGCATGGTCCATCACAATGATGGGTGTACAACATGAAGAGATAAACATTGATCGACCATTCACCATGGTAAGAATCCTTACTTTGGCAATATTATAACAATGATAGCTTAGGAAACCTCTTCGTTAGCATACCCTTGAGCACTTGGAACCTAATTTTTTAACTAGGCCGGACACTACGTGTGGACTAGGCCAAAAATACTCAAAAAACTATAAAAAGAGCTAGAGAGCTCATTTTTTAGGTTGGCTTGTTTTAGATTTGAGCTTTTGTAAGAGAACTCTTTTGTAATCGAAGTCCTTCCATTGTTCCTCTCTTTGCTCTTACCTTGTGCGTGTGTGTGTATGTGTGTGCATGCTTGTGTGCTTTCACTCACGCACTTGTGCCTTCACTTGCTCACAGTCTTCATACGAGTCCTCACGTCTCCATAGATTGACAAGTAAAGGAGGTGGTGCTTACGCTTGAGCTACACTAGGACATATTATGATCAAAATTTCTGTTAAATTCCACTATTGAGCAAGACAATAGTGGACAAATGGTTTGATGAATCACATGAAGATGTACATAATTTGAAGATTTTTTCAGCATGTACCCCTGCTTCTAGTTTGCATTTTATTAAAAACGAAAAAATACCAAACAAATTTGTAAAAATTAATGAAAAACATTACAAAGACCTAGAATTGATTTCATATGAGGAAAACATTGAAAGTATGATTGAACTTACAAAAATTCTGACTTTGATGGAAGAGCTTGAGAATACTCTTCAAGAAAAAGTAGAATCGAAGATTATCATTCTTGACTCTATTAAAGATTATCAACTGATTGCAAATTTCTTAATAGAGAATGAAGTCAAGATTGATATGAAATACAAAATAGTTGAAAAGAAAGTAAAACCCATAGCTCAACCCCTACCTAAGGAAATTTATCATATGATGAAAAGAGTTTCTCAGGATCCTATTCTTAGAGATTGATCTAAGATAAGGCGTAGATTTACCAAAGAATCTATGAAACACATAAATTTTAGAGAAGAATTTCTTTTTGAAATTGAAAAAGAGAAATTTAGAGAGATGATTATTTGACATGAAAATTTTTTTTCCTATTTCTCCCCATGAGATAGGATGTGCTGATCCAAAGTTAGCTACCCTTATGATCATATTCATTGTACCACGTATTCCATGGAATCTTTGGCCAATACTAGTCCCAAAGGCTCACTTACTTGAGGTGATGAGATTGTCAAAGGAGAAGATTGCTATGAGGATTCTTGAACCATCATCTGCACCATATTCAAATTGATGGTTCATGGTACCCAAAAAGAATGGGAACATACACTTCATACATGATCTACAACTTGTCAATAATGTCATTATCACAAATGTAGGAACAACATCCATTGTAGATGAGTTTGTAGAGGCTTTTTCCAAGCACTCCATCTATTCGATGGGTGATTTGTATTCAAGATATGACTAGTTTCAGTTAGCTATCGAGAGCATATATATTACTACAATGAAAACTCCTTTGGGTCTAGTATTTATGTGTACTTTGCCATACGGAGTGACGAATTCTGTGGCTCATATGATGAATGCTATGAATGTGGTCTTACATGACTTTATTCCTAAAAGTGACTATGCCTTTTATTGATGACATTCCAATAAAAGGTTCTGTGAAGAAGGAGAAAGATGCAGCTATTGATTCATTTGGTTGCAAGAAGTTTGTCTCTGACCATATTTTTTTATTGTGAAAGAATATTTCAAAGATTCGAAGAGGTAGGACTGAATTTCTCTTTAGAGAAATCTATTTTTTGGTGTCGATGAAGTTTTGAGAATTGGACATCTATGCGGATATTATGAAGTGAGAAGATTCCTAGGAGCTTATGTCTTCTACATAGTCTAGATCCGTCACTTTGCTCATGTTGCAAACCGATTATACGAATTAGTAAGAAAGAAAAAGAAATTCTTATGGATAGAGAAGCATAGTAGAACAATGAGAAAAATAAAGCAATTTATTACTAATGCTCCAATTTTGAAACATATTGGTTATTCGGGGGTTTAAAATTGGTTGGGGAAGGAGGATGATAACAAATTTCACACCTAGCAAATAATGAAGAAATTTTTGTACAATGAAAGCCATTGCTAGGGCCTCCCTTTCTGTGGTGCTATAGTTTTTTTCAGCCTTAGTCAAAATTTGGCTAGCATACTGAATAGGTCTCTCAAGTTTGTATTCTTCACTCTATTGAGCCAAAACTGCACCCACTGCATATGCACTGGCATCTACATGAACATGGCAAAGTTTTTACCAATCTGGTTCGGTCTTTGTGACTTGCAAAAGTATTATATCCTTGGTTTGGTTCTTCTAGAATTTTCCCTTTGTTTCTTGTCTACATGACCATGGAGTCAATTTCTTCTAATTGTACCACTCTAGTGGATGGTGATTGTACAACATTGGCTCCTTTTGCTTCTCCATGATTATCTACCGAGATCATTTAGAGATGGGGCCCAGAAGTAGATGCTTTGTTTTGTGGGAAACAATTTGTATAATGATCCCTGGCATCTAGGCAATTCCTGCAAGGGGGTACATTTTCTAGCAAGATGCATTTACTCTGATAATGTCCACGCTCTCTACACCTGAAATAGATAATTGGCCTTCTAGGCCCATTTCCATAATTACCTCTAGGTCTTTGGTTATAGTTGTCACCTTGGCAGGGGCCTCCGCCATTACATTGGTTGAGAATTGAGCACCTCCTTGTGCCCAATAAGGTTATGTAGGCATCCCCCTTCGTTGACATTCATGGGCCTCATGACTAGCTTTCCTGCATAGCTGGCAAGTTACACTTAAAAATGAGCATTCACTAACATATGACCCTGCTTGCTGCACATGGTACACCATAGTCCATTTTTGATGACACCTCCCTTGAGTTTTTACAATTCTTATCAAAGTTCAGCTAGCTCTTCTGCTTGTGTTGCCTCTTCCTTTCGTAGCTTCAATGCTTCAATTTCATGGCTCAACTGAGTTACAACAATGTCCTCCTCTTTGTGGGCTTATTCCTTTTTAAGCTCTCAAGCTCTTTTCTTAGCTTAATTATTGGACCTTCAGGTTCTGTAGGATATCACAAATTGGAAGATCTTGCCCCATAATGTTGTGTAATCTCTTCCAATCTTGTAGCTATATGGATAAATTCTTCTATTGTTGATGTCGGTAAAACTAACTCCTTTATTTTACATTGTGTTGATATGGGAAGTGGTTTAGCCAGTCACTTCTTGATAAAAAAAAATAATGGGGAGGGTCAAGTAGTTTGGCCATTAATGCCTTAGCTCTGGTAACAAATTCTAGGAAGGTCTCCCTAGGACCTAGTCTTAAATTTTATAATTCTTCAATAATGTTTTTAGTTGTGTTCCCTTGTTGGAATTATGTCCTAAATGCTTCATTCATCAAATCCCATGTGGTGAAATGGTTGTTGGCAAACTGATTAAACCATTTGTCTGCTAGCCCTTCTAATGTTGCAGGGAAGAGAAAAATGCATCTTTTCTTCCTATCAGACCCCTTGTTTTACATAAAGCTAAGAATCTCCTCATGTGCTCATCTGTATCTTCTTGGAATAATCCTCTAAAGGATGGAAATTTGATATTCAATCTAGAAAGTAAAGTTTCCAAATCTACTTGGGCTTCCATATTCTTTACTGATGATGTCGATGACGATGGACTGATTGATCTTCGAATAACCTTCCTTCTCATAGCTTTGCAAGGGACCCTCAAGCTTTGAGACCAAGTTGCGGCCATGAGCTCATCATACTCCTCTTGGTTTAAGAGAATTCCAATGGAAGAAAGATTACCTCTCAACTCAGTATAGTACTGTCGGTATTCTCGAACTCTTCTACACCTTGCAATTTGCTTCTCCTATGCTCAAGTCTCCTTGTTGTCCCACCGCGTGTGCCAAATTTTGTTGGAGGATTCTTGTGCAAAAAGGGATTTGAGTGTTTGTAGGAGAAGGGAGAAAGATAAGAAGAAAGATACAGACACTAAAAGCTTCTGTAGATTGATTATAAGGAGAAAAGTACAATGATGATGTATAGTACAATCCAAATGCTCTCTGTGCAAAATCCCAAAGAGTGCAGAATCAAAAAGGTTACAAAAATACCCAAGGTTCTTGTTGTCGCCGAGCTTCTCTGCACCAGACCTCCACCGTCTCTAAGAGATTGCGCTTGTGCACACCTTGCATTCAAGCTTCCAATAGGGGAGGGATAGACACCTTCTATCGATGTGCACACTGCCTCAGTGGGACCTTGTGACCTTTGATTCCTTAGCTTAGTACTTCTCTGCACACTTCTGAGTTACTCTTCTTGCACACCTTGCACGCACTTCTCTGCATCGCACACTCACTATCTGTCTCTTCTTCTTCTCTCTCTTTTTTTGTAGACTATATTCCCCTCGTTTGTTTTTTTCCCAAGAATCATGCATTGCCTTCCCTTCAGTGTCGGTTCATGTACGCTCCTAACTGCCAGAGTCTCTTGGTACTCACTTTTCTTGCCTCCAAGATTGTCATCTAGCTTAGCCGAATCCTTATTTTTGTCCTTTCATGACCAAATCAAATGACCCAAAAGTTACGGATGAGACACATTTAGACCTTTTGTGTTTCCTTTTGTATGTACACTATCTTAAACCCCTTTGAACCTTGGGAACCTTAGAAATACACTATAATTTCTTAGTTAAAACCCTTTGAACCTTGGGAATCTTAGAAATACACTACAATTTTTACTTCACATGTGCATCACTTGATCAATTTACTCATGTGCATTACTTTGACATTTTCCCTTTACCACTTGGCTTTAATGCTTGCTGCTAACTATTGACCGGATGAACATCAATGATCTAATTCATACAAATAGGAGAGATGGATGAATAAGAGCTCGAACGTCTACAACCTAGTGTCAGCAAACACTTGATCCCACTCTACCTTCTTGTGAGCTTCATAATTGATTCATAATTCTCGTAAAGTCTTGTAATAATTCATAACATCTCATAAATGCTCATATAATCTTGTAAATGCACATAAAGATCTGCAAGAAAGACATTAGGATCCACCTAGAAATGATTTAGGAAGAGGAAAACCTAATCCTCAAATTAGACATCAAAATGGGCAAAGCCATCCTAATTCACAAGTCATGCAACAAAATGCTCATTCATTCCCACTTGTAAAAATAAAAGATGGTGGAAGAAAGTATCATCCTTCTAAACTTGCCAAGTGCATAGAAAATCTGGAAAAGTTTAAGCAAGTTCTCGAAGTAGAGTTAGTAAATGAATTTTGCATGATCTAAATGGTGCAAAAGACAAGGTTATGCCAAAGGCACATGGTTGTTGCATGTCGAGAGTTTCAATGTTCTTGCAAATGTGGGTGAAGCCTTTGTTGAGGGGTATCCATTGGATCTCAAAAAGATGACCATTCCTGCTTATAGGGATCAACTTGAAAACCATGTCCGGCTGCCTAGAGATCACCTTGGGTTTCTTCATCTTTAGATTGTTTCTTAAATTCTGGATCCCACATGGTTAGTTCTTTGGTTTTGGAGGGGCTACTAGTGCTTTTGGCTTCCATACCCATACCATTTCTGCTAGTCTTCTGACTCTTGTTGAAGAGGTGAGTTGGTCAAAGACAAAGATCCCGAGACATATCAAGAAGCTTAAACACAAAAGGAATGGAAGCAAGCTATGAAAGAGGAGATCAAAGGTCTCAAAGATAATCACACATGGGAGCTAGTGCCAAAGAAAGAAGGTATGAAGATGTTCCAAACAAATGAGTGTTTAAAGTAAAGAGGAATGCTGATGGTTCACTAGCTAGATATAAAGCTAGATTAGTTGCCAATGGATTTAAACAAGCACAAGGCATAGACTATGATGAAGTTTTTAGCCTTCTTGCAAAGACGGGAACAATCAAAACATTAATAGCAATTGGTGCTTCAAGGAGATGGCCATTATATCAACTCAACATCAAAAATGCTTTTCTCAATGGAGAACTACAAGAAGAGGTATACATGAGTCAACCGGTTGGATTTGAAGACGAAAGCCATCTAGACTTTGTTTGCAGGTTGAAAAAAGCACTGTATGGCTCAAAGCAAGCACCAAGAGCATGGAATCAGAGATTGGTAGAATATCTAACTAAGTGTGGATACAACCCAAGTATTGGAGATCCTTCATTGTACATGACGAAGGAAGAAAATAGAGAGGTACATATTTTCATATACGTTGATGACCTCATCATAACAAGAAATGATGTTAGAGGGATTAAAGATATCAAAAGCAACCTTGGTAAGGAGTCTAAAATTTCAGATCTTGGAGAGTTGAGATGTATTTTAGGAATTGAATTTGTTTATGGAAAATGTGGCATCTACTTGATGCAAAGGAAGTACTTGTTGGATGTTCTTTTCAGATTTGGAATGAGCGAATGCAAACCACTCACTCAACACATGGACACAAATACAAAGGTTTGCTCAAATGATGGAGAACTATTGGAAGATGTATCGACATACAGAAGCATTGTAAGATCATTAATCTATGCAAACATTACAAGACTTGATTTATCTTATGTTGTTGGTGTACTTTCTCAGTTTATGCAAGCCCCAACAAGTGAACATTTAAATTCAGCCAAGAGAGTGTTGAGATACATAAAGCATATAGCTAATCATGCTTTGTTTTACAACTTTGATGAAGGATTGCAGGTCAAAAGCTTTAGCGATGCTGATTGGGTAGGTTCAAAGGAAGATAGGAGATTAACCTTAGGTTATGTGTTCATGATAGGAAGCAAACCTATCACATGGAGCTCAAAGAAACAACCTACTATTGCACTTTCATCCATGGAGGCTAAATATAGAGGATTAGCATTTTCCTCATGTGAAGCAATGTGGATTAAAAAGCTTTTGGCTGATCTTGAAGTGCAAGTTGGAAACATCCCTATATACGGTGATAACATGTCAAGTATTTACTTGGCAAGCAATCCTATGTTTCATGCAAGGGGCAAGCACATAGAGGTCCACTACCATCATGTAAGGGAGAAGGTATTGAGCAAACATGTAGAGATAAAGTTCATTAGAACCAAAGAGCAGGTCCCAGATATGTTTAAAAAGTTCTTGGATGCTTCTAAACTCAAAGGTTTCAAAGATGTGATAAATTTGCAGGACATGGTTGAAGATAACTCCCAAATGATATTGAGGTGGAGTGTTGAAGATTAAATGTACAAGCTCATTTTCACATGAGCTATGCTTTCATAAATTTACCAAATATAAAGATAAAGGAAAAGAAAAAAAGGAAAAAATTTTAGTCAAAATTCATGATGAGTAAAAGATACAATATTTGCATTGTAGTAAGTGGCATGTAGTGGGCAATCAAATGGAAGTAGTGAGTTAAGAAGGAGGCACAAACTTCTTCACATGCTCATTGGTTATAAAAGTGGAGTGGGAGCACGTTCTAAGCAAAGAGAGAAAGAGGCAAGAGCTCCCAATAGTCGGATCAGGTCATTTTGTCATTTTCTCTTCCCATAAACTCCTTCCTACTGCACATCATTTTGTACACAACTCTGTTGTGAAGCTCATATCTCAGTGTATATGTAACCATTTCTTGTGTTTAAACACTCATTGGAAATCCTATCTCATGTACATTCTTTTTTTTACAAAATTCTATCAAAGCTTATATATTCTGTGAGATATCAGTCAAATGATGAAGTCCAGGTTTCTAGCATACTTATGTAGACAGGTAGTCTATGTTGGTTCGTTAGATTTCCCAACCAAAACATATCCACATTGCTTGGCTTTTAGCTTCTTGGAAAGATCTTTGCATGTACTTTTGTCATCCAAAATATGTTATTCAAATGATTTATATTCTATGAGATATCTATCAGAGAGTGAAGTCTAGTTTTTCAGTATACTTGTGTGTGTAGGTGGTCTATTTTGGTCAGTTGAGTTTCCTAACCAAACCTCATCCAAATTACTTGAGTTTTAGCTTTTTTGAAAGCTATTTGTGCATACCTTCTTTGTCGCAAATATCTTCCTCAAAGGAAATATATTAAGGGATCTATCAGTCCGAGAGTGAAGTTCAATTCTTCAGCATACTTGTGTGGACAGGTAGTTCATCTCCATCATTTACGTTTCCTAATCAAAACTTGTCCAAATTAAGTCATTTATAGCTTGTTAGAAAGCTCTCTTTGTCTAACTTGGTCGACTAAAGGAACATGTCCATTTGAGTTTTGTACTGAGAACAACAAGCTATCTAAGGTGTAGCTATTTGTCCAAGTGTTGAACATACAAGGGTTCACTACACGTTTTCGTTGCGCATAGGAGAACTCATTCTCTACATAGGGAAGGTCTCGACTTCGCAAATGATTCAACACAAGATGTGGTTTTCCTCAAGATCGACTTTGACAAAGATTACAACAAGCTAGAATGGGACTATATTTTGCAGTCACTTAAAGATCTCAGATGCAGTCAGAAATTCACCAAGATGATCTCGACCCTTCTGGGAAACACATGGACTCAAACTAATGTTAATGGCCAACTTTTGAAGGTGATCAAACTAAGAAGATCGATTAGACAAGGGTGTCCATTAACTCCCCTTCTCTTTGGCATTGCCACAGAAGGGCTTAGCTGAATGATGGAACAACAGGTGGAAGTAGGTAATATCAAAGGCCTCCGATGCCACGTGACCACAACCAAATCACCATTAGATTTTTTTTGCCAATGACATGAACACGTTTGTCCACAATGATAGTACTAGCCTAGAGAAATTTTGGAGGTGCTTAGATACTTTTTATGAAGCTTCTGGATCCAAAATCAACCACTCTAAGACCGCTTTCAGAGCTATTATTGGGATCCAGCCTGACCTTCTCTTTGATCATGGCTGTCAAAACATTCCTCAGGGACAAATTTTCCGGCTTCTTGGGATTCCCTTAGGATTTGGTATCTCAATGGAGCGGTGGTGGAACTGGGTCCTGGCTAGACTTGAAAGCAAGTTAAACTATTGGAGAGGTATGCAAATCAATCTTGCTGGTCACGCAATGGTCATCAACATGTTCTTCATCTTGTCGACCATTTGCTTCCTCTCTTGTTGGAGACCAAAAGAACAAAAGCTATCCAAAGTAGAAAGAACTTGTAGAAACTTCCTTTGGAAAGGTGACCACAATAGGAGGGGGGTGCCTAAAATCAAGTGGTCCATATGCTCTAGCCAAAGAGATAGTGGGGGCCTTGGCATTCTGGACATTGGGTGTATGGCTAACAAACTTGTAGAAAAATGTATGATTAAGGCATGGTGCAATAGGGAGGCCTCGTGGGCCAAGTTGATCTTCAGAACAAGAATGCATTGACTTTCATGGGATTCTCAAAATGAAAGAATCTTGACATTCTGACCCTTTTGTTTTCCCCAATCTCGATCTTCCCGAAAGGCTCAAATCTTGTGTGCTCCCTATGGAAGAGTTAGAATAAAGTCAAAAGCTTCACAAGAATAAATGAAGATTGGAAGTGGGCGGCCAGTATTAGACAAAATGACTCTATCTGGTTTTTGGTCCATGGCATCCGAATTGTGGAATCTTGGAACATTCAAAACACCAAGAAGCTATGGAACAAAGGCTTCAAAAAATGGAAACATCTCTAGAAACAAGACACCAACCAATGGATCAACTTCAAGGATATTGACCATAGCGTCAACATTACCTATGAAGAATGGAATACCTTGCAAAGCAGACATCTTGCCTATGACCGCTCTAAAGTTTGCCTTCTCATGAGGCACGACATGCCAAGCACGCTTGGTCTCAGATGGCACATAGGTAATTGCCTAACAAAAGATCCCAAACATTAAAGAAACCATTGATTATCAGGTTAAGCTCAAGACGAAGTGGTGCATATCGTGGATGCGGCTACAGTGGGACATGAAGTCCATGGTTGTGTGGCACTCTCTCATAGAAATCAAAATTTTTTTCCTCTTATGGCAAATTCTTCATCATGGAATCTGGACCAACCTAAAGGCTAGCAAAATTTGTGGGGTGCCTCCCTGGTGCAAGCACTACTACCGGTCCATTGAAGATGTTTCTCACATCTTCTTTACTTGTCCCAATTGCAACAGCCTTTGGCAGATTGTCGGAAAGAAAATTAGACTTCAAAAACATATCAGTTGGAAACAAGCTCTGCAGGGAGAAGTGATTGGTTGCTCCACGACTCTCTGGAAGGCCATTAGAGGGGAGGTCCGATGGAAGATCTGGCAGGGAAGATGTGCTTATAACTTTGATGACTCCCCCAAAGAGTGATTGATTGAGAAATCGTTGTTCCTCCTCAGCAAAAGAAGCGCTAATTGTAAGAAATCCCCCCCTTCAGGCATCATCAAGTGATCCTTTTGATCAACAACAAGCTTAAACCCAAGTGGGCCCCCCATGAGGGTGATGAGAGGGTGATTAACCTTCTTTGTAATGCCATCTAAACTCTGTAAAAGCTACCTCTGCTCTGTGGGATTTGGGGGATCCTGTGGGCTCTAGTCCCCTTCACTTGTACTTTTCTTTTAATTAATACAAGTCTGGGAGAGTAGGCTAAGGCCAAACTTCCTTTATTTAAAAAGAAAGATGACATTCTTCAAGTAAAAAAATAAAAACTTCAAAATATGACTTGAGTGGATAGACCTATGTGTTATTAGAAGAATTATGTTTAAAAAATTTAGGAAGTACAGGCAGTTATAAAAACATGGTGTCTATATAAGACCATCGTCATTACTTCTAACAAGGTCCAATAAAATTCACTTGTGGCCATGCCATTTTTGGAGGGTTAAAAAAATTTCATCTTAACGAAAATGTAACCCCCACATACATGTTTAAAAGGTGATCAAGTTTAAGAAATGACAACACCATACACCAGTTTTCAACTATAGATGGAAAATTATTAGATGGTTCAAATGTGAGTTTCAAATTTGCATCTAAGATGGCCTTCATGCCTTGCGCTACACATGCATAATCATGAGTGAATTTTCCACAATTTCTGAGATTCTTCAAGCCATCACGTAGCCATTAGATATACATTTATCATCAAGAAATTTGATATACTAGTTGAGATATACTAGTTGAGATAACTTTATCACCATCTTAGAGGTCATTAGATATACATTTATCATCAAGAAATTTGAATATATAGCCAATCTTTTCTAATAATGACATTAAAAAATTATCATGAATCCTTACCAAAAAAATGTATTCTTTAACATAAATGTACGATTCACATCATTCAGAGAAAACTTCCAAAGCCACTTGCAAGATAACATGTTTATCTTGCACATCTAATAATATTAGCTTTACGGCTAGATTCAAGTGAAGTATCAAATGCTTGGGTACATAGAAAAATACACTGATAATAAGATGATGTATTATAACTACGTTATGTGGTATTCATTGTGTTAATTTATTGTTTCTGGTATTTCTATTACTTGTTTGATTGTGGAATTCTGCTTACTAGAGGAAGATCTAGCTTTACCTTTTCCTTCCAACTAGCAAGAAAAGATTCATGTATAACAGCAATAATTAAAATGTTCACCCATGATGCTAAATATTCAAATGTTGGGGAATTTGGATTTCTTCATCATGAGTCAAAGATTAGAATAAAAAATGTAATAAAATTTAGGTAGCACATTAATAATGATCTCTACAAATGCTTTATCTATAATGTTTCATATGAAACAAACAATTTTTGTTCAAGCTGTTGATATTTCTTTGAAAATTGTTCATAGGATCACGTCATATCATTTGCACTCTCCAATTATTTTCAAAGGGAAGAAAAATGAACCTCGTTTTTTTCTTGTCACATTGTATATCAAGCATTCTTCGAGGTTTTCCATGGTTAAGTGCGAGGAATAATCACATGATTAATAGAAAAAGAAATAAATGCATGTATTTTTAGAATCCATTCAAAGTTAATATACAACAGCTTTCTGTGCTAACAATGCAATTGACATAGGAGTAATAGGAACTACAAGAGGACTGCATGGTGCACCTTGTACAATATAGGAACTAATTTAATACTTTGTATAATATTCATTAGCCCCTTTGTAACAGATGCATGCTGCACCATGTATATGCAAAAATAATCATTGGAACCATAGAAAGTATAATCAATGGTCAAGATTTAAAATACATCACTACAATTAGCATTGACCATACATTATGTACTCCTCTTAAAAAATAAATATTTCTTCAAAATTTTAAATAAAAGCATCTTGTGGAACTTTGATATGCTTGTAAAACACTTTGGAATCTTGGATTGATCAACAGAAACCCAAATAGAAATTGAATGGGTAACTTTATGGTGACCAACACTTTTCTTGTGCATACTATGATTTAGTTCCTATGAGGCTAGAAATCTTTTGATAAAAAGATCAAAACGCTTGGGTCAACATATCATCATAGGTTCCTCTAGAAATCCACTACCATTTGAAAAAGAAGGGCATCTTGAGCATTAGAAGTACGTTCACACTCTTCCAAACGGATAATTCAATCATGGGTGAAGCATAAATACGTTCATGCATGCATACATACACACGTACATACATAAATACGTACATGCATGCATACATACACACATACATACATAAATACGTACATGCATACATACATGCGTGCATACATACATAAATGCATGCATACATATACATATATGCATGTATGCATACATAAATGCATGCATACATAAATGCATGCACGCATACATACATATTATAACATGTATGCATACATACGTACATGCGCGCATACATATGTACTTGAAGGGATGCACGAATGCACGCATACATACATATATACATACAGATTCACATCATGAAACATGTGAATTGATAATGATTTTTGAATTTACGTTTATACGAAGCATCCAAGTTTTGGATGCCATATTATTCATTTTGTTGATTACTTGTATTTTTTTTCCTTTTGTATCCTATCTTTGTATTTTTTTTTCCTTTTCTATCCTATCTTCATACCTTGAGAGTTTTTTTATAGCCGAGTTCTACGTTCAACAAACTATACCTTTTAGATGAATGTGATGATTAGCTTTAAATAAGTATAATCAAGGGAAAAAAAAAAATCCAAAAACTAGTAGTGATTCTTGATCTTAACAATAAGAGTTATTTTTTTTATTTTAGAAAGTTCGGCAAAGCATACTCTTCCAAACTTTAATTAATAGAAATTATACTTGTACAAGTGAATGGGACTAGCACCCATGGGACCCCCACCATATCCCACAAAGCAGAGGCAACTACTATAGAATTTTTACAAAGAAGGTTGATAAGCCTCTCATCCCTCTCAAGTGGGGCCCACTTAGTTTTGATCTTGTTGCTCTCTATGAAGAACACTATATGATGTCTAAAGGGCGAGAGCTTCTTACAATTGGAAATTCTTTTGCCTAAAAGGAAAAGAGATTTTTCGATCAACCATTCTTTAGGAGGGCTTCCAAAGTTGGTTGCACACCTCTCTTTCCAAATTTTCCATAGAGTTTCCCCTCTTATAGCATTCCACACTGCTAAGGAACATCCAATTACTTCACCCAACAAAGTTTGCTTGCAATTGATTTGTCCTTGTAACAACATGATTCTCTGAAGGGCCTGCGAGATCGATATTGATTTGGGGCACAAATAGAAGAGGTGTCCCAAGCCTTCCATGCCGATAAAGCATTGTTTGCACCACAGTGGGACACCATAAATTTTGTTAGCTTTTACATTGGTCCAGATTCCACGGTCTAGGATTTGCCACATAAGCAGAGAACAGTTATAAGTCATGAATGCCACAAAAGAGTCATTAATTATGCCATTTGATCCCATGAATGCCGAAAAAAAAAATCAATCTATGGTAGGCTATCTTAACATTTCGATCTGACTTATTTTTTATTGGTTTCCTTTGATGATGCTTCCATTTACTTAAGGAGGTGTCTTTTTTGAGAGTATAATCATACTCAAACTGCATTGTCACGTTCCAGTGTGGGTCCTTTGGTACTTCCATCTATTGTTGTGCGTTACTTTATTAAGATCATGATTTGCACCATAAAATTGATATTGAAAACGTGAGTCCCTTTTTTGCTTTGAAAACACGAATCATTTGGTCTACAAAAATATAGTGTGAAGATATCCGTAAAATATCTAGTTGAGGGTTTGAGATTATCATAGAGTTGTTCTGCCCATTTTGATAGTGGCTTACGCTATGTGAAAATATAAAGTTAGACTTTTATGGAAGAATTTCACTACATGATGTCGTCTCCTTCTCAAAATACAAGAAGATGACTTGTTGCTTATGTTCTCCTCTAGATAGATGTTATGATGCATAAAATACTACATCATCATCGTTAAAAAAAAAAAAAAAAAAAAAAATCGTTTCTTCCCGCTAGATCCTAGAGCCTATATATGCCTTTAAATCTTCACTCTATATCTATAGAATACACACTTTCTTTTTTGAACTCTACCATATTTATTTTCTAGTCAACATGTACAGGGCTCTTGGCGTTCCTTATAATTATTAACATGTACAGGGCTCTTGGCGTTCCTTATGCTTCTGTAGAGGCACTCTATGGATTTCTCTATAGAGAATTCTTTTGAGATCCATTAAGTTAAAAATACATCTTACCTTCCAATTTTTCTAGAGGGATTCACCTCCTATGAACCTCAAAAGTCATGAAGAGCAGTCAACAACATTTCTAAGCATAGTTTGCTTCTGGTTGATCAATTGCGGAATAAGCTTTCCATGAGGAGATAACCAAGCTCATGCTTTTAGGAATAATAATAATGGAGGAGAATAGGAGTAGGATGCAATCAAGCCTTTTCCATTGAGGATATCTAAAGATCATCCAACTTTGATTGTCTCTAAATATTAGCTTGAGCCAAGATTCATTAGTGTTAGTCGAAGCCCTTATTTACCACTTTGAAGGAAGCACGTTGGGAAATCCCTCAACATAAAAAATGTCCCAATCTACTAGCATGCGTAGGATTGGAGAAAACGTCCCATCTAATTTTATGCACTTCACTCTGATTGGGATCTCCCATCTAGAGAAAATTTATGCCTCCGATTTCCATTTTCATCAGTTATTGGCAATAGTGGCCATGGAAATATCCAATGTAGGAGATCAAGAACATGTTTGTAAGGAGTGCTTTTGCTACCAAATTCAACTCTATATGTTTCTAGTAATTGAAGTTTCTTTTCTATTCTATTCATCACCTTCTCTCACTTTTGACTCATAGAAGCAAATATTGACCAAAAGCCATCTTTTGGAAACCTGTGTCCCTATGAAACTTAGTACAAGACTGCAAAGGTTTCTTACAAGTAGGAAACTTTAGGGTACTAGCAAGACATTTTCACACATCCAAGGCCTTTATGAACTATCACATTAGTTTCATCAGAAAAAATTCTAAGCAACATCTTTTCTTTACTTTGCAAAAGAGATAGAGCATTGATATAGTGCGAATCAACTTGGATATCAACTAACAAAGTAAGAACATCTAGAACAACATCAAAAACGATCAAGGCCAGAGGCAAGCCCCTATCTTAAATATCTTCAAAGAAGTATAGGAAAGGAAAGTTGTCCGTCGACATTGATCCATGTATAGGAATTCTAAAAGTAATTGTAGTAATGTTCATAAAATTTCAGCCAAAGCCAAGTTGCTTAGGGGATTCAAGGATGAAGTCCCACTCTAATATGTCATAGTTTTCTCAAGGTTGAACTTCAAAAAGAGAAGCCTTTGGTTGGTCTTTTTGGTGAACTCAAGGCCTTCCCAAATGTCAATGATCCCTTCTAAAATTGATCTTCCTTTTATGAGTACTTTTTTATCCTTATTAATTCAAGTTCAAGGGAGACTTCAGATGCAATTAGAAAGATCTTTGGCAATACCCTTATAATCAATCTACAACAAGCTGATGAGATTCTAGTTTTCAAATTGTTCTTCTTTTGCCGGAACAAGTTTTAAATTATAAACAAGGAGAGTTTACAAGAAATGTAGGCAAAATTACAAAGAAAGCTGATAATCTCTTTATCCACTTCATGGGGGACCCAAATGTTTTCTAGGTTGTTGTTTTCTATAATGAGCATCCTCTAGTGCATAGAAGGGGGAGAATTATTACATTCATAGATCCTGTTGCCTAAGCTCCTAAGGGACTTATCAATAGACCACAATTTGGGTTGTCTTCGAAAGTAAAAGATTGGCTCAGATTGGACTAACACAAATCAATAGAGATCAAAGTGTGTTTGGACTACCTAACATTTCAAAGCAACATATGATCTACAAGTGCAATACATGTGAGTTTGGGAAATCTCATAGCCAACCATTCACAAAAAGGGGGTGCTTACATGAAGAGATTTTGCAGGCTCTCCATAGTGATGTTGGGGGACCAAGAAAGGAGCCATCCATTTTAGCGTCAAGAGATTATGTTTCCTTCATAGATGATTGTAGCAGATGAACCAAAATTTATCTGATGAAGTGCAACGATAAAGTATTTTCATGTATGAAAAAGCTTCAGGCACTTGTTGAAAATCAAATAGGTAAAACCCTAAAAAGACTTAGATCTAATACTTCTCCCAAGATTTTCATTCTTACTTGCAAGAAACAGGAATCAAAATAATGATAAAAATAAGGTACACATATGAGTAGAATGGAATGGTAGAGAGAAGAAATAGGATCATTATGGAAGCAGCAAGGTCCATGTTGAATGGGAAGAGGTTGCAAAATTACCTATGGACAGAGGCAATGTACACTACCACCTACCTCATAAATAGGTTTCCCTCAAAGTCTTTGGAATGTATGACTCCTTATGAAGCTTAGAATGGAAGGAGACCAACCTTGGATCATTGTAGGATATTTGGGTGCATTGCATATGCACATATAGCATCTCAAATAAGAGTTAAAGTTGATCCTAAGGTAGAGAAATGTGTATTTAAAGGCTATGAACTAAATCAAAAGGGTTATGGGCTATATAATGCTAGCATCAAAGGATTCATAGTGAGTCTAGATGTAGTGTTTCGTGAAAATAACTCTTGGTTTGAAGATGACCATAGGAAAGTCAAATTGTGGTACATCTTGGAGAAAGAATTCCCAACACTCTCAAGCAAAAGGTACACATACACTTTAACATTCAAGTGATTTAGAGGATTATAAAAATTGTCCTAGGATGCAGATCAAATTGTGGAATTAAAAGCCTAAAGAAAAGGTACGAAGAGTTTAGGGATGATACAAAATCCTCTCAACAAACCATTAGGCAATCTACAAGGGAGAAAAACAAACCAAAAAAGGTATGCTTATGACACCTCATTGGTAACTAAGCACTCTATTTACATAGCTTAGGACTTGAACATTGAAGAATGCTTATCCTATGAGGAAGAAATGAATAAACCAAAATAGAAGCATGAATGGAAGATAAAAATCAAATCCATGCAAGAAAACAACAGTTGGGAGTTGGTTCCCTAGACACCTACCACGAATAGTAAATTGTTCATAGGATAAGTGATTCATGGTAAGCAAAGCAGATCCTTTCGTATTCATCATGATATCACATGAACAAGTCATATACCTTTTCTTATATGTGGATGCCATTATACTTATGATGCTAAAAGTATTTGAAGATTCAACCATCAAATGAATGAGGAATTTAAGGTGACTGACTTAGGATAGCTTACTTACATCCTTGGATTGGAGGTAGTGTATACAAAGAATAGTATGTAACTTACTCAAAAGAAGTACACAAAAGATATGCGTGCAGAATTCAAAATGGAGAATGTTAAGGTTGGAAGTACATCTATGGACATAAACTCAAAGATAAGTGCTCATGAAGGTGAGCTAATTGAACATGTGACAAGCTATAAAATCTTGGTGAGAAGCCTTAGTTATGTTACTCTAAAAAGAGGAGATATAAGTTATAGTGTAAGCATCTCGGGCCAATTCATGCATACACCTAAGAAACCACACATAGAAGCAGCTAAAAGGATTCTCAAATACCTCCAAGGGATGAGGAATGAAGGTCTTTTGTATTCACATACTTCTAATATAGACGTTAAAATAATCTCTAATGTAGATTGGGCAAGATCTAGAGATGATAAGAGAAGTATCTATAGATATTTTTCATTTTTAAGTTCAAACCTCATCTCTTGATCTTCAACAAAGAGACCTACTATTGCTCTCTTATCTATAGAAGCTTAATAGAGAGAGTCGACCATTGCAACTTAGGAAAATGTGGATTAAGATGCTGCGCTCAAACTTAGGAGTAAAATCATCTACTCCTCATATATTTAATGATAACATGAGTTCTTTTCATCTTGCAACTAATCCCATTTATCATGCTAGGGCAAAACACATTGAGAACCATTATCACTATGTTAGGGAGAACATCACAAGCAAAGAAATATAGCTCTCATATGTATCTACGCAACAATAATGTGCAAATATGATGAACAAAGTTTCTAATGGAGTGAAGTTTAATATGTTCAAATCTATGATTGGACTTCTGAAAATCGCAAAGGTTTGAAGATGCAAGCATCTTAGGCTTGAGGGGGAACTATTGGTGCATATGGCAAGCCTAAGTGCTTGACCATAAATATTGGACTTCATTGAACCTTGATCTTAAGTCATATGTATACACATACATTATATTATCTGATTAGTTCTAAGGTTAGAAAACAAAGTCAATTTATCCCAATGTAAAAGGATAAATTAAGAGAGAATCTCGGTGATCGATTGAGGGACAAAAACCATGACTTAAATTTAATTCAAAATTGAAATGTCCTCTTAAAAGAAAGGATGAATATTAGATAAGATCTATCAAACAATAACATTAAGAAAAGTGTACTTAAATAACATTAAGAAAAGTGTACTTATGCACTGTCTATCTTGTTTTAGTATAATCATTAGGCATTTGAAACATTATTGAGTGTACATTGTTCTTAATTCAAATCTCTTGGACTCTGCCAATAGCTCCATGTATAATAATTTAGTTCCCAATAGATTTGCATCAAGTTTGATGATTGTCTCTACTCATTATTAACTACTATTGTGTAGTTTACAAAGTATGTCATCTTCTCTTAGCTCTTGAAGTGTATTATGATCTCATTGTCTTATTTATCAATTGGATCATGACATCAACACTTACAATTGCACCTACAGAATATTTTAGACATTGGAGTTGTGTGCATTAAGATATGACTATATCTCTACAACTATGTCTTTGCATCATCATCTTCCTGAAATGTCGGGATTACCCCCTCACTTCTTATATATCTAGCTCATATTATAATCACTCTAAATTCATCAAAGAACTTGTATTAGCTCATTCAATTCTCTATTAGAAGTTATGCAAAAAGATTTGGGTCAATTCCTAGTAGGTTGTGAGCTCTCAATATTTTTTTTGAGTGCCTTCTCCATAAATAGAAGGTTTTCTCCACATTTACATAGTTGAGAAGTTATTTGTCTTGACCCAAAATTTTTGCATCAAGGCTCCAAGGTACCATGGGAATATTATTATATAGACTACAAGATTAGGAAGTCTAGTAGAGATTCCAAGCTAAAAGATAGGATCATATAGAGCAAGTTCTTATAGGGACCCTTGCATCTCTGTGATCTACCATCACTCCTCACATTTAGAAGGAGGCGTTATTGTACTACTCACTTATTGGGGTCTTTAAATGAATATTTCATGTCTAGAATTGAGAGTGACTATGGTAATACTCTAGAATTTGCTTCTACCAACACTCATGGAGCCACGGTCTACTTGGATGGAATAAATCGCATCATGATATTGCTGCAATCTTCTCAAAAGGATCTACTCCTTAGAAGAAATGGGTTGTTAAGTTTGTGAAAGTTAATTATCTATATAAACAAGCCACCATACATGTGGTGTGTGAAAAATCTTGATCATGCAGTTGATATGGTCGAGTTAGAGATTTAGAACTAGGCTCATGCAAAGGACTTATTCATTGCTCCTTGTGAAAGGTCCATACTGAATAGGATACTTTATGTAGATAGATATCGCCTGAATCTACACTCATGGAATTCTACTTCTACTTTTAATAGGAATAGATAGGGCTTTATGGAGCATTGGATCTTCAAGTGAAGAAGTACCTATTGGATCATAGTGCAAGAGAGAGAAAGTTCTTGAAAATTACGTTTTCATTACCTATATAGACAAAAAGAAAAAAAATGCATTTGAAAGTGTATGAGGAGGAGAACTCCAAAAATACCTATCTAGAAAAATTTGTCTTCTCAAAGATGAAGGAACAAAAGATTCAAGGGAGACTAGGTGAAGACTCTTAGGATATAAGAAACTAAACACATAGCAATCCCACATTAGAAGTTATGCCAAAGAGACAAATAGACTTAGCTTAGGGGGATGAGAATCTAATCCTCAATTTAGACACCCAAATGGGAAAAGCTATCATAATCCACAAGACTTGAAACAAAATTTATTCCCCTTTCCATTCATAAGAACACAGGATGGTGGTAGAAGCCTTTGATCATCTCATGTTGTCAAATGCATGAAGAATCAACATGATGGCATGATTCACCTATACAAACATGTAGGAGAGTTTAGGAATGTGCTTATAGTAGAGTAAGTAAATGATTTTTTCACTCAATACAAAGCTTTTGGGCTCACATTGCTAGGAAATTTGCTAACAGGATTCCAACCATTGTACATATGGACATTCAGAGATGCTCGTCATCTTGTCGATGAGTTCATTGTTGTGTTTTTGAAGAAGGGAGACAAAATCACTCTCTTTCATCCGTAGATTCAAACAAAATATTGATGATATTGTGAGGCTTGTTACTCAAAGATTTAAACCTATATAGATATATGTCTATTTAAGGAGTTGTATGTCTAGTAAAAGCAAATTTCCTTCTTCTTCAAAGGATTCATTGGTAGTAAGTTCATAGCATTTATCTACCTCAAGTGCTTGCACACACTTGATGCATGCTTGAAAGAGTGTATAGATCTAGAAAATAATCTAGCAAAAGACTTATAGCTTACATAAGTATACACTACATCAGACTCAACAAGCATCGAGAACTTGAGTATAGAAAAATGAACCTCAATGTGTGAAACCACTTGGAAGATGTTAGAAGTGTAGAGGGGACCATCGAACACAAATTTATACTTTTGGAAAATTTGAATCACATGTTGATAGAATGAAACCGCAATATTATCAATACCACAAAAAACACACAAATCATACAATAGCTAAATGTCATTACAATGCGAAATATGTAAGAAGAAAACCTCTCGCATTTCATCCAAGGCCATATCCTTATGTGCCTCATGGTCTACTTGGGAACTAAAATGGTTGGGAATATTATCACAAACCTAGGACCTAAATGGGCTCAAAAGATCCTAATTTGCCACATCCTCTTGCATGAAAACAAACACCTCCATCCCTAAACGTTGTTCCTATGAAATACACCCATCTAGAAGAATATAAATAACATGACATGGTGCCTATTTAATTAGCACAACGTCAAGACGTACAAGAATGTGCTTTTGATCATCGTAGAGGAGTGCAATAATACCATGATGAGGAATGAATGTACTACTTTTCTTCTTATGATTCTTTATAGTATGGCCAAGATGCTAATTGCAAAAAAGATTTCAAAGAGGTTATTCTAATGTGTCATGTACCACGATTAGACCTCCTATGAGACAAAATAAGATGCCACCACTTAGAGGGCCTTATTATTGATGTAAAAGATACCACTTCATTCCTGATTGTCTTCAATTGTTTTTATTTTTTAAATAAAGGAAGTTCAGCCTTAGCCTACTCTCCCGAACTTGTATTAATTAAAAGAAAAGTACAAGTGAAGGGGACTAGTGCTCATGGGACCCCCCAAATCCCACAGAGTAGTGGTAGATTTTATAGGGTTCAGATGGCATTAAAAAGAAGGCTAATCACCCTCTCATCACCCTCATGCAGGCCCCACTTGGGTTTAAGCTTGTTGTGATCAGAAGGAGCACTTGATGATGCCTGAAGGGGGGGGGGGGTATTACAGTAAGCAATTCTTTTGCCGAGGAGGAACAATGATTTCTCAATAGACCACTCTTTGGGGGAGCCCCCAAAGTTATAAGCTCATCTTTCCTGCCAGATCTTCCATAGGGCCTCCCCTCTGATGGCATTCGAGAGAGTCATAGAGCAGCCGATCGCTTCTCCCAGCAGAGTTTGTTTCCAACTAATATGTTTCTGAAGTCTAATTTTCTTTTCGACAATCTACCAAAGCCTATTCGAGTTGGGACAAGTAAAGAAGATGTGAGCAACATCTTCAATGGACCGATGGCAATGCTTGCACCAGGGAGGCACCCCACAAATGTTGCTAGCCTTCAGGTTGGTCCAGATCCTCGATGAAGAATTTTCCACAAGAGGACAGACTTTTTGATTTCTATGAGACCATTGTGCCATCTGAGACCAAGCAAGCACGAAGGGTTGTGCCCCATGAGAAGACGAAATTCATAGCAGTCCCAGGCAAGACATCTTCTTTGTAAAATATTCCATTCTTCATGGGTAATGTTGATGCTAGGGTCAATATCCTCGAAGTTGATCCACTGGTTGGTATCTTGTTTCCCGAGATGTTTCCATTTTTTGAAGCCTTTGTTCCATAGCCTCTTTGCATTTCGAATGTTCCAAGATTCCACATTCTAGATGCCTTGGATCGGAAACCAAATAGGGTCATTCTCTGTGATACTGGCTGCCCACTTCCAATCTTCACTGATTGTTATGAAGCTTTTGACTTTATTCCAAGTCTTCCATAGGGGAGCACACAAGATTTGAGCCTTTCGAGAAAACCGAGATCAAAGAAAACAAAAGTGTCAGGATGTCAAGATTCCTCCAATTGGGGAATCCCACAAAAGTCAGCACATTCTTATTTCTGAAGATCAACTTGGTCCACGAGGCCTCCCCATTACACCATGCCTTAATCATCAATTTTGCCGCAAGTTTGTTAGCCATGCACCCAATGTCTAGAATGCCAACGCCCCCACTATCCCTTTGGCTAGTGCATATGGACCACTTGATTTTAGGCACCCCCTCCTGTTATGGTCGCACGTCCAAAGTATGTTTCTGCAAATACTTTCCAGCTTGGATCGCTCTTGTTGTTTGAGTCTCCAACAAGAGAGGAAGTAAATGGTCGATGAAATGAGGAACACATTGATAACCATTGTGTGACCAACGAGATTGATTTGCATACCTCTCCAATACTTTCACTTGCTTCCGAGTCTGGCCAGGACCCAATTCCATCGCTGCTCCAATGAGATACCAAAGCCCAAGGGAATCCCAAGAAGCTGGAAAATTTGGTCAGGAGGAACGTTTTGACAGCCACGATCAAAGAGAAAGTGGGGCTAGATCCCGACAATGGCTTTGAAAGCGGTCTTTGAGTGGTTGATTTTGGATCCAGAGGCTTCGCAAAAAGTATCTAGGCACCTCCAAAACCTCTCCAGGCTGTCACTATCGTTGTGGACAAATGCATTCATATCATCGTCAAAGAATCTCATGGTGAGCTGGCCGTGGTCACGGGGCAAGCAAAGGTCGTCGATTGTCTTCAATTGTTTAAATATCAACTTAGTAGAACAATTGAGTGTGAATTTTGCAATTAATGTGAGAAGGAGCATCTCTTTAGTGACTTCCCTAAAAGTAAAAGAAATGGGAAGAACACTAAGATAAACATAATAAAGCTAATAGGACTTGTCTTTATAGGGAAAGATACCTCAATACTAGTGCAAGTAGTGACTAGAGTTCAAGTGCAAGATTAGGAAGTCCAAATTGAGTTTAAAATGTTAAACCCCTTGAGCGATAATGAAGATGCTTGAAACCTTAGAATCATAGAAAACACCATGGATAAGTTTGAAAGCCAATTAAGAAAAGTAACTAAAACCTAGAGAGAAAGAAAAGAAGAAAAAGAAGTTGAAACAAATAATGATGGACTTACAAGAGAACTTATAGAAGAAACAAGAAAGGAACCAAATGCTTCTTGAATCTCTCAAAAATCACATACAATCATTGTCTCAAGTGAGTACAATTATTGATGAAACTAGGACGAATCACACAAAGCACCAAGTAGGATCAACTCTTGGAGATGCATGCCTAGAAACTTACAAATGATCTTAAAGGTATAGAAAGTGATAATAGTCATAGCACCTACATTGGGGCACCATGAAGAATGCTATCTTGGAGTGGACCTAGAAAGGGAAATTTTAGACTTGTGTAAGAAAATGGTATATGTTGAAGACAAATATGCAAGCTCATTTTCACATGAGCTATGCTTGGATAAATTTAACAAATATAAAGGTAAGTTCTAATACTATTCTAAGGATGAAAAAAGCAAAAAATTTAGTCAAAAGCAATGTTGATTCAAAGATACAATATCTACCTTGTAGTGAATGGCATGTAGTGGGCAATCAAATGAAACTGGTGAGTTTAGAAAAAGGCACAAACTTCTACACATGCTCATTGGCTATAAAAGTGGAGTGGGAACACATTCTCAACAAGGAGAGAAAGAGGAAAGAGCCCCTAGTAAAGGACATGATCAAACATGAAGTGCTAATATGTCTTCCAAAATTTAATAGTGTTTGACTATATGATTTATGTGAAGCTTGTCAAGTAGGAAAGCAAACAGGGCAATCATTCAAGAGGAGCAATTGTATGGGAACCTACCCAAGAGTCATCTTACCTTCATTGATGATCACTCAAGAAAGATATGGTTATTTTGTATGAAGCAAAAATCAAATGTGTTCTCTATATTCAAGAGATTCAGAAATCAATTTGAAAAAATAAAAGAAAGGTCTATCAAAACCTTAAGGTCAGATGGTAGAGGGAATACTTCTCCAAAGAACTTCTAGATTTTCTACAAGAGAATGGGATCAAAAGGTAGTTTACTTGTAGGTATACACCTCAACAAAATGGAGTAGGTGAGAGGAAAAATAGGAAGATCACTAAAGTTGCAAGATGCATGCTCAACGAGATGAAGGTACCATTGTAGTATTGGCCTGAAGCTACCAAAAACACCTTTACCTAATGAATAGGTGCACAAGATCAGGAACACATCATGGACACTAGAGCAGGTATATTCTTGTAAGAAACCTGCTCTTACACACCTCAAAGTTTTTGGATGTGCTTTCTTTTTTCACATTCCACATGAAGTGAGAACAAAGATGGAACCAAAGTTAGAAAATTTCATTTTCATCAGCTACTCAATGGAGAAAAAGGATATAAGTGTTACAAACCTAGAACAAAGGAAGTAACACTCTTGCAAGATGTGGTCGTTGATGAACTAAGATCATTGTATGAAGATAAAGAAAAGGAAAAGATTCTTGAAGAAGATTTTGAAGATTATGCAAGAACTAACAAAGAGAAGCTAAGCAATCAAGCACAAAGATTTCAAATCCAAAGGCATCTACATCAAATGAAGAATGTCCAACATGGAGGGGGAGACTTTGAAGCCACTCTTTGTCTCCAAGTCGAGCTTATAGTAGAGCCAAAGAAGCAAGTACTGCTCTAAATAGTGAGATAGATGCAAGTGAAGAAGAATATGAAGATGTAATCACTCCAAAGGTAAAGTTGAATCGGTTAAAGAAGCAACTTCCTAAAGGAAATGAAAGAAGATCCTCAAAGATAAGGTATCCAACTCAAAGGTTGAGGTATGATAGCTTCATGGCAAAACATTTTGCATAGATGATGCAGGTTGTCAAAGACAAAGAGCCTCAGGCACATGAAGAAGCTTTCACACAAAAGGAATAGAAGCAAGCTATGGAAGAGGAGATCAAAGCTCTCAAAGATAATCACACATAGGAGCTAGTGCCAAAGAAAGAAGGTATGAAGAATGCTCCAAACAAATGGGTGTTTAAAGTAAAGAGGAATGCTGATGATTCACTATCTAGACATAAAGCTAGTTTGATTTCCAAAGGATTTAAACAAATATAAGGCATAGATTGTGATGAAGTTTTTGGCCTAGTTGCAAAGATGGGAATAATTAAAATTTTAATTCCAATAATTGCTTCAAGAAGGTGGCCATTATACCAACTTGACATATGATATATTTTTGGTATGTTGTGTACCCCTAAATTGCAAATATTCGCATAGTGGTAGGTCCAGACAGACCCTTTGAGTTATTGATTGCTTCTACTCACATTTCCACAGTGCTTTTGCTTAATCAAGATGGAAAATAAATAGCATTCTAGATCAAGCATCTTTAAAGTGGAAAATAGAAATATTCTATTCTTGAACAAGAGTCTATGTAGTGGTACATGCACTTACATTTTTAAGGCATGATTATTTGGTCTAAACTACTCAAGTAATTGTATAATTAGCTGGGTCTTCCAAGAAATGAAACGGAGGTCTTCGTCAAGATCGACTTTGATAAAGCCTACAATAGGCTGGAATGGGACTATATTCTGCAGTCTCTTAAAGATCTTGGATGTAGTCAGAAATTCACCAAGATGATCACGACCCTTCTGGGAAAGGCATCGACCCAAATTAACGTGAACGGAAAACTTTCGAAGGTGATCAAACTTAGAAGATCTATCAGACAAGGGTGCCCATTGGCTCCCCTTCTCTTTGCCATTGCCACGGAAGGGCTTAGCAAGCTGGTGGAGCATCAGTTGGAGGCTGGTAATATCAAAGGCCTTCGTTTGCCTCACGACCACGGCCACATCACCATGAGACTTTTTCTCAATGATATGAACGCGTTTGTCCACAATGATAGTACCAGCCTGGAGACTTTCTGGAGGTGTCTGGACACTTTTTGCGAAGCCTCTGGTTCTAGAATCAACCACTCTAAGACCGCCTTCAGAGCTATTGTCGGGTCCCAGCCTAACCTTCTCATTGATCATGGTTGTCAAATCATTCCGCAGGGCCAAATTTTTTGGCTTCTTGGGATTCCCTTGGGGTTTGGTGTCTCTATGGATCAGCGGTGGAACTGGGTGCTGGCCAGACTCGAAAACAAGCTAAACTATTGGAGAGGTATGCAAATCAATCTCGCTGGTCGTGCTATGGTTATCAACACATTCCTCTTATCATCGACTATTTACTTCCTTTCTTGTTGGAGGCCGAAAGAGCAAGATATGTCCAAACTGGGTAGTATATGTAGAAACTTCCTTTGGACAAGTGACCACAATAGGAGGGGGGTGCCAAAAATCAAGTGGTTCATCTGCACCATCCAAAGAGATAGTGGGGGCCTTGGCATACTGGACATTGGGTGCATGGCTTCTTGCGGCAAAATGGATGATTAAGGCTTGGTGCAATGGGGAGGCCTCATGGGCCAAGTTGATCTTCAGAAACAAGAATGAGTTGGCTCTCGTGGGATTCCCAAATTGGAAGAATCTTGACATCTTGACCTTGTTGTTTTCCCCGATCCCCGTCTTCTCGAAAGGCTTGAATCTTGTGTCCTCCCTATGGAAGAGTTGGAATAAACTCAAAAGCTACACAAGAATAAGTGAAGACTGGAAGTGGGCAGCCGGTATCAAACAAAACGACTCTATTTGGTTTCCGATCCATGGCATCCGGAGCGTGGAATCTTGGAACATTCATAACGCCAAGAAGCTATGGAACAAAGGCTTCAAAAAATGGAAACATCTCTAGAAACAAGACACCAACCAGTGGATCAACTTTGAGGATATTGACCCTAGTGTCAACATTTCGTATGAAGAATGGAACACTTTGCAAAGCAGATGTCTCGCTTGGTACCGCTATAAAGTACGCCTTCTCATGGGGCACGACACGTTGAGCTCGCTTGGTCTCAAATGGCACAATGGGAATAGCCTTTCAAAAATCCCGAACATCAAAGAAACAATTGACTATCAGGTTAACCTCAACAAGAAGTGGTGCATGTCATGGACGTGGCTTCAATGGGACATGAAGTTCATGGCTATTTGGCACCACCTCATAGAAGTCAGAAAGTCTTTCCTCTTATGGCAAATTCTTCATCGTGGAATCTGGACCAACCTGGAGGCTAACAAATTTTGTGGGATACCTCCCTGGTGCAAACGCTGCTACCGGTCTATCAAAGATGTTTCTCACATCTTCTTTACCTGTCCCAATTCCAAAAGGCTCTGGCAAACGGTTGGAAAGATAATTTGTCTTCAGAAACTTCTCAGTTGGAAGCAAGCTCTGCTGGGAGAAGCTATCGGCTGTTCTGCGACTCTCTGGAATGCCATCAAAGGGGAGGTCCTATGGAAAATCTAGCGGGAAAGATGTGCTTTTAACTTTGGCGACTCCCCCAAAGAGTGGTCAATTGAGAAATCGTTGTTCCTCCTTGGCAAAAGGATTGTTAACTGTAAGAAATCCCCCCCTTCAGGCATCATCAAGTGCTCCTTTTGATCAATAACAAGCTTAAACCCAAGTGGGCCCCTCATGAGGGTGATGAGAGGGTGATTAACCTTCTTTGTAATGCCATCTAAACTCTGTAAAAGCTTCCCCTACTTTGTGGGATTCGGGGGGTCCTGTGGGCACTAGTCCCCTTCTCTTGTACTTTTCTTTAATTAATTCAAGTCTGGAGAGTAGGCTAATGCCAAACTTCCTTTATATTAAAAAAAAAAGAAATGAAACGGGATTGGCTGAGCTTCTACGAGAATTTCAATAAATTACTTTTTTATTCAATATTTTTTATAATGTATTAGATGAGATTTTTACGTTTTCAAGCTTATTTATTGAAGAAATAAAGGAACTATAAGTGAAAGATGCACACTAACCATGGATGTTGAGAGCCATTGTTGATTAATCTATCATCAATGATATGGTAAAATCCTCTATCTCTCCACCTAATAAAGCAAAACAACCTTTTCTTTCTAATTTCTCATTGGATAACGTGAAATAGGAAGGCTTAGTTTGTTAAAAAGGAAGGCTTGGTTTGTGTATTGAACTCTTGTGATTTAATATAAAACATGAAAACCATGATGCTTATTATGAAGCACATCTAGGTATTGATAAGACCATACAAAATTTATAAGAGCATTTTGGTGGCCTAGAGTAACTAGATATCTCAACACATATGTTACAAAAAATCTCTATGTGTCAGTTCAATGCAATGGAAAGGGCTATGAAAGTAGGTCCAATATAGCAATTAGAGCTTCCATAAAAAAATTGAACTTTATGTCCATGGATTTCATGATTGGGTAAAGAAATCAAGATACTATTCTAATAGCACTCGATAAATTGAGCAAGATGGCTCAATTTATAGCTATGTAGGAGAGAATTGAAAATGAATCTCCATAAGTTATTGAGTTATTTATTTACCATGTTTTTTTGGCTCCATCAACTATCCAAATCCATAGTTTTAGGTAGGTATGGAAATTTTTGGAGGAAAAGTTTCAATTTTGACTTTGAAAATCCTGAAATTTCATTAAAAATTGAGTAGTGGTCCAAAGATAGATGGTCAAAACCAAGAGGATCAACTAGAAATTACAAGAAATGTATAGGGTGTATGTTTCTTTGAAGCTGATATATTAGAATAGTTATGTCACATAAGTAGGATTTCCTTATAAAACTAGAGTCCAAAAGCTGATTGGCATGTCTCCTTGAGATGTATTATAAGAAAGTATGACACAACATAATACACTAGCATCTAACTCAAAAACTATTGGAAATTAGATAATGCAAACTATCAAAATTGAAATTACAATAAGAAAGATAGAATTATGGTATACTCTACGCATGAACTCCCAAAATTTGATCTTATATGGAAATCTAGGTAAACATTAGATGAAGTTCCCATGAATGCTATTGATAATAGACTATGAATAATCTGTTGGTGCAATTAGCAAGCCTAAGTGCTTTGGTAAGGACTTAGAACTACACATCTATTTCACACCTCACATACAGAATCACATGTGAACTCATGCTTGTCAATTTTATTGCACTTACCTTGGATAATTGTAAAAGTCAAAAGAGGAAGGAATCTTATGAATTTAGAAGAGTGAACCCATGATGTATTTGGTAGAAGAATCAAACCAATTACATCCATAAAGTGAGAACCACTTTTATGTGATGGAAAATTCAAATTCAAACTCAAGCCATGTGTATAAATACACATATTTTTGGTCATGGGTTATGAGAGCGACTCTAAGAGGATTTGAGCTACATCCGTGAGCATAGTCTGAGCTCACATAATCTATGTATAGTACACTACACTCCCTTTAATGTATCATATGTGCAATAGTTTTGATATTTTGATACATTACTTTGAGTATATCTTTGTCTACTGCCTACTCCAACTACTTCATCATTATAGTGAACTTGTTGAATCCATTTCTTTGTGTGTAATAATTCATTTGCCATACTTAACTTGGGATAGTTAGAGTAGAGTTTCTAGTGATATGATATAAAGTTTCACTAAGTTTTTTTCAACACTTCTCGAGATATGAAGCAAAAAAGATGAATGTGTCTGCACATCTTCTAGATCGTGAAAGTTGGGATGACCCCCCTAACTTGCTAGATTCATTTCTCCTTATATGGTGCAGCTAAAGTCATGAAATAACTTGCTTTACTTAGCCACATCAATTAGATGTGTCAAAAGTTAAATGGTTGATTCATAACAAGTTGTGAGCTTTGAGCATAATTTTGAGACCTTCTACACCCAAAATAGAAGGTTCTTCTCATTTCTTGCATATACAAGTTAGCTGTTTTGATGCAAACATTTTAGAGTGCGGCTCCAAAGGACTTTATGGTCCTAAATGCATCATCATGAAGCTAAAGAAGTCTTCTAAGAACCCTTGAAGCTAGATTGGGAGGTGTAGAGTAGGATTTTTGCAGCACCATCTCATCTCTCGACATAACCACACCATCTCTTCACAGTGGTATCAGAGCAACTAATCAACATGGGAGATGGATTTCCTTCATCCATAGACAACTTGGATCAAGGTAACTACTCAGTGTGAGCACTTTGAATGGAATCTTATCTTCAAGGGAGAAATCTCTATGGTTACATATCTAGAGATGAGATGATGCCAATCCTTAGAAGCAAGGGCCAACCAACACAAGAAGAACAATGGAGGTTAAACACATGGTGTTCAAGGGATGCTCTAGCAAGGTCATCAATTCTAAGCTCAATCTCTGATTTTTTACTTCCACACATCAAGAGTTGCAAAACTTCACAAAGAGACTTGGAGTGCTCTTGAAGCATTCTTCTCATCAAGCACCAGGGCAAGGAAGAATCAACTATGGATGGAATTCACCACACTCAAGAAGATGCCCAAGCAAAGTGTGACTAATTGTTTCACCAAAATGGACATAGCAGACCAACTTGGAAGCATTGGAGAAATCATTGATGAAGAGCAAATAGTAAGGCATGTAATCAATGGAATAAAGGCAAATGACAAACGAGAAGCTTTCACCACAGTCATGGACCTCTACATGGACATGCAAGTTCCTCATTTCAACACCCTCATGGGACAATTGTTCACATGAGGAAAATCTTATGAAGAATGGAGATAACTCAAAAAGTTATCAATCCTCTAATCTCTGTACAAATATGAACAAGAACAACGATCACAAAGGCAAAGGTAAAAAGTCTAATGATGAAGGTAGAACCTCTCAAGAAAACTTTGCAGGTAGAGGTAGAGGTTCAAGAGGAAGAGGTAGAGGAAGACGAGGCAAGGGGAGAGCTCAACGCTCATCTCCATGTGCCATATGTGGCTTAAAAAATCATATCACTGAGAATTATCTTGATGCAAACATTTAAAAGTCTTGCTCTAAGGGACTTTATGGTTCTAAATGCATCATTGTGAAGCTAAAGAAGTCTAGTAAGCATCCCTAAAGCTAGATTAGTAGGTGTAGAGCAAGATTTTTGCAGCACTAGCTCATCTTTGGACATAACCACACCATCTCTTCACATAATCATAGCATTCTGAGT
Organism: Ceratopteris richardii; assembly: GCA_020310875.1. NCBI lineage: Eukaryota > Viridiplantae > Streptophyta > Polypodiopsida > Polypodiales > Pteridaceae > Ceratopteris > Ceratopteris richardii. The sequence continues at coordinate 7,080,955 of CM035429.1, read as the reverse complement.
GATCAAATGTAAACCTTTACTTGGATATAATTTTTAAAGTTTTGGCTAAATGTATCCCAAAAACGGTTTCAATCATTGGGACACTTTACCATTGCACCCTAGGTGGTGAACCAAGCCCCTAGATCCCCTACCTAAGGGTGGTGATTTGCCCTCCCCTAGTCCACCCTCTACCCTAATGAAGGAAGATCTTCGAGGGGGGATTGAATGCTATTATGAGGTCACTTTATGTGTTATAGAAACATGCAAATTAATGCCCTACTTAAAAACTATGTTAGGCTCACAAAGATCATCTAATCATCTAATATGAAGCTCATTTCAATGCATAAATAGGAGCCTACCAATGTCCAATACTCTTAGAAGCTTCTCCTTATATTATAGATCAATCTATATGATTCATGAGGGTGAGGATTTGAGCATATGTAACCTATAATTCATCCCCCTACTACTAGCACCATAGATATGGCAAATAATTTTCCTATATAAAGTTGCTAGAAAATCTTCAAGCAAGCTTAGAAATAACTAGATCCTAGATGGAACAAGATGTTGATAGGGATAGATCATACGATGAAAAGACGAAATCTCCTAGAATCAAAGGAGATATATTTTCTCATCAAGTTCTAGCAATCCCTACCTCATTATCTATAGGAATTGCTCCTAAGTTTTAAGCAATGTATTTTGAAATTGGATGATAGCTAAAAAACTTAGTGCCGTTTCATATCAGCTAGACCCTCCACTTGATCCTATAATCCATTTTTTTCATGTTTCTAAGTTATGAAGTATAAATCTTAGGACAACAATATGGTAGAAGGTATTGTTCCTTGGCAAGAACATCATAGTTGGAGTGACTCTTTAGATGGGGTAATAGACATGAGACAAAAATGGCTGAGATACTTTGTCATTAAGGAGTATCTAGTAGCATGGGGAGGAAGATTCCTCACATATTCTACTGCACAATCAAATGTTCTACTCGATAGATACTTTTCCTCACTTCTCATCGGGAAAATCCATATTTAGAAGTGGAAGAGAGTGTTAGAAATTAAGTCTGACCCATCATTTCATGTGTATGTGTGCAATGGCTAGATGGAACGTTTTCAAGTAGAAAGTTTGATGAATGAAGCGAAGAAGATGAATGTGCCTGCACATCTTCTAGATCCTAAAAAGTTGAAATGACCCCCTTGACTTCCTAGATTCATTTCTCCTTGTATAGTGCAGCTAAATTCATGAAATAACTTGCTTTAGTTAGCTATACACTTCAGTTAGATGTGTGAAAAAGCTCTTTGGTCAATTTGCAACAATTTGGGAGCTCTCAACATAATTCAGAGAGCTTCTGTGCCCAAAATAAAAGGTTCTTCTCATTTCTTGTACTCGTTCAAGCTCTCATAGTGCTTCTTTTGCATCAGATTGCTATGCTATGGCTGCCTCTAGTCTTTGTGATGAGAATGAGCCTGCTTTGTTTGATGAAGCACAAAATTTTGAAAAATGATACCTCACCTTTATCTAATTTTCCTCCTGGCAAGAAGAGCATTGGCACTAAGTGGGTGTACAAGTTGAAGTGTAAACCTGATGGAAGAGTTGACCGGTATAAGGCTAGGCTTGTTGCAAAGGATTATGCTCAAGAAAGAGGCATTGATTTTGATGATCCCTTGTTCCTACATGCTGAATGACTACTCTTGACAACATTTGTGCACTTGGAGCTCATCATGGTTGGAATGTACATCAGTTGGACATTAAAGATGCATTTTTGAATGGCTACTTGCATGAAGAAGTGTATGTTTTTTAACCTCATGGATTTGTGCAGAAAGGGCATGAAAACCAAGTGTGTAGGTTGAAAAAGGCATTATATGGTTTGAAGCAAGCACCAGATGCTTGGTATGAAAAGATACATGCCTATGTGATTGCACATGGTTTTGAAGAATAGTCCAAATAAGAGCACCTTATATACTAAGCGTGCAAATGATGTGCTTTTGATCATTGTTTTCTATGTTGATGACATGTTGCTCACTAGTATTATTAAGAAGCATATTACTGATTTTAAGGCTGATTTGCATGCCTCATTTGAGATATCAGATTTGGGGCACTTGCATCATTATTTGGGCATTCAGTTTATACAGGTTGATGGCGGAATAGCTTTGTGTCAAACAAAATATATTGACACATTATTGCATTGTTTTGGCCTTGAAGACCACAAAAGTATTGACACTCCTATGGAGATAGGTTTACAATTGAGTTTTCATGATGTTGGAGATGCATTTGATGTTGTTCTCTACCATCAGGTTGTTGCATGCTTGATTTACTTATGCATTACTCGGTGAGATATTTAGTTTGCGGTCTCACAAATGAGCCTGTTTATGCATTTCCCAGGTGTCAAGCATTGGCAAGCAGTTAAGTGCATCTTTCGCTACTTGAGTGGTACCCGACTAGTTGGATTGTTTTATCACAAGGGGGGGTCACTACCACTAGACTCACATGTCATTATTCTCATTGTAGAAGAACTATATGTTTTATCACCCTTATTTTATTCATTTGTGTCCGATTTGAGCATCATTGTTTTCCTATATAGTAGCCCAAAGTGTTCAAAATTCTCAAATTTTTATATTGATTAAATTATGAGAAAGAATCAATTTTGTCCACATATATCTCTACACATAGGAGGAGGCTTTTGTAGTTACATAGCTTGCCTTGGAGTTGATTCTTCTCTGTATATGATCATCCAATTGTTTTGATTCAAATTATGTGTGTCAGATCATAGGTTTTACTCCATTTTGGCAAAATCCCACATTGAGTGCCTAAGTTTCAGAGTAGTTCAAAACATAGTGTACATCTCAGTGTGTGGGCCCAGTGGATTAGAGTCTATTTCTAAAACTACATAAGGATGATAAGAAAAGTTTTCTAAAACTACATAGGGATTATAAAAAATTTCCCCATCCATGGTATCATACTAAATTTAAAGCTTGAGGAAATAAGCAGCATTACATTGAAGATGTGGAGCGATCAATATAGTTCATGAAGGAACAAAGGGAAGCTAGAAAGTCAAGGAGACATCAAAAGGGGGATACATCAATCAAGAGTTCTACAACTCAGAGATTAGGAAAGGAAGATCTATCAAAGATATCATCCACGAATTTTAGGACATACATACACTCTAGAAGAAGCTAGAGGAGCAAATTAATCCTAATAATGTCATAGTATAAAGTACAAATACAAAATTTACAAATGCAACTATAAAACATGGATTCTTAGGGTAAGCAAGTGCCTTATAGAGAAACGATTATTTGGATTGGAAATTAGGGAGTCGTACATAGCCAAATTCTTATGTAGATGATGCTCTACCTAGAGGATAGGTCAAGGCACATAATGAATGGAAAGAAAAGATAGAAATTCATATTCTTCCTATCCTTACACATAAGCAGTTGCATGATAGGGCATATACAAGACTTGGACACATCCAAAATCGTTTTGAAAACTTTAGAAACATTGCAATCTTCATCCAAAATGGAAAGGAAGATTTTTCCTAAAAATGAGGTGAATAATATTAAGAAACCACCAAATACCAATATCAATATATACACTTTGATGTTTAACGAACTTTCTAATATGCTAGGCTCAATTGATAGGCCAATTGAAGATGATGATTTGGCTGCTTATGCTCTCATTGGTTTAAGATAAGATAGAAGGTGGAGAGCATTCACAACATATTTGCATGTAAGTGATTGAGTACTAGAATTTGATCGATTAGTCACATTAAACATGACTATGGAGATGAACCAAGGAGGTTTACAATCAAAGTGCAATCATACCAAGTTTTCTATGCAGCTAAAGGCAAAGGCAAAAGAGGTGGAAAGAACTCCTAATCCAAGGGCCGGGAAGGTAAAACTCAATCTCAAGTAACCAATAAGGCTCCAACCAAATGTATGGACCAAGAGGAAGAGGAAGCAGTAGATCAATAGGAGGAAGACCACGAGGAATAAAAACATTCAATGGAAAGAACTATAAGTTTTGAACACCACGCCATTATGAAAACGATTGCTTATCCAAAGGAAGAGAAATCAAGGATAAATGGAATCAAGATAATTATTCTAGTACTTCAATATATTCAAAGAATGAGAGCTTGCTTGATGTATGGTGTGTGGTACATAGATTGTAGCAACCACACAAGTTGTAATAAAGTCATTTTCTTCAATTCAAACTTACCAAATACTTAAGGACATGTAGAGATATATAATGAGACTAAGGTTATATGCTTGAAGATGTCTCGTTGTATGGATCTCATAATTCGAAGGTTTTGAAGGATGTATTGCATGTGCCAACGATCACAAAGAAGTTGAATTCAACATGACAAGTGGTTGAAAGAGGTTATGAAGTGAGGTTCAATGCTTTGCATCTCACATAGCCTGAGAATCATGTACTGCACATCCTAAATCATTCACAGATTTTCATAGTCTATGAGCTTATATAGCCCATTACATAAAATGCCAAAAGAAATAATGACATCCCCATTTGATAGATCATGAACTTTACATCTGTCATCATAAAATTTCACAACCAAGTCGATCTTGGCTAATGCTAAAACTAATAACAGATTTTTCTTGATCCCTGGCACAAATAAAGCATCCAACAATGTGAAAGAACTACCATCAGTAGTAGTCATAATGATCTTACCAACTCCCATAACAGGATAAGAGGAGTTGTTGGTGCATGTGACAACATTCCTTATAGGAACAAGCTCAAGTGAAGTGAAGAAATTGCATTGCAAGGTAATGTGTTTGTTTTCCCCACTATCAAAGTACCAAACATATCACTCTACTACAAAAATACATTGTTCATGAGAAGATGGGTCATAAATGCAAACATTGGTAAATGCCCATTTCCCATTCTGCAGAAGATTAGTAGATTTTGTTTTGGGTGTAGAGGCCTCTTTCTTCTTTGCCTCTTATGCAGCTAGTTTTGGACAACTCTTTATGACATGATTATTTCCTTTACAGCATTTGCAAAACAATTTTTTCTTTTTTGGTTTCTTCTCATCTCTGTCATCTTTCTTTGATTGTAAAAAATAGTAGATTTTTGCTTACTAATAGATGAGCTCCATTTACCTTTTCCCTCTTAACTCGCCAAGAAAGCTTGATTTGTAACACGCATAATGCACATGTTCTGCCTAGACTAATCTTCTTGTGATAGAACACATACTAACTCCTCCAATGTTAAGGCACTGGGATTGCCTTTCATCATTAATTGAAGAGTAGAAGCAAAACTCTGATATGAGTCTAGAAGACCATTCAAAATAGTTTGCATAAGTGAACTGTCAGCCAAGATTTCATCACGAGAAATCAACTACTCCCTCATATCTTTGATCTTTGTCAAAAAACTATGCATGGAATTTCCTTCATTCATGTGCTCACGCTCGAATTATTTTTGGAGGTAAGCAACATGAGCCTTATTCATTGCTTGGTATAATGTGGTAAGTATATCTTAAGCATCCTTTGTTGTTCTACAAGAGCGAATGTGAGGAATAATGGCATGTTTGATAAACAAGGCT
>CM035429.1:7026418-7043918 GCA_020310875.1 Ceratopteris richardii | reverse complement strand
TAAGCTGACATCGTCAGAGTATACAGTGCTTGATCATGATTCTCTAAATTTACAAGCATGACTATAGGATCAGAACACTGATCAAATTTCTTATCTGCGGCCTGTCTCAAATATTTCATTGAGGATTTTCTTTATTCTTTTCTTCTTCATCTTTTGGTTCTGCTGAATAATGGAAACTGTAAGATCCACATTCTAGTCTTGCTTTTATTTCTAATGAACAAAATGGTGTTTGAAATTTTTTAGAAGGCTGTTTTGGACTTTCCGACGTAGTTCACAATATTGTTATTATCAGGCTTTCACACGTTTTGTAAGATTCATGAGGCAGTTAACATACCTTTTAATGATAATACCTTCCTTTTCCTATCTTCTTTTTCACAAAAGAACTAAAAGAATTTGTAATGTTTAAATGGTTGTAACCTTTGTGACGTCTTGATTTAGCTATGCTCATTGTCCATTGTCGCAGATTGAGGTCACAAAACTTGTAAATACTATGTGCAGATTGAGGTGGTCACTTCATTCCTTTTTCTTGCTTTACATGCACTCTACTTGCATGCATTGTGCTATGAAACTTGTTGAGAACATTACAAGCTCAGTGAAGGAAAACCACATGTGCACATAATCAAGATAACAATTATTCGTTCATATTCTGGAAAATAAATAGTATATAAGAATGTAATCTTTTGATGAGCAGAAGTTGTCCTTGCGGAATTGGATCCTAATGAAGTGTATGTACGACAGAGGTGAGTTTGACTAGTTATAACTAATAAATTTTGTGTGCTACTGCATGTATGTTATTGCTTCCCATGACAAACTTCATTTCTAGGTATCTTGAATGGTTGATACAAGAGAAAGCAGAGGAAAATTCACATTATCACACTATGTTAGCTGTATCCCTGGCAAAATCTGCAATGGAGAGCTTGGTGAATGATTCTGCTATTGGCGATATGAATGATGCAAGAATGCTCAGCAATGACAGTTCAAGTAAGGGTAGGCTGAAAAGCTTTTGAAAGACACGGTCCCCACTTTTTATAAAAGAAAACATTATGTAAGATTTCAGGTAGTAATAGGCAGAGGCTAAGAGCATTTTTGGAATCGTCTGACAAGTACGATCCGACTACAGTTCTGGCATTGATATTGGATTCTGATTTTTGGAGGGAGCAGGTATGGATTTCTTTTTGTTATCGTCTTGAAATAACGAAGGTAAAAAGAGGAAGCAAGCGATTCATACCACTTTTATATATCTTGACAAATTTTTCAATGAAGTGATTCCAGGCAATCCTTCACAGGAAACTGGGAGATGAAATAAGAGTCTTTCAGATATTGGCCTTGTAAGTTTCTAATTTTCTGTAAATTAAAGAGATTTAGGTGAGCTATTCTGTAATATTTTTATCCTTCCACTGCCAGAAAATTAGGGGATATAGAGGCAGCAGAGCAGTACTGTATGGAGCTCGGCAGACCAGATGCATATATGAGGTTATTATGTATGCGATTCAATGATTTCTATTCAGGAATGCGAATGAGCCTCATTTATTAATGTTTTTGTCTCACAGATTATTAAACATGTACTTAAAACCAAGTGATGGAAGGGAACCGATGTATGGTGCTGCGGTACATCTACTTGAACTGCATGGAACATCACTCGACCGCCTTCAAGTTCTAGAGGTTATCATTGATCCTGTTATTATTCTCTTAAAGATTCATATCTTTCACTGAAGCTCATTTGTAATGCTATCAAACATCAAATGCATTGCTTTATTAAGAATTATACATCATGAGTTTTGGACGTCCTTGTGTCCTTGGTCCCGACTCCCGACATTCTCATAGAACTTTCTGATGCTTTATTCTGTATAGAAATATTTCTGCATTTTCTATACGAATGTTTCTTTTGCTCTATTTTTGATATTTCAGTCATGAGATGGTTTATAATTTGTGTACTTTCTCACATGTCCACGTGCAGATTTTAATTCAATATTGATATTTGAACTTTGCATAGAATGGAATTATATGAAATTCTTGCTGACTTGCATGTGCCAACCTTGAAATGAGTTTTTTCTTGGCCTAGAATGGAATTATATAAATTTATTCCTATCAACACGTATGCACATGCATACACACCTACACTCACACACACACACACACATGCACATGCGAATGCACACACGCACACACATATGCACACACAAAGGGACACACACATACGAGCCACGTGTGGCACACATGCATTCCATGTGAGCGCATGCGACTCACTCACTTGGAATCATGTGCACGTGCACGTGCACGTGCAGAGCCACACATTCACATGCACACGTTGAGAGGGGCACTAAAGAAATGGCCTCTAACACTCCTTTAGTACTCAGGCTCATAAGCAAAGATAGATATGAGAGAGAAGGAGCGTTCTTAGCTCAAACGTTCACTCCACACATAAACACATAACACAATGGGAACTCTTAGGATACAGGTGAACCTAACTACTCTCTTAGCACCCACACAAAATAAAAATGCTCTTAGGACACGAGTGATCTAGACTATTCTCTCAACAATCACACATATCAAACACACATGTCCACTCACTAATACATCGAATGCTCTTAGGACACGGATAGTGTACGCTGTCCTCTTAGCATTGAACAATGATCATTCAAAGACAAATATGAGGAGGAAGATACCCTCACTTCCCAATGGATATAAGGTGAGGGGTGAAATGATAAGGATTTGAGAATGAGGAAAATGCAGAGAATGAATTATATGAAAATAGAAAGGATGAGAGAGAGAAAGGAAGAGAGATGGATTCAAGGGAATAAAACTTGTATTACAATATGCGGATACAAAAGAGATAGGAGACATAAGAAGAGAGTGTAGTACTTCTTTTAAAGCGAAGATCTCCACTTCCCAAGGTTAGCACTATGATCGCCTTAATGCTCTTAACATGTACCCGCACACAACTTTCTTTCCCTTGGGAAGATATTTAGAGATGATATTCTTTGGTATTTAGAGATATTCTTTGGTCTTTTGGGAAGATATTTAAAGATATATTCTTTGGTAGAATCTTCTATATGTGATAAGAAATACAACTATAAAATCCTAGAAGATTTTTGGTCATTCTAATGTGGGCACTTAATCCAATATGATCATATCTTTGATATTTTGAGAAACTGCATAAAAATATTGTAAATAGCTACTCCATTTTATGACAATGGCCTTGATATCTGAATTTGGGCGTTTGGATTATTATGATCTTGATTTTGGGCCCAAAAGTCAATCACATATGCTCATGTGTCAAGAATCTTTGTGTAAGACTAAAAGTTTATGGTGGGCCTTGAGTCTTTGGAAAGTTGTTTGGACTCTTTCAAAAGGGAGAGTGGGTCAACCTTAAATATATGAATTTACAAAAATTACTTGTCCCGCTCCATATTTCACTTAGAATTCCATCATACCATTTACCACAGAGTAGGCCAACTATTTTATTGGGATGGAACCTGTCTTATTCTTGACTTTTTATCTCCTTTAAATACTAATATTTATGGTTTCCATGAAGGCTTGAAAAATATAAATAATATAAGAATACATATCTATACATAAGGGATTATTAAGGAGGGTTTCAACAACTATTCCCTCAACATACACGCATGCACTCATGCACGTGCACACACACACACAGATATGCATGCACCATGCACGCCTGCATGCATGGGCGCATACATGCACACATTTTTGGTGGAATGTCTTTTTTACTTCAATAGTATGTACCAAATTCCAAGACCATGGAGGTTCATCTAATGTCACATTATGTTGGGTGGGAACACTCTTATTCGCAAGTATGCGGCATGACATCTTATTGTGCAATTATCTATTGAGGGGGAGAGAGGAGAATCATAAGTATTTTCATTTATACTCGAGCATGGTTGGGCGGTTAGAGACAAAGCTCTCTATGTGTATCTTGGATGACATTGCGTGTAGGTTGAATCTATAGCAAAAGCTGGGATCACGTAGGCATCTGGACTCTGGAGCCGATCCTTTTATGCAATATCATATTGGTATCAGAGAAGTATCAAAAGGACTAACATGCATAGTGTCTACACTTATTTGAGCCATGTGCGCTCGCCCAAGACACCCAAGACAGATCAGTAGTGTGTGTAATTAAAATAGTGATTTAAGACACCACTATCAAACAAGTGACATTATAATTTAAAAGCATAATAACGTTGTTCTAACAATAAAGTCATGGATTTGGCAGATACAATCAGATTATTCATTTTTGTGGTAGTAGAATCTCATTACAGTGGTGCATTAAAAAACAAGCATAATGCCTGAATTTTTGTGTATTTTTAGAGAGATAGACTTGACAACAATATCTATATGTCTACCTCTCACTTCTTTATCCTCATCATTCGAGTTGTAGCACCCCTTTTACAGGCGGTTGATCTATGGATTTTTCCTTGGGTTGTGCTGTATTCGTCAGCCCAAAGATGGGGCAGCACATGTAAAGTTTGTTCTCTATTATGGTAATTTGTAGGGTAGTGTGTTCATTTTGTTTTATGTGCCTGGCTGAGAAGAAATCGATGTTGCAGCTCAAGGGAAGAAACGCCTTCTTGCATGGACATGCTCCCCTCTTTTCTTACCATGGAAGGGGTTTTATAACCATGCAACTCCCTAGGATTTCCTCCACATGGCTGGCCCGTGAAGAGGATGGCACAGGCTGAGAGATATACCTCTCACATGTCCATTTGCACTCAGCAAGGGCATGATAAAAATGCATCACTCTGTTGTTTTGGAAGTTTTGGGGTGGACAGGACTGGACGTTGCCATAGCATATAGCAGGCTGGGTGTCTTCTCTTTGGCTACCCAACCCTTGTGTCTTTGGGTGCCATAGGAGGCTAAGCCCATGCCAGCATGATAGAGACTTGAGAGGTGCACGCTGAGATGGAAAGGGGCAAGGTGATGGTTGGAAGTCCATGGCTGCCACATAGAAAGTTTAGGGCTTAAGGGTGCACAATCAATTGTGAAAAAATTATTTTCCACAAATCCAAACTATTTTGGGGCTATGGAAGAAAATCATTAATTTTATGGACGAAAATAGTAACTCTTATATAGGAAAACTTACTATTTCGGAAGCATTTTAAGGATTTGAGGAGGTTCCTTAAAAACAGAGGAGGAAAGAAGTCTCTATTTTGGATTTGAGGCTTTTAAGAAGATTCTCACAAGCCTCTTCTATTAAGCCATCCATCTCTCCTAAGCCTTCTCCATGGAAAGTTTTCCTTAGGCTATCAATTCTAAGTCAGCTATGGAGCAAAATTCAGCCATGATTGGAGGGGAGAACCTTTCCAATGCCTATCAATTTGCATTGGCTATGTCAGGAGAGGACACTTTCCCATCTTTGAGCGGACAGACATCCTTTGCATATCAGTTTTCGTGTGTTCCATGGGGTCATTGCCACACCATTTAGAGAACCCAAGGGATGATGCGAGGGAATCACAGGAGGGCGAGATCGATACTTGGTCTGCATAGTGGACAGGGTTATACGGCATGTGCCAGTGGCTCGGGGGGGAGGGGGATGACATAGGCCTTAGGCAAGAGTTTTTGGGGGGTCTTTAAGGATCACTTTTATGTGGGAGGATGTGATCCGATAATGTGAGAGACTCTTCAAGGTGTCGGGATTAGGGAGTATTATCTCAGTGCATATTCATGGGATTCGAGGTTATGGGCATAGGGCTAAGACCTTAAGAACCCATTAGCTCATGTTGATGATCTCTCGTGGGGAGAGCATGAGAGGGCTGTTGGAAATCAATGTCACATTAGTCCAAATTCCTATTAGGGCAGAAACCCTAATTTTGGTACTTAGTCATTTTTGGCACAAAATTTGGGTAAAACTTTTATGATCCTATCTTGTAGAGCTTGATGAGAGCTTTCTAATGGTATAGGACATTAAGTCATCAGTAATCAGATTTGGGAGAAAACCCTAACCCTAATTTTCTGCTGATGTAGGGTTTTTACCTCATTTAAGAGCTCTCAGCTTATAGGTCATAAAAATATGTTCAAGTCATTCATCAGGTGGTTAAAATAAAGAAAAAGCTTGTGAAAAGCTATTTTTAGTGATAAAAAAGGCCAACAATCAAATAAAGCAAAAATTGGCGATCAATTTTTAAAAACTACGATCCAGCTTTTAAATTCAACGATGAGCTTTATTTTGAGAGTTTTTCACATGAGGCTTCAAGGCCTATTTAAGCAAGGTTATAGTCACTTGGAGAACCATCCTCTACCATCACTTGGCTGATTTTTGGAGGTGATTCTGCTGACGCACACATGGGGCAGCCATGGTGCACATATGGGCAGCTATGGAGCAGCTTAAGAAGAAGATGAGCAGCCATGGAGTTCTTCTTGGAGAAGAGTGTGCTCGCACTCTTGTTGATGGAGAAGACTTACTTATCAGCAGATTGGTGGTGTGGATCATCCATCTACATGATGTATTTGGAGACTGTCTTCTACATGAAGATTATGGAGTACTTCAAAGACATTGGATGGAGCTTAACATAAGATTGCATCTTATGTTAACTATTCAGGTACATATTCTCTTTACGCACACAAGTACTACTTGGAACTTATGGAGGCAGTGGCATCCATATCTGGAGGAGTCCTATTCGGCATATATGGAGGCAGTGGCATACATAAAGGAGAATCAATACATGCATGCTACATGCATCAGATGAGGTGTTAGAGAAGGTGTTTCCACATGAGTATGAGGATGTCTGTCAGCAACATGTTAGCATTCTATGCTAATTCCGTAAGTATGTGATCTATCACACACACATCTGATTTAGGGTCTTCCATAGCATAAATTCAGATTAGGGTTTGCTGAATATCAGTTTCAAACTGATCTTTCCTCTTTTCGTCACTCAGATTCACTCCTCTACAACCTATCTGGTCCTACATCTCATACATATTCAGATACATAGTGGTTGAGATTTTGACTCCCACATTGTAAATTGAGATTTGTATATATGATGGTGTGAGTAAGCAGTGGCTTACATAACACTTTGAACATGTTGTGTAATCTCTCTTTTATCTTTGTCTCATCATTGTATGATTAAGTGATGTATGTTCATGTCTGTCAATATTGGAAGATCTGGAATCTGTGTTTGTAGATCCTGGAATCTGTGGGCCTACCTTATTTCCAACATTTGGTATCAGAGCTCCCAGACTCCTTGACTACCAACATTTGATTTCAGAGAAGCTTCCAACATATGATATATGACATACACACTTAATCTAGATGAGTAGAGACTTGAGAATTAGACAATTCAGTCACATGATTATTTATCAGTGTGGAATATGAAGCTGTTGATCTGTTAGCAGCCAAATACTTTTGGAAGTATGAAGATACCTTACAAAAGTATTGCATGAAGACCCAGACTTGATGAAGAAAAGGCTACTTCAAATTCAAGGAAAAACAATGGTTTGGAGAAGATGAACATCAAATCACATGGATTAGTTTCTACTATCAGATTGTCATTTGTAGGTCATCTTAGAAAAGCAGTTATGAAGAGATTTGAAGGATAAAGAAGTGTTTTTAAACACTTTCATTGCTTTGAAAGTGAAAGCATTAGCTGCACCAAATCAGGTATCTAGAGGTTGTTCTTGATAGTTTTGATAGAAGATCTCTTACATGGCAAGAAAGCTCATCTAAGAAGACAAATTTGGAGATTAGATCAGTTTTGTTTTCAGCCAACACAAGGTTGGAAATTTTTTGATCATATTTTGCACCGAGAGAGGTAATTCAGCATTCAGCCAACTCTAGGAAAAGGTTGGTGAATTCAGTCATATTAGTCAAATTTGAAGCAGAGTATTGATTCAGTATATGAGGAGATAGTAAAACATGCTTCTATGTTAACTTCCATTTGTATACCATGTTTGTTTTGTCTCTTACTCTTAGCACTAAAGGAAGAGAAAAATTCATTTGAAGAAGTTAAGAGTGCTTGATACTTCAAGATGAAGAGAACAAAAGGTATGGAAGAGAAGTTTGAAGATGTTGACATCATCAGGTGGAAGAAAGATGCAGAAGGAGGAGGTCCAACAATTCCAAAGGGAAAGTAAGACATTTTTTTTCTCTTATATTTTCCATATACTTTTCCTACTTTTATCCTCTATATCCATAGACAAGTCTATGAGAACATCTTGTGTGAAGAAGATAGTTTAAAGAAGAAGCAGTTTCTTGTCATGTTTTAGTAGGTTTTTGACAAAGAATTGCATTGAGAGAAAGAAAAGCAACAGATATCTAAGATAAGTGTATGAGTTATGTTTTAGTTGAAGTTTTTGAGCAGGGAGCTTATATGTTTCCTCAAAGAATTCTTGGAGTATCAATTCAGAGTTACTTGGTATATGACAAGTTGCAGAGAAGTATTTTTCTTCTTTACCTAACTCTTGAGGTAAAAGAGTATTTGTAGTAGATGTTGGAGACTTGGAGTGAGGTTTTTTGTTCTAGAAAAGTTACCTCATATTCAGTATATTCAGCATACTCAGAAAACTCAGAGTTTTTTAGGAGGAAAATTCAAAAAATTCAATATTTTCAGAAAAATTCAGAAAAATTCAGATTTTTTGATATACCAATCAGATGGAGAATCTACTTTCTATGTTTGTCTTGATTTTTGGATACATGCTTGTGTTCAAAAAGATGTTCCATCAGATCCTATCACTTGATTGAGAAGTGGAGTTCGTCAAAAGAAAGTCAAGCATATACTATCACATTTCACCCGGGAAGAATATGAAGATATGAAGTATGAACTTGCAAATTTTGGAGTTCTCAAGGTGAGAGATTATCCATTTGTGTTCCAGTAGAAGTTGCAGATCTTGGGAAGGATTTAGTTCAAGAAAAGTTTTACAACTTAAAGTAAGAAGCATGGACACTTAGAGTCATTCAGGTAGCAAATCAAACATTCACTCATGAAGGTTTGATGAAAGCAGATTCTACACAGGTATTTTGATGAAGAGATCTATGATCTTGAATATCTTGAGTATTTTTGAGTCAGTGTCTATCCTTTGTTTGTAAAGTTCTTAACATTGGAAGAAATAAGTCAAAGATTCAGATTCTATCAGATTAGTGTTGCAGAGAAATAAAAGAAGATACTTGTTATGTTGCAGAAGATTATGAATCCTATGCTTTCATCAAGGTTTTTTGTTATGATGTGATAGGATCAGCTAACCTTATTCTAGATTATGGAAAGCTGAGGAGTGGCAGTGAAAGCTATTAGCATCTGCAGTGCTAGTAAAAAAGGGGTTCAGATTATTTGTTTCAAACACAGGTATTGATGTTATGAAAGCAATGCTAAATCACTGAAGATAAGATTTATTGAAAAGAAGGAAGACGTTCCAGATTTCATAAAGTCTTATATACTTTGAAGAAGTTTGGATACTGGTGTTAAATCATCCAGGGGGTGGGTGAAACATGAAGACTTATCTTCAGCCATATGTGAAAGATTGCAGAATCATACCTACAGGTATTCCTATATTTCCTTTGTTAGTTTCTCTTTATATTCCAACTTTTGAATAAGAAGGAAGAAGGAGAATGTCTGGAGAAAGTTCCTGTTGGGTGTTCATGTTCGGGAGAAAGTTCCAGAGTTTTATTGCAAAGAAGCTTGATATTTCAGAGAGGTTTCTTACTTATGAGGTGCGCACATATATGATTATACGAGACTTTGAAGGAAGGAGGTATGAAGGACTTACAGATAGAACAAGGATGAAGACAAGATGACAACATAGATATGAAACTTTGGTGAGACTCATGAGAGTTGAGTCCAGTCAGAGATGAACCAGCTAGTGTTCATAATACACTAAGTTGTGAGTTGTTAGTCACATGTCCCAGGATTCAGTTCCTGATTCTGTTTAGTGTATTTACATGACAGAGAAGAAGTACGTTGAGAACCCTTTCGCAAGGTAAATGCAAATATGGGGATATCTAGTTTGCATATTTTCTCAAGTATTATGGTTCATGTTCAACAAATTCAGATTTTTGAAGTTTGAAGAAATTCAAATTTAGTTTTGAAGAAGACTTTTGAAGATAAAGTTTGAAGGTCAATTTTGAAGGATAAGTTTGAAGCTCATGTCAGTTTGAAGATGAATGAAGTTGCATATTCAGTTTAGTTTGTACCAATATGACATTGCAGGGGGGATTGTTGGAAATCAATGTCATATTAGTTCAAATTCCTATTAGGGCAGAAACCCAAATTTTGGTACTTAGTCATTTTTGGCACAAAATTTGGGTAAAACTTTTATGATCCTATCTTGTAGAGCTTGATGAGAGCTTTCTAGTGGTATAGGACATTCAGTCATGAGAGATCAGATTTGGGAGAAAACCCTAATCCTAATTTTTCTGCTGATTTAGGGTTTTTACCTCATTTAAGAGCTCTCAACTTATAGGTCATAAAAATATGTTCAAGTCATTCATGAGGTGGTTAAAATAAAGAAAAAGCTTGTGAAAAGCTATTTTTAGTGATAAAAAAGGTCAACGATCAAATAAAGCAAAAATTGGCGATCAATTAAAAAAAACTACGATCCAGCTTTTAAATTCAACGATCAGCTTTATTTTGAGAGTTTTTCTCCTGAGGCTTCAAGGCCTATTTAAGCAAGGTTATAATCACTTGGAGAATCATCCTCTACCATCGCTTGGCTGATTTTTGGAGGTGATTGTGCTGATGCACACATGGGGCAGCCATGGTGCACATATGGGTAGCTATGGAGCAGCTTAAGAAGAAGATAAGGAGAAGCCATGGAGTTCTTCTTGGAGAAGAGTGTGCTCACACTCTTGTTGATGGAGAAGACTTACTCGTCAGCAGATAGGTGGTGTGGATCATCCATCTACATGATGTATTTGGAGACTGTCTTCTACATGAAGATTATGGAGTACTTCAAAGACATTGGATGGAGCTTAACATAAGATTGCATCTTATGTTAACTATTCAGGTACATATTCTCTTTATGCACACATGTACTACTTGGTGCTTATGGAGGCAGTGGTATCCATATCTGGATGAGTCCTATTCGGCATATATGGAGGCAATGGCATCCATAAAACAGAATCAATACATGCATGCTACATGCATCAGATGAGGTGTTAGAGAAGGTGTTTCCACATGAGTATGAGGATTTCTGTCAGCAACATGTTAGCATTCTATGCTGATTTCGTAAGTATGTGATCTATCACATATACATTTGATTTAGGGTCTTCCATAGCATAAATTCAGATTAGGGTTTGCTGAACATTAGTTTCAAACTCATCTTTCCTCTTTCAGTCACTCATATTCACTCTTCTACAACCTATAAGATCCTACATCTCATACATATTCAGATTTCTGTCCCTACGTCTGAATATTCTTGTAAATTTTGTACCTACACTCTTCCATCTATTTCTGTTCACATAGTGGTTGAGATTTTGATTCCCACATTGTAAATTGACATTTGTATATATGATGGTGTGAGTAAGCAGTGGCTTAGGTAACACTTTGAACATGTTGTCTAATCTCTCTCTATCTTTGTTTCATCATTGTATGATTAAGTGATGTACATTCATGTCTGTCAATATTGGAAGATCTCGAATCTGTGTTTGTAGATCCCGGAATCTATGGGCCTACCTAATTTCCAACAAGGGCATTTGTCTTGCGATGTGCATTACCAGTAGTTGTGACTTTGGACATGCATTTAATTACTCAAGGTGTTACTCTGGTAATCTGAAGACACCTTTGGTGGGAGGTGCTTGCCATGTTCTAATTGTAGCTAGATAGTTGAGAGGATCGCTCGTGAGGGCTATGCCTGTTGATATCTGCTCCTTCATGGAAGACATTATCATATGATGGCTAATGGTGGAGGACTATGGATAACCTTGTATTAGTGGCCTCCATATCCATAGGCACTAGATTCTAGAGACGGCTTCCACAAAGTGGATCATAGGCACGGAGTGATGATGCTTTTCATTCCGTGAGGCTACTTGGACATGGAAGGTCCATGCATGTTTTTGTTTCACATGTATGGTGGTAGGTGCTTGCTAGTGCTAACTTCATGACGAGAGGGGTTATAGGTTCTGTGTGATTAGAGATAGAGAGAGTTTGGTGGAGTATTATTTTCTCCATGATTGCTAATCAATTTCTTCCATGTGGTAGAGGACTTGCTCTCTGAGTAACTCAGTGATGACGTCTACCTTATGATGGGATTACACCTCTGTAGTCGGACGAGGGTATTTGGCATATGATGAAGGGATTCAATTCCTCGATTAGTTCTCGACGGAGATGCATCCACTTTGTGTTTATGCTTGATAGCATTATTCACACATTATTTTGGTTTGCTTTTTTTTTTGGGTGCATTTATGCATTTCATTGCATTCTTGTTTATTGTTTTTTTTGTCAGGGGCCATGGTTTGTTCCCTATTGTTTCATGATATGGATACACAGCAAGAGGTTTATTGGGTCTCTTGTGATGGGTGGACTCAAGATGGTATACAAAAAGATCTTGTGTTGTGGCAGTTTGAGCTAGGACATCGTGAGGGATGGAGGACTAGGTGGAGTAAGGTAGTGCTATTGGATACACTGATCATCACATGTTAATGGACACCCTTTTAGGTGAGTCATGTGGTATGGCATGTTCATAAGAGACTTTGATTGTCAGTGGGTACATTCATTCTTTTCATAAAGGAGACTAGGACAACAAGCATGGTTTAGAATGCACAATTATTGGATAGTGGAGTTTATCCTTATGTTTTGGTATTGAAATGATACATGATCTGTATTTTTTTATAGTGAGCGGTGAACTTTATGCTGGATTGATGCTTGATGATACATAGGTTGGGGTGCATTGGGGGTTATGAGTTTGTATGACTATGTCTTTTAGCCGGCATTACGTGTACTATGATTGTCCATTTTATGAGGAGTACTCTCTTTGGTTCCATAGAGGTCTTGACTATGTGAGTCTTTCTTTTGATGGCACCTACCATGTGTTTGCTATGTTTGGAATCTGGTAGTTAGTCCAAGAGATGGTTAGTAGCCCGATGGTCATGGGACTTTGGATACCTATATTGCTGGTTACTAGGAGAGAAAGATGGTTTGAAGTATTCCACTACTATGGATTACTTTCAGGTTTCGGCAAGGTAGATACAAATCAAGATGAGATTTTGTTGGCATTTATGATTGATCCCTCTGAGTATTATATCTTGATCTAGTAGGCGAGTATTTCTACGTGATTTCAAGATGGGGCCTTCTATATGAAATGTTCGTTGATATGTATATAATGCGAATAGAACAAGGAGCAAGACAAGAAATAGAATTGGAACTTGGAAAGTACTTGAAGATCTCAACAAGTTTGAGCTTCCAAGACTAGTATTGGCAAGACTTAGAATAAGTGTGGCAAAGCCCTCCTTATATAGATATTGAAGGGCGGTTACAAATTGATGATGTCATCAATGATGTCATCAACTTGAAACAAGACCTCCGGATGTCACAATGAAGCAAGTAGATAGTCGATCTTTGAGGGTTTTTTCACGTTTTATACGTGATGGCGGTGTTAGATTCTCTAAATTCCAAGGTGGAACGGTACGTTAGGTTCGGTACGTACGGTTCGCATACGGTTCTTGAGGTACGGTACGTTCGGTATGTGGTTTTTTATATTATATATATATATATATATATATATATATATATATATATATATATATATATATATATATATATATATATATATATATATATATATATATATATATATATATATATATATATATATATATATATATACACGTACGTACGTACGTACATACGTATGTATGTATGTATGTATGTGTGTATGTGTGTGTGTGTGTATTTGTGTATGTGTGTATGTATCTATATATATATATATATATATATATATATATATATATATATATATATATATATATATATATATATATATATATATATATATATATATATATAACTTACTAGTTACTAACTTAGTACTTAGTACAATATGCCATAGTTACATACATAGTGCTGACCCTTGAGTGCAATATGCATACATATGTCAACAGTCTACACACATACGCGAGGACCCAGGTGATCAATTGTGATAGCCAAAGTTACATAGAACATTTAACACACATAGTGCTCAGTGCTGACTCTTGAGTCCTGACTCGGAACTCGTGAGTGCAATGTGCATACATATTACATACACATATACACCAGGTAGGCTGAACTCTTATGTTCAAACAACAACAGAGAGTAGGATAGAGTCTTTACATAATTCATGACATGATTCATGACATGATTCATGAGTGCACAATGCATATTACATAACCCATATTAATTACATTTGAGTTTGTACAAAAAAAATCTCATAATTCCAATTTCCATCTGGATTTTGAATCATGATTCATTTGTGAAATAAAGTTTTAACGATTCACTGACGCGTACCATACGGTACCGTACGAACCGTACGTATCGTACGTCTAGAAAGAGGTTCCAAACGCGTTTTGATCCTACCTTGCTAAATTCTTCACTTATAAATGAGATATGAAAACTCACATGACATATAGGATTGAAGAAGGTTTTCCTCATGTGCATGGTATTAACCCCTCCTTTAAGTGAGGAGTTGTAGGACAAGTGGTTAAGTGACTGTAGGATATACTAGTAATTGAATATTCATAGCTTTTGGTCTTTGTAGAGTTCTTAATATGTGGTACTAGAACACAATGATGGTGGATATCCATGATGAGAGAGGAAAGGGTTTGTTGTATATTGAGGTGCAGAAGATATAATTGGAAAAGATCTTGTACCATGATATTACAGAAGGACAAGACTAGAGGTCCAAAAACTAGATTAGAGAAGACTAGAACAAGGAGCAAGACAAGAATTAGAACTCGAACTTGGAAAGTACGTACTTGGAGATAACGACAAGCTTGAGCTTCCAAGATTGACATTGATAAATGTGGCCAAGCCCTCCTTATATAGGTATTGATGGGAGGTCACAAAGTGATGATGTCATCAACTTAAAACAAGAATGAAGCAAATAGATAGTCCATCTTTGAGGGTTTTGTCACATTCCATACGTGATGGAAGTATTAGATTCTCCAAATTCTTACTAATAAAAATGAGATATGAAAACTCACATTACATATAGGATTGAAGATGGTTTTCCTCGTGTGCATGACATTACCTCCACTTTAATCGATGAGTTGTAGCAGTAGTTATGTGACTCTAGGATATTCTAGTAATTGAATATTCATAGCTCTTGGTTTTTGTGGAGTTCTTAATACGTGCCACGTGGTACTAGAATACAATGATGGTTGATATCCATGATGAGACTAGGAAGGGTTTGTAGTATATTGAGATGCAGAAGATATAATTCGATAAGATCTCATACCACAATATTACAGATAGACAAGAATAGATGTTTAGAAACTGGATTATAGAAGACTAGAATAACGAGCAAGACAAGAACTAGAAACTAGAACTTGGAAAGTTTTACTTGGAGATAGCGACAAGCTTGAGCTTCCAAGATTGGCATTGGCAACACATGAGATAAATGTGGTGAAGCCCTCCTTATATAGGTGTTGAAGGGTGGTTACAAATTAATGTTGTCATCAATGATGTCATCAACTTGAAACAAGACATGTGGATGTGAGAATCAAATAAGTAGATATTTGATCTTTTAGGGTTTTATCACGTTCTGCATGTGATGGTGGTATTAGATTCTCCAAATCCTTCACTAATAAATGAGATATCAAAACTCACAGGAAATATAGGATCGAAGATTGTTTTCCTTGTGTGCATGACATTACCTCCCCTTCAAGCGACGAGTTCCATGAGGAATGGCTATGTGACTTTGAGATGGTCTAGTGATTGAATATTCATAGCTCTTGGTCTTTGTATAGTTCTTGATATGTGGTACTAGAACAGGATGATGGTGGATATCCATGATGAAACTACGAAGGGTTTGTAGTTTATCCAGGTGCAGAATCAAGGCACGACTCGCATGATGGACTGCATATCTCTTTTGACTTTGATGATGATCTTTTTGATGTGGGATGGTGATTGTGGAAGTCTTGAATCCAACTTGTTTCTTCTTCTGAAGAATTTGAATACCATAGATCATGATCTCCACACTAAAAACATAATCTGTTATTGATGTTTTGAGATTCTTCCAACATATTTTGTTGAGAAATTGAGGTAAACTTGTATTCTTTGTCGTGAACACAAATCATATTCCTAGGTTTTCTTTCGAACAACCTATTATCAGACTCAGTTGCTTGACTCATGAGTTCACTCAAAGCGTTTACCTTCTTGTTATCTTCATAATTACCTACTTGTTATCTTCATAATGTGTATGTGGCAAAGTTTGAGACCATGCAATCATCTTGTTATGGCAATCTTTTCCGCTCTTGGACATGTCCTATCAAATCCTTTATGGCAGATTGAATCTCCTTGCATATGGAATCCATGGTGCTAGGACTTGATGAAGGTAGTCTTGCCAAAATGTCAAGGAACACTAGATTTTTCCTTGTGACTAGACTCGGCAAGGTCTCTGAAATATACTTCTGATTATAACATCATCCATGTAGGGAAATACTACAAGAAAATACAATTGTTACAAGAAGTCCTAAAACCAAGGACTAATAGGTATAGACAGCTAGACTATGCAGGATACAAGGGATCCCACAACATGGTACCATGGGTGCGAAGCAAGATATGAGAATTACAAGAACTCCCTTCATGAGGATGAGCTAGATACAAGATATAATTGGACAAGATCTCGTACTACGAGATTAGAAAGGGACAAGACTAGATGTCCAGAAACTAGGCTTTATAGGACTAGAAGGATCAAGATCAGAACTAGAACTTGGAAAGTACTTGGGGATCGCAAGAGGCGTAAGCTTCCAAGAAAAGCATTGGCAAGACAAAGGATAAATGTGGTCATGCCCTTCTTATATAGGTGTTGGAAGGAAGTTTTGAAATGATGATGTCATCCATGATGTCATCAACTTCAAACAAGATCTTTGGATGTGAGAATCAAGCAAGTAAATAGTCAATCTTAGGGTTTTGACATGTTCTGTACACAATGGTGTGTTAGATTCTCCATATTCTTCAGTGTTCACCAATAAGGAGATATGAAAACTCACATGAAATATAGGCTTCAAGATGGTTTTCTTAGTATCCATGACAAACACTACGTTGTCTTGAGCTCATCCCACTTGCTTAGCCTCGTGATCTCCAAAGTGACAAGATAGGGGGTATCTTAGGGTAATGCGAGATTTTGAGACGCTCCAAAACTTGTGTGCAAAGAGCTATTTCCTAGGGGATGTGGTCCTGAATGAATCATAGGGATGATAACTTGGAAATCCTATGAGCTAGGTTTTTCTCGAGGAATCACAACTCCCTTATTGCACATCAACCACTTGGAGAAGTGGCTGAGTAGGATGATTTGGTGACGCCTAAGTAGATCTCAATCTTAGAATTATAGGGGTAGCCGATGAGCTTGACATCATAGGAGA
>CM035429.1:6966418-7018918 GCA_020310875.1 Ceratopteris richardii | reverse complement strand
TTTAAGTTTGTTCCATTAAAAAACGCTCATGATGCGGTGAACAAAAAAAATAAAAAGAAATCAAGAAAAAAGAAAAAAAAAAGTGTAGAGTGAGAAGATGAAGAAAAAGAAGTGAGAAAAACGATAAACAAGGGGAAAAAAGTAAACTGCTTTGGTCATGAAATTCGTCCAACCGGTCATGTAGGGCTTCGAAATTAGTAACAATTGCTTCTTCTCGAAAATAAGGTGATGGCAAGAAGTGAACCATGGACTCTCTCTCTCTCTCTTTGTAACATGCTTTGGGCAACCACCTTGCCTCCCTATCCCTCTCTTCCCCCTATATTTCATCTAGGAAGATGGGTGCTTGGGTTCGAGCACAACTATGAGGGGGACCTTGTTAATCATCTGACAACCAATTCTACCATCTTGCGTTCAACGTGCTCTTGCCCCCTTTCTAGTCCTTCGAGCACGCCCCTTCTTGAAAGTGTACTCTGTGGGAAGCCCCGTTTCATCCGTCTCTGCGTTTGCCCACGATGCTTAATGTAGGTCAACCACCTTCAACGTTTGCCCATGGATACAACATGGGCCAACTTGGGCCATTGTACCGCTAGGCTGTTTTTTATGTAATCACCTTCGGATCGTTTCTTTAATACAATCAACATTAGCAAACTTACATTTGGGGAAAGTTTACCTTTCAAGCATGACTCCTCAAGTCATCCAACCAACAACCTAGCTTGATGTGTTGAGTTGAGCCCAGGGCGGCGACTTGTTTTGTCACACTCGCTCTCCTTCTTCACTCTCTTTGTCTATCTCTTTCGCCCTCTTTTCTTCTTCTTTCACTATTGTTTTTTCCCTTTCCTCTCTCTCTCTCTCTCTCTCTCTCTCTCTCTCTCCCCTCCCCCCCCCTCCCCCTCTTTTTCCCCCCTCCTTTTGGTTTTCCTGATGTTTGGAAGTCTAATCAGTTATACAAGGTGGAAGTTGTGCAAGAAAAGCTGATCCATTGTTGGTTGTTTCATTGCTTAAGAAGCAGAAGAGGGCAATTGTGATTCTCTTCTCCTATTTAGTATTAGACCCTTGGTGATTTTTGAAGGTTGACATGAAAAGGATGGAGAGTAAGAAGGCATGTTTAATTGGCCAACTCTTTGGGCCATGACCTCTGTTAAAAATGTTCTAAACTTGGCTTCGAAAGGATTGGTTTTTGTGTGGGATTGTAGCCATAAAATCCCAATTATTGCCTATGAATTATATCCTCCTTGTTTTGAAAATGTAATAATGGCCTTCCCCTTGACATGTCTTGCGAACTACCATGTGCTTGTTTAACTGGTGATTGGAGTTTATGCCCAACAAGTCTAAAAATTTCAAGTATCCTCTCTAGGTCGAGCTTCCCAATCCTCCCTTCTTCCTTTATGGTTTTATAAGGGAGATCGTGGCCCCAATTGATTGCTTGCTTGCAAGCAAAGAAGATGTGAGGCATTCTTATTTATGAGGGTTCCTCCACTCATTCAATGCTAGATGGCATCCCCATATTTGTGTATAGATTGAGAAAGAGGTTGATCTCAACAAGGATCTCCCTTCCTCAATTAGCATCAATATTGGTAAAGTGAATCTCTTGAAACAAGTCGTCAAGAACTTGTCGATCGCATGTTTTCATTGCACTATCTAGTGCCACAAAATTAAGGATTATCCTTTAACAAAGGGAGTGCAAAAAGTAAAACAAGGATGATCTATAAAAGCAACCTAGTAGATTGTGAGGGTTGGTGATTGTATTACGGTCCCAAAGGTGAGGGGCATATATCAAAGAAGCAAGAGGTCCTCGTTGGAATTGAAAAAGATCAAAGAGACTCGGCATAGTTAACCTACTTTTCATGGATTTATAGAGGTTGAGACGAAGAAGGCGGAAAAGCCCATAAAAAAACCTAGGAGTACGGGTCCTCATGGTAGAAGAATTTAGAGACCAATGGAGACAATAGATTGGAGAAGTCACTAAACTTTTTAGACTATCTAGGAGGTGTAAGTCACGTTAAAAATATTGAGGATGGAAAAGCTCTTGAAGAATATGCCAGCAACAAGGAGGACAATTTTTGAAGACTATGCCACAAGCAAAGAAGATAATCCAAGTGAGAGTTCAATCATTGGGTCCACTATTTTAGAATCATATGCTAAGACAGTAGGTAGTATGAAAGGAAAGCTTTCACTGGAGTTCCATTGGAAGAGCCCTATCAAAGGAAAATTCCTTTTTCATAGCACTCTTCTCACAAAGAAAAAAGAGATGACAAATAGAGAAAAAATCCAGATCCAAAACGACCAACTTAGTTGGAAAAGATCTTTTTCTTCTTTCATGTTCGGGGGATTTGAGACCCCTAAAGAGAGGTTATTATTGGCCAATGGTTCACGGAAAATAATATAAGCTGAGATATTATCCGTCTTCAAGAAGTGCAAAATCGAGCGCAATGGCCTCAAGAAATGATTGCAAAATACCTCCCTCTCAACATTGTTGGATCTCACCCCCCTTCGAGATGTGGGTGCATTGCTTTAGGTTTCGGCTCCCACTAGTTTCAGAACGTGTTTGAGGTTCTCTGTTGGCCTATGTTAGAGGTGAATTATTACTTCTTTTGGTGCAACGATCTCCCTTACCATCGCTTCATCTGTAGCCCAAACTAAGAAGTCGACAAAATTGACATATGGCCAGCTTTAAACACCCTTCCCTAGGGCATTTTTTTTGTGCAATAACTTCAACATGATGGAAGTGCTCTCGAGAAGGTGGGAGAAGAAATGTGGTATTATCAAAGGAATGAAAAAGACAATTGGGATCTTTTGAAGCTTCATCATGAGTTGGCTGAAATTAAAGGACTTTTGTGGGGTTTCTTGCTTGAACCTATAGTCTCGTTTCAATCGTCGCAAAGCAAGATTGGATAGATGTTGTATCTCCCAAAACATCATAGATCACTTGAATCTCCCCTCTGCCATGAGGAAGGAGATAAGGAAGAGAGCTCACACACACCCACACACACACACACATACTCACACAATCAAATAGAGCACACATAGTTTGAGGCAAGGACAAATGATCTTCTTCTTCTTCTTCTATTACATAAACAAAAAGTACAAGAATGACCTAAAACAACAATACAACAAGTGCAGTATATAAAGAACAGTACATAAGGAAAAACCTAATGTTTGAGAATGAGTGAGCTGGAAAGAAACAAGTGTGCCATCACTATCGGTAGATAAATCTAGTAAAGCTCAATGAACTATCCTTGACATGTACCGGCATGACTGCTATACATGTTAGAGAAATGAAAAAGTGATGCGTGTCATCCTGGATCATCACATGTTGAGCTTGATATCCAAACACTCCCCCTCAAGCTCAACGTCATGTCCTCTAATCCAAGCATCTTTCAAAACTTGTTCAACTTCTTTGCTTCAAGCGCTTTGGTAAAAGTATCAGCAACTTGCTCATTTGTCTTCACATAAACAAGATCAATATCACTTGCCCTCTGATGAAGTGATAATGTAGCTCGATATGCTTTGTTCTAGCATGAAAAACAGGGTTCCGTGCTAACTATATGCTACTAACATTATCACAGTATATAGCAATAGGCTTTAGCACTTCCACACCTAAATCTGCAAGTAGCATCTCTAACCACGATGCTTCACATGTTGCCATTGTAGCATCTCTAACCAGGATGCTTCACATGCTGCCATTGCAACATCTCTATACTAAGCCTCTCTACTCGACAAAGCAACAATGGGTTTCTTCTTACTGCTCCATGTAAAAGATGCACTCCCAAGTGAGAATAGAAATCCTTTAATAGATCTTCTATCTACAATGCCACCATCCCAATCTGCATCGGTGTATCCATGAGCTTGCAAAAACAACTTTATAAAACAATGCATAATCTAAAGTAGCACTCATATAAAGTAGAGTGCACCTTAGAGCATCTAGATGCGGCTTCTTGGGAACCTGCATAAACTAACTTTTAAGTCCAAGAGTGTAGCTTAAATCAGACCTTGTAATTGTGAGATATATGAAGCTTCCCACAATTTTTCTATACATAGTAGCATTTTCCAATGCTTCACTTGATGTAGTATCCAACTTTAAATTTTGATCTAATGGCATCTAAATTGGATTATAATCAGACATACCATACTTTTGCAACATAGTCAAGGCATATTGCCTTTGTGACGTCCGTATAACTGTTTCTGTATGTATAAACTCAATGCCCAAGAAGTACCGCAACACACCAAAATCTTTCATGTCAAATTCATGCATAAGGAGTTGCTTTACCTCTTTAATCCTTGCTTCATTGTCACTTCCTACAATCAAGTCATCAACATAAATAGCCACAATCATGATTCCATGATGACCCCTCCTTGCACATAATGAATGATCTGCATCACACATAGAAAATCCAATGGTGGTCAAATACTTAGCAATCCTTGCATGCCAAGCATGAGGGGCTTGTTTAAGTCCATACAAAGCCTTTTGTAACCTGCAAACATATTTTGGGTGCTTTGAATCTTCATATCCTTGTGGCTGCAGTCATGAGGAAGGAGACAAGGAAGAGAGCTCACACACACACTCTCACTCTCAAGGAGAAGCACACACACAGATTGAGGCAAGGAAGAATTATCTTTTTCTTCTTCTTCTTCTATTACGTAAAAAGGAATGTACAAGAATGACCTCAAAACAAGAATACAATAAGTGCAATATATAAAGATCAGTACATAAGGAAAAACCTAATGTCCGCAAATGAGGGAGCTGGCAAGAAACAAATGTGCCATCACTCTCGGTAGATAAATCTAATAAAGCTCAATGAAGTATCCCTGACATATACCAGTGTGACCACTATACATGTCAAAGAAAGAAAAAACTGGTACGTGTCATCCTGGATCATCACATGTTGAGCTTGATATCTCAACACTCCCCCTCAAGCTCAATGACATATCTTGTAATCCAAGCATCTCCCAAAACTTCTTCAACTTCTCAGCTCCAAGTGCTTTGGTGAAAATATCAGCAACCTGCTCATGTGTTCTCACATAAACAAGATCAATATCAAGTGCTAATACCTTCTCTCTGATGAAGTGATAATGTACCTCGATATGCTTTGTTCTATCATGGAAAACAAGATTCCTGCTAATTGTATGCTGCTAAAATTATCACAATAAATAGTGATAGGCTTTCCCACTTCCACACCTAAATCTGCAAGTAGCTTTTCTAGCCAATGATGCCTCACATGCCACCATTGCAGCACCTCTATACTCAGCCTCTGTACTCGACAAAGCAACAGTGGGTTGCTTCTTACTGTTCCATGTAACAGCTTCACTCCCAAGTGAGAATAGAAAACCACTAGTAGATCTTCTATCTGGAATGCTACCAGCCCAATCTGCATCGGTGTATCCATAAACCTACAAATCTACAGTAGCCTCATAAAACAATGCATAATCCAAAGTAGCAATCACATAATGTAGAGTGCGCCTCAGAGCATCCAAATGTGGCTTTGTGGGAACCTGCCTAAACTGACTTTCAAGTCCAATAGTATAACTTAGATCAGGCCTTGTAATTGTGAGATATATAAGAATTCCCACAATTTTCCTGTACATTGTAGCATTTTCCAATGCTTCACCTGATGTAGTATCCAATTTCAAATTCTGATCTAATGGCATAGAAATTTGCTTACAATCAGCCATACCATACTTTTGCAGCATATTCAAGGCATATTGCCTTTGCGACATCCATATACTTGTTTCTGTATGTATAAACTCAATGCCCAAGAAATAGCGCAGCACACCAAGGTCTTTCATGTCAGATTCCTGCATAAGAAGTTGCTTTACCTCTTTGATGCTTCCTTCATTATCACCACCTACAATCAAGTCATCAACATAAATAGCCACAATAGTGATGCCATCATCAGCCTTCCTTCCATATAGTGAGTGATCTCCATCACACATAGAAAACCCAATGCTGGTTAAGTAATCAGCAATCCTTGCATGCCATGCATGAGGGGCTTGCTTCAGCCCATACAAAGCCTTTTGCAACCTGCAAACATATTCTGGATGCTTTGAATCTTCATATCCTTGTGGCTGTTCTTCTTTGTAACTCACCATGTACGAAAGCATTCTTCACATCCATCTGATACAAAGTACATCCTTTTGCTGTAGCTAATGCAACAAGTGTTCTGACAGTAGACATTTTAGCTACAGGGCTGAATGTTTCCTCATAATCAATGCCATATGCTTATGCATATCCTTTAGCTACCAATCGTGCTTTATAGCTGCTTATGCTACCATCATCATTATGCTTTACCTTGTAAACCCATTTGGAGCCTATGGGTTTCTTTCCTTGTGGCAATGGGACCAGCTTCCATGTATCATTTCCATAAAGTGCAGCCATCTCCTCATCCATAGCTTTTTCCCAATCTGCATTACCAATTGCATCTTCAAAACAAGAAGGTTCAACATCTTGTATTACCTTTGTCATGTAGGCACAATGGCGAGCCATGTAAGTATCATATGTCAATCGTTGCACTGAATTACCCATCCTCCCAGATCTTCTTGGTCCTGGGTCACTTCTCCTTGTATCATCTGCATGTGCCCTTCTTACTCTTGGAGTCTTCACAGAGGGCAATCCAAGTTCCTCATCAAGACTCTTTTCTGAACCACTTGAATCTCCATCAACATCTTCAAAACCTGCACATGTTTTACTACCAACAAAAAGCTTTTCTTTACCTTTCTTGGATGTATTTGATGAATTTGTTGGACTAAAATTTCCACGCAATCTTCCACTCCATGGATTTGAGTTGGAACTATTGCTTGGTGATGCATCCGGTCCACTCAAAACTTGAGATTCTGCACTTGATTTTTCAGCATTTTCTTTGTCATTTGGTTCAAGATTTAGTCCTTCTTTGGCATCTGCATAGAAGCTTGACATTTCATCAAATACCACATCTCTGCTCACCTTCACCTGTTGTGTGAGTGGGTTATAACATTTGTACCCTTTTTGCTCAAGGGAGTATCCAATGAAGACACATTTTTCTGCTTTCGGATCAAGCTTCATCCTCAACTCATTTGGAACATGTACATATGCAATACAACCAAAAACTTTCAGATGTGATAAGTTTGGCTTTTTACTTGTAAACTTCTCTTCAGGTGTAACTTGATGTACATCAGCAGTCGGAGTTCTGTTCATGATGTATACAACAGTATGCACAACTTCTGCCCCATAAAAATGAGGCATATTCTTCTCATCCATCAAGGCTCTTGCTATTTCTGCAATATGTCTATTTTTGCATTCTGCAACGCCATTCGCTGTGGAGTGTAGCTGCATGAAAATTGATGCCGAATTCCATGATTTTTTAGAAAACTGTTGAACTCATTTGAGATGTATTCACCTCCTCCATCAGATCTTAATGTTTGAATGTACTTCCCTATCTTCTTTTCCACCATAGCTTTAAAATTTTGGAAGTGAGTGAACACCTCACTCTTCTCTTTCATGAAATATACCCATACTTTGTGTGTATGGTCATCAATGAAAGTAACATAAAACCTGCAATTGCCCATAGTTTTGGTCTTTGCTGGACCCCAAACATCTGTATGTACTACTTCTAGTACATTCTCACTAACATGCTTGTCATGTGGAAATGATGCTCTTGACTGTTTACCAAATTGACATGATGCACATACCTTTTGCATTTCTGCAACTTTGAAATTTGGTAGTCCATGGATAATCTCCTTTGACTGCATCAATTTTAGCCTTTACAAGTTTGCATGTCCAATCCGTTTGTGCCACATCTCTATATCTGCAATAACTCCTGCATTTTGCAAACATGGCTGCATTCATTTGAAGAATCTTCACATTTAAGGTGAACATCCTACCCACTTTGTTTCCTTTGGCAACCAAACGTCCATCCTGCTTCTACTCTTTTACATATAGTCCATCAGCATTGAACCTGACTTGTAATCCCTGGTCAACCATTTGTCCAACAGAAACCAGATTCTTTGTTATATTTGGAACATGCAGCACATTTGCAAGATGTTTTACCTTTCCATCCTCCATCGATAGTGCTATGTTTCCTGTATGCTCAATAGGATGTGATGTGTCATCACTTGTTTCAACATATCCAGGAACTGGTAATTTCTACAAAGTATTAAACCATTCCGCGTGATTGGTCATGTGATTTGAAGCACCTGAATCAACATACCAGACATTATCATTCGATTTTCAAACACCAGCAGACATTGTATTCATCCTATGATGTTGAACCATGAATAGCTTCTCAGAATCATCTGTACTTGTGGATGCATAGTTGTTTTGCTTCCTTTTGTTATTTTGATTCTTCAACCTGCAATCATGTTCAAAGTGTCTAGGTTTACCACAATTCCAGCATCCTTTACTATCACTACCTGAATCATTTCTTTCAAAATTTCTGCAACCTCGTTGGCTCCCCCTACCTCGAAACTGTCCTCTTCCTCTTGCATGATTCTGTTGTTGACCTTGGTCTTGGTTACTGTTTCCTCTTCCATTTCCAAAACCTCTACCTCTGCCTCTTCCTCTACTAGAGTAGAATACCTACTCAGAACTGGGCTTTCCTTGGGGGTTTGAATCCTCACCAAGATTCTTTTCTTCAATAATCAGCATGGATACCAAATCAACAAAATTCAGAATATTTTCCCTTGTCTGTATAGAAGTTCTGAATTGCTTATATGCAGCTCCTAAACCACGAAGGCACACTTCCACCTTATCATCATCATCATCTACATTCACGCCAATAGATGCAAGTGACTCACATATGCTTTTGATTTTTAGATTGTAGTCACTTACGGACATGCTCTTTTTCTCCAATGTATGGAGCTCGTTTTTGAGTTGCAATTTCCGTGCCTTTGTATTGGTCTCGTGCAATGTGACCAAACTGTTCCAAGCCTCTTTCGGAGTCTTGGCATCCTGTATGTGCCTGATCATGCTATCCTGTATGCTAATAGATAGCCAGTACATTACCTTTCATGCTCCTTGATTCCATTCCTCATATGCTCTTATTTGTTCTGCATTCTGATTCCTCTCTAGTAACTACGGAGCATTTTCGTTCTCTCCTTCGATGTACTTCCAGTAGCCTTTTCCCATCAGGAAATTCATCATTCTGAATCTCCAAGCATGGAAGTTGTTCTTGTCCAACTTATCACTCATAAGCTGACTCATTCCACCTGTGTTTGACATTTCTGCAGGAATTCACAACACTACAAAACACTACAAGCATCACTTCTGCTTGAACACTATCGCACTATGATGTGACAGTTCAATCTCAGAAAAACATAGTTTTCGTGTATCAACAGTACACGGAATCGCGTGAAATTCTAGATCTAGAATATATGAGTGTTGTTGAACACAACGCAAGTTATAGTTTCTGAAACTGATCTGGTTTTTCTGCGGGCCCCACCTTGGGGGCTCAAAACGGAGATCGAGATGGCTCCGAAACTTTGATTTGACAAAAACAAGTGACCCTAAGGGATAACTTACGAAAATATTTTGAGGTCTTCTACCTTCACGCCGATTTTCGTAGCAAACGGAGGTCGTTTGTGAATCGCGTTTTCTCCACGCCTTGCTGCATACTCTTCACCGTCGCCTTCTCCACGAGCTCTTGCATCTACCATCTGTTAATGAAATTATCGACATGGTAGCTAAGATGCTGGGAACTCAACAACCATAAGGAACATGAGTATATCAAAATGCATCTCAACATGTGCAATCCCTTAGAAGATGTTATGAGTGCAGCGGAGACCTTGCCATGCAAGGTTTACTTTTGGAAAAGTTCCATCACAGACAAGTAGAATAGGAATACAATATTTCCAAGCCAATAAAAAATGCACGACTCATGCTACTATTGGTTGTCATTACAATCTACAATACATGAGAAAACCTTTGGGGTTTCCTCCCAAGCCACATCTTTATGTGCCTCACGGCCAATAAACACACTATAGTTGTTGGCACTTGTATTAGACACCTAGGCCGCAATTAAATCAACAAGATCATAATGTGCTAGAACTTGTCCTAGGACACAACCCCCTTCACCCCAAAATGTTGTTCTGGTGAAGAACACCAACCTATAGAATAACAAAAAAAGAATTCATTGTGTTTATTTTATGAGCACCAAACTCTAGATGTACAAGAACCTATTTTTTATTATCCAAGAAGAGAGCAATACTACTATTAGGATTAAAAAATAGACTACTTTACTTTTTACGATGATTCATAGTATGGTCAAGAAAATACTTGGAATCAAGGACTTGAAGGAGGTTATTCTAATATGTGGTATACCACTAATAGAACTCTTATGAGGCAAAATAGATCTTAGCCCTAAAGGGCATTGTTACATATGTGATAGAGACCACTTTATTCACCATTATCCTCATTCATCTAACTATCAGCCTAGTACTATAAATGAGTGTGGATATTGCAATGAGTGTGGGAAAGAGCATCTCTTTGAATAGTGCCCTAAAATCCATCGCAAAGGAAGGATCACTCAAGTAAATACCATCAACTTAGTAGGTCAAGTCCCTACACAACAAGATAGCTCAATACTAATGCAAGTAGGCATGATAGCTCAAGTGTAACACTAGGAATTTAAAACAAAGATTGAAGTTTTTTATCCCTCTAATGAGAAAAAGGAAGAACAATACCCTAGAATTATATAGAGTACTACAAATTAGTGCAAGGTTGCTATAAGAAAAAGAACAGAAACTTGAAAAGCTAGGAAAGAGTAAATCAAACAAAAACTAAAAACAAAGAAATGATGAACCTACAAGAAAAACTAAAATATGAACAAGAAAATAATAAAAATGCGTAGTGAAACTCTAAAAAACCATGTGTAGTCATCATCCCAAGTGACAATAGATCTAGGTGAACGTAAGAGGAATTATACCAAGTAGTGGGTAGGATCAGTTCTAGGAGATCCTATGCTTAAAGACCTACAAACGCTTTTAAAGGCATAACAAGTGACAATACACACAAGACCTGGCTTAGAGAACTATAAAAAATGATACGCTAGAGGAGACCTAGAAAGGTAAAGGTTAGCCGTGTGCAAGAAGATCATAGAGGGTTCTCATGAGTTCCATGATTTGAGAACCTCAATTCCTGGAATTCACACACCATGGCACACAAAGATCCACCACAAGTATACATCATATCACATGAATAAACAACTAACTGAGGAAGATATTGAAAGTAGCAATCTGGATATGGATGAATCTTGCCCTCAAAAACTCTCGCAAAGAGTTCAAGCAACTAGATGGAAGAAATAGAAACACTCCAACCCACCAATTTTTGAGATGGTTGTGAGACAACAATTAGAAAATATTGAAGGAACTTGTTATGGTAAAGCTCAAAAGCTCAACATACATGAGGGAGAGTTTACAAGTTCCCACACCCTTCCTAATTACATGGGTAAGTATGAAGCTAGAACTTGATATAAGAGAGTGTTAGAAAAAAAAAAAATTCATTAAGGGAAGTGAACAAAACTCGTCAATGGTTTAAGCCCAGTGAAAGATGAGAGCTTGATGTATGCTCACCCAGGAGAAGCTACTAAAGGTAAAAGTTACATCTTTGGAGAAAGCTAGTCCAAAGAGTGGAATCACACAAAGAAGCCCAATTAAACACATCTACTCAAGTTTTCTCTAGCTCTTATGTAAAACAATACGACTTGATATAATTGAAGATTATAGTGAAGGGGAAGAGGGTAAAGTGTTCACTAAGGCCACATGTATGAAATGACAATAAAATGGATATTTAAAGAATCTGAGTGAAAAGAATTAGCAACTTGTGTGGAGTCATATTTGAGCATGCAATGGCTACTTGTTAGTTAGGAAAGGAAGGAAATTATGAGATGATCTTAGGAGGATCTTTCATGAGATAGCTCA
Source organism: Ceratopteris richardii (assembly GCA_020310875.1). Classification (NCBI taxonomy): domain Eukaryota; kingdom Viridiplantae; phylum Streptophyta; class Polypodiopsida; order Polypodiales; family Pteridaceae; genus Ceratopteris; species Ceratopteris richardii. Next base: position 7,007,032 of record CM035429.1, on the reverse strand, counting down.
AAGTGGTTCTAGAATCGGGAAAGATTTATCTTTTAAAGACATCGATCCACTACAATGGAAGGATAGTCTGCATTCAAAAGAATGTGCCTAGATGCAAGAATAGACGAAACTTTTGGTTTGTAAAGAAGCCAAACGAGAAGTTCAATGTAGGAACAAAGAGAAAGAGGGCATACACAAGCCTTTGAAAAGATGAGCTGAAGATCTTCCTCACATGCCTAGGGTCATCAATGGTGAAGAATTCGAACCTTATGAGTAGATGCAAATTTTGGCTACGCTTGTTGTGTTGGTCAATGAGCAACATATGATATAACTTTTTAATGTTGAGGGCTATGAATTACTCATGATAAGTGCACTTTGGGATGAGATACCTTTTGAAGATGAAGATGAAGATTATGCAAACCCCTTCGATTTTCAAGAATCTCTTAGCAATAAATTTTATATCAAAGATATTTGGATTACCAGTTGTATGGTCAAATGGGACTAGCAAGAGACAAAATGGAGACTTTTATAGTATCATTGATCTAGAAACTTATATCAATACCATAGATGTTTGGTTGGTTCAACATCTTTAATGAGAATTTCACCCGGTTCAAGCTTGTCTTTCAACTCAAGGGGGGCATCATAGCTCAGTGTTTAGAAGCGTAGAGATTCCTGTTCATTTGGGAACCACAAACATTTGGGCAAAGTCTATGATCTTTGAGGATAAAGGCCTAACTCAATCAATAATGTATCCTTCAACACTTCATTGAGATAAACATATGTCAGAATGTGTCATTTATAAGAATACATGGAGAAGTGATTGCTACGCCTTTAGCTCTGTAGTCAATCCACAGAACCCAAAAACAACGGCAGAATTCACAAGGAAAAATTGTTTTTCCGAAAGCGACAATGTGATATCAGACAAGATCATAAACACGATAATCAACTAAAAAAGAACCAAGTAGCTGATACAAATTGAGCTGCAACGAGGTTGTACTTTGGTTGAAAATTGGGGCGACGCGATTAGGCATATGAACCTTAGATCAAGACGACACCTAGGGAGAGATAGACAGACTCTTAGGTCTTCAGAGGCTAGTGTCAATCATACTGCTAGGTTTTTGGCCTAGCAATTGAGCCATTATTCGCACTACCCTAGCTCTGAAACCAGTGAGTCCGAGATGTCTCAAGGTATGGAGAGACCTACAAGAAGTTCAGGAGTGCCATATTTACATAGGGTCAAAGGCCCCTATAAGACGCAACTAGAATACCTTAGGACCAACCGATTAGGTGCTTGCAGCTATGAGGACAACTTAGCAAGATCTGTGGTCCAGATCAAAAACCCAGATCAACCCATTGGACTAGAACATCCAACAGTCAAGTTTGAAAATGGAGCATACTTGGACAAAGAAGGAACCATATATGTGGTCACCAATCACCCAGATAGGACAGACGAATTTGGGAATGTGATTCCAAAGACGGACATAGGCGACCTAGAGCAAGGGAACATAAGTGGAGAGCCTAAAACCCCTCGAGGCAAATCAGTCCTCACTAGAATTATCACGCCGGAATGGGTTCCCCAGGATAATAAGAGCATAGATCTACTCTTGAATCGAGAGACTGATGAAGCCTTTTGGAGGTACAAGCCTAGTCAGCCTAATGAGGTTGGAGTGCTCACTATCTACGAGTTTAAAGATCTGGATAGTCTACGCAAAGTGACCTATTTAGACAACACTTCAGAGAGGATCTTTGTAGTCACGGAGCATGGTAGGCATGCCTACACTTGGAAGGGTGAATTTGTTTTCCCCCAACCAAGATCTAATGTCTCTTATGGCCATCCAGGAGTGGGAACATCCCAAGATCATGGAGCTCAAAGGGACAGAAGTAGAGATAGGCCAGAAGTGAGTTTCACCAACCCGTTGGGAAGAGAAAGAACGAGAACGGAAATGGATAGAGTGGAACCTGAGAGACTTAGAGCTCCAAGAAATCCAAGAAGTGTAGATGAATTCCCTCTGCCAAGACCTAGAGAGCACACGAGGACTTTGAGACCTACACAGCTAGTTAAGTCCATGAAGAATTACTTCGATGGCACTGGAGATCCATACGATCATGTGGCCGAATTTAGACAAGTCTTGAGAGCTGAACAAGTTGAGGACCTATTCACGCAGTACAATGCTTTCGGTCTCACCCTTAGGAACACAACCCTTACATGGTTTCAACCTCTAAATGAGAGACAGTTTAGAAGCATAGACCAACTTCTCGAGGCTTTCATCACTGAATTCTCTAAGAGTGGCATACGACATAACACTTCCTCACTGATTCACAGCTTCAAGCAGACACCTCAAGAGACTGTTAGACTAGCAGGAAGAAGGTTTAGACAATACTTAGAGAGATGCCCTGTTCCAGAGTTGCCCACTCCAGCCAAACAGGTGGCTTTATTCCTAGATGGACTGCTGAGTACAAAGTTGAGATCATATGTGTACCTGAAGGACCCTAGGACCATAGAAGAATGTGTACGCATGTGTATAGACATAGAGGATAATCTAGGAGAGGAGTTGGAGCTTTCAAATATCTACCAAGATTCAGATAGCTCTTCCAGCCTCTCTTCCAGACAATCTACATCTATTGAGGAATTAGCAGAGAAAGTAGCTCAAAAACTAGGTGTCTTGAGCAAATAGATACCCCGATTTACCCCAGTGCGATGATGCTATACATGTGGAGGTGACCATATGGTGAATGTATGTCCCATTATGGCTCAACCCCAAGTGAATCCTAGTAGCCAATATTGCACCATAGAACGGAGATGCACTAATCACACCACACAAGATTGTCCATACAATAAGCAAGCAGTTAGGCAAACATATCCACAACCCTACCCTCAATAGGGAAGATACCAAAACCAATACCCACCACAGCAGTATGCAAGGCCTCAGCAACCCTACCAACCGCAATATCAGTCCCAGCAAAGACCTCAGTCGGTATTAGCTGAGCAACCTCCTACTCCAGCCAATGTGATTCCCGTAAAGTATGCAGCTGCAGAAGAAAATATTTAATAGAGCCATAGTCCTAGTAACTCCATTACTCTGAAGAACCAAGTGAACCTAGCTGGGAGCCAGAGTATGCAAACGTCATGTACGCAAACCCCAACTCTAGACCTCAACCTAGGCAGGTAAGACCCCCAGCTCCTAGAGGACCATGCTACCGATGTCAGAGAGATCACTTCATTCGTGATTGCCCTATGCCTGCACCTACGCAGCCCCAATTGGCAACCATTCAAGGCTTTTGTCAAGATTGTGAAAAAGAGCATCTTTTAAGAGATTGTCCAAAGAACCCCAATAACATGCCCAAAATTACTCCTATCAATGTTATTGGGTTAATAATAGACTCTACAGGAAGTGTAGTTTCCACTGCACCAGAGTGGTCATTAGAGCTCAGGCTTTGTAGCAAAACCTAGGTGTAGGCCAGGAAAAGAGCTCCGAGGTTAGTGAAACGGAGAGCATGACGAAGAAGAGGACTAGAGCTTGGAAGGATAGTCGAGAAAGAATGAAAAGGCAATGGGCAAAGAAGATGAGTGAACTCGAGGAAAGCCTAAGAGAAACGAGAGCCAAGATAATTGAACTTACATCTCAACCTCCCTCTCACACTACCGCACCACCACCATTCCCATCTCCATCCGATCCACCACCTTCCAACCCGCCTCATGCGACCCCACCACCCCCTAGAGTAGGATCAGTATTAGCAGATCTCACTCCCGAGGACCTAAATATGATGCTTAAGGCATATCAGGCCAGAATCCAAGAAGGGCCAAATGTGATGGATCATGAAAAGTGTTACTCTAGAGCCGAACTCGAGCTTGAACGAATTAAAATTTGTGCTAAGATGGTGGAATTGGCTCAAACCATGTTTGAAGCCAGTCGCCTCTTTAACATCTCTAGTTCAGCTAAGACACAGTTGCACTTTGATGGACTGCTAGAAAGATTGGAGAGGCCAATTGCACAATCAGAAAAGGACCCTGCCTCTCAAAATAAAAGCAAGCCAAGTGAAAGGCTAAGCCTTCCTGCCCAGGAAGCTTATGTGCCTAACTCCACGGAACCCGAGACATCTTCTTCTATGAATGGGTACTCACCAGAATTCCTACGAGAGATTCAAGAAGAGAAATGGGCAAAAGAGAGTGAAGTTCCTCCTCCCATTGAAATTGTGGATGACGCACATGATCAATTCCCACAAGACATTCCTTCCATTTATGAGGAGCAGGAGAGCACCCAATCTCAGGAAAGATTAGACTTGAGTCTAATTCCTTATAGGAATTGCCCCATTTCACAGGCCCATGGGAAGCAAAGTCTACTTGCATGAGAGCACCCACTGTCATGGTAGGAAACAAAGACTCAGTCATACCTAGGAACACGGAGGTTGTAAAGAACACTAAAGTGCAGTGCAATCTTACTTTAGACGAGCTACTTAAAGTTAGGCCAGAGCTATGTAAACATGTAGCCAATCAAGTGCCAGAAGTAGCCAAACCTCATTCCCAGGTAGGATCTCATAGAATAGTGCCAGAAATACCCTTGGACAAGATAGGAGATATGAGTGAAGGGGAAAAAGGAAACATGTATCTTCCCATTACCCATCAGGGGTACACTACCAAAGCAATCTTGGATTCTGGTGCAGGAGTTGCAATTGCTACCACTTCCCTATGGAAGCGCTGGGGCAAGCCAACACTCAGGCCAACGAGAATGAAATTGTAGATGGCAGATGGTCACATTGAGAGACCCTTAGGGCTACTAGAAGGAATCACTCTCACCACATGTGCTGTGGAGTTTGAGCATACGTTTGCTATATATGACTTTAGCAGAAATCATGCCTATGAGATGATTTTGGGAATTATGCAGCAGTTGCAAGCGATACAGGATTGGGGAACCAATTCTTTATATTTGCAACACTTAGGTGTCACAACCAAAGTCAATCTCAAAGACTACTCTCATCGAGACGTACCCCCCATCCAATGGAATCCCATCCATAGAGCCAAGGATGATACAGAGTCAATGCATTCCATAGGATCAGGATCCTCATGGATGCATGAAGACACTCACTTATGGATGTGTAAAGTAGCAGTAGAAGAAGGGGAGAGAGAAAAGACCAGAGAGATAGGTGCGAAGGAAAACCATAGATCAATTCCAGACCCAGCCTATGCACCTGTAGTATTTCCCGACGAAGAATTTGAACCTCATGGCTTGGCTGAAATTCTAGCAACGATGGATGTAGCCATCAATGAAGAACAATGGACACCTCACTATGATGAGGATGGCTATGACATTTCCATATTCACAATAGAGCCAATCATGGGTGATTCGGTTCTTGAGGAATGTGAACCTAGCACTGATGCATTCGAGGATGCAAGTGACTCTAATCTAGAGTCAATTATTATGGACACACCTTTTGCATCAGATGAAGAATACTTCTATGAAGTAGAAGTTCACCCTCAGAGACATGAAGAGCTTACAAATGATGTAAGGTTAACCACGCAAGTGACCACTAAGAATGAAGGAAAGAAAAGAAAGAAGAGAGAATTCACACAAGAAGCAAAAGAATCTTTGTTTGAGGTCCGAGAGAATTTTAAAAAGTATGAGATAGACGATAGGAAAGTCATGGTAAGAATGCCTAAACGTGAGGTGCAGTGAGGAGAGGCCTACGATAACAAACAAACCACCAAGAAAATAGTTGTAGCCATAGAAGAAGGAGAAGAGAGATGCACTTACATAGGACATGACCTGATGGAAAAAGAAAAGCAAGAGTTGATAGCTTTGCTAAGAGAGTATAGAGATGTATTCGCTTGGAGCTATAAGAATTTGAAGGGTGTAGACCCTGACATATGCTCACACACAATTCCCATGACCTCAGATGCAAAACCCTCTAAGCAGAAACCATACACATATAACGATAATTATGCTGCCAAGATCAAAGAAGAGATAGATCGCTTGGTCGAAGCTGGATTCATCTATGAAATTGAGCACACTAAGTGGGTATCCCCCATTGTAGTGGTGCCCAAGAAGAATGGGAAGCTACGAGTGTGCATTAACTTGAAGAAGATTAATGCAGCCATTATTCGAGATAACTATCCGCTTCTGATCACTGAGCATCTATTAGAACGAGTAGCAGGCAAGGAAGTGTACAGCTTCCTTGATGGATTCTTGGGCTACAATCAAGTGGCCATAAGCCAAAGAATGTCAAGGAAGTACAAGCTTCCATGGGGCATTGTGGTTATTACCGATGCTTTATACACATGTACGCCATCATTGCAAAGCCTTTGTATGGACTTTTAACTAACTTTGAGTGGAATGATGAATGTGAAAAATCTTTCAACAAGCTCAAAAGACGATTGTGTTTAGCACCAATCTTGACCACACCAGATTGGAATAAGCTCTTTCATGTTCACGTGGGTGCATCCAATTATGCTATTGGATGTGTACTCGCATAACCTACTGGTGAAGGTAATATGGATCTTCCAATTGCCTATTCTAGTAGAAAATTGAATGCAGCTGAACGAAATTATACCACGACTAAAGGAGAAGGATTAGGCATGGTTTATGTGGTTAAAAAGTTTAGACACTATTTTCTTGCAAACAAGTTTAAATTTTTTACCGATCATCAAGCACTGTTGTACTTGGTAAACAAGCCATGCAATACAGGTAGATTGGTGAGATGGTTCCTCTGCTAATGGAGTATGACTTTGAAGTTGTGGTGAGGAAAGACAAAACTCATTTGAGAGCGGACCATCTCTCTAGGGTCACATCTGGAGAGGCCCCACAAGGAGTATCAGATGACCTTCCTGGGCTAAAACGTTAGTGCCAGTATTGACATACGGGCCTAACCACCCAGTAATAAACACACAAGATAGGGAGATAGTAAAAGCCCAGAAGTACCATATCATGGTAGGGAGTATGTACAAGCATATGGATCAAGGAATATAAGCTTGTTGCATGGAAAAGGATGAGTACGCAAAATGGTTGCAATTAGCACATGTAGGTGCATTAGAGCAACATTACTCAAGGCAGCGAACCCTACAGGCACTAAGGAGACTCGGAGTGCATTGGCCAACTATGGAAGCAGATGTCCATAAATTATGTAAGGAATGCCCAATCTGTAGTCTTAAACCACCTGTGGAGCATGCTACACTGTACCAAGTGTCTCTAGCACTAGTTTGGAGTCAACCACTAGTAGCCTTCCTGAGGATGAAAACATTCCCTCAGGACATGACTTTGGCTAGAAAAAGAAGTCTAGAACAAGAAGCCCTAGATTACTCACTCATTGGAGATAATTTATACAAACGTGGTAAAGATGGTTACCTCAGATTATGTGTCCATGAAAGCGAATACCTCAAGATATTGGAAACTACTCACCAAGGTGTAGCAAGAGGACATTTTGGACCGGATCGGGTGATCAAGGCTATACTATTTGCAGGTCTTTGGTGGCCGACCCTTCACATGGATGCACATACCTATGTGAAGAGGTGTGATGTCTGTCAGCGAACTCAGTATCCTATATGCAAAGATGAGATGCCTTTGAAACCTATGATGGGTGGACGCGCATTCTCTAAGTGGGGAATAGACTTCATAGGTCCTATTAATCCCCCAGCTAAGGGTTCCCATGCTGAGTACATCATTGTGGCCATAGACTAACTAACCAAGTGGGTAGAAGTAAAAGCCACTTTGAAGAACGATGCTCAAACGACAGCTTAGTTCTTATTTGAGAATGTGTTCACAAGGTACGGGCTAACTATAGAGCTAGTAAGTGATAGAGACACCCACTTCTTGAAAGAAGTCATTGAAAATCTTCTTCAAGCGTTCATGGTGATACACAAGAAGTCTGCCCCCTATCATCCACAAGCTAATGGGCAAGCCGAAAGCACAAATAAGATTTTGTGCAATGTGTTGACCAAACTAGTGAATAGTAAACGCTCTGATTGGGACAAACAACTACACCATGCTGTTTGGGCATACAGAGTTGCCTATAAAACGGTACTCCAGGCCACACCCTTTCAGATGGTGTTCGGCCAAAATGCAGTGCTACCATTGGACTTCTTGATACCTACACCAAAACAAGTGTGGGTGCGGAAAGGTGACCAACCTAATGCGGTCAAGTCACCACCACTGGCTCAATTTCATATTAGTGATCAACGACAGGACATTAATAAGAAGTCTTTCAAAAAGTCTTCTACTAAATTGAAGTCTATCTGGGTACCCAAGAAGTCGATGACGTCTGACCCACAATCAAGACAAATTTGGGTGCTTAAGGCTTGCTTGAAGGCTCAAATAGCCACACACATACCACACCATGTACAACATGGTTCACGCACTCGCAGAGCTAATACCCACTCCTATTCGACACGCACGAACACATATTTGCCCATGAGCACGAGTAGAGTCACTTGTAAATGGGTCCCTAAAAAGCCTCATTTCCAAGCAGACAAGCCCTCTAGAGTCTCTAGGAAATCAAAAGAGGAAGCCATCCACTATGTTTGGCAGCCCAAACCTTGTAATAAACCATCTGATCCCATTGCTAAGCCACTCCCATTTACTAACTACGTCCACACTGCAGACGACCCCCCAATTAGCACATAGGTATTCTCGCATTCGCTAACCACACTTCACAATCACATCCACGCGAGCACTAACTAACCGACTAACTACGTCACAGTTCATCATGTTAATGTTGTAACAGGGACACATGGCCACTTGGTGTCCATTTGCAATGTTAACATTCATTTGTATATTCTCACAGAACTGACGACCAGTTCTTCAATATGGCCGAGGCTGCAGGAACAAGCTCCCAAGCAGGCACCAATCCTCAGATCGTAGACATTGAGGAGGAGTTGAAGGAAAAACCATAGGCATTGAGAGCATTACATGTCATACCTATTCAGAATCCTCCCCAAGGTCACACATCACCAGTAAGCAAAAACTTGCATTGGTTCAGTGACGTGGCATGACCTTTTGGAGAAGGCACTTATTTGTGGGAGGCAGAAATAGAGTTCAACGGATGCTGGGGCCGGTATCACTTCTTTACAAGAGAGTTTGAGAGGCTTCAAAACAATGAAGGGTTGAAACCAATATGGAAGAAGGCTGGACTATATGATTACTTCAAAGCTCAATTACCCAAGCCAGACTTTCTAAGGTGTTCATACTTGATTAGCACCCTCCCAGTAAAGAGAAAAAGGGGTATAGCACCTTTGTCCTGCCATCTCTTACAAGAGGTAATGAACTGAAGCGCTTCAAATTGATGAATAATTTGGTAAGGGAAGCTCTCGATATGAAAGGTATGCACATCCCCACAGAGAAAGAGACAATGATCCCAGACAACATGAAGAACAGAAACTTGACCCCTTCGCCCAGTTCCACTTTGATCTTTGATGGAAGTAGCATGCTGAGGTTAGTTTTGACACAGATTTGAGGGTGCCACTGACCATTGAACGAATGTCTCGCACCTTCATAAATGAGACCACCAACATCCTCCCGCGAAGCCAACAACTTGTTGATAGGAGATATAATGTCCCACATGAAGTTGTACAAGAATTATGGCAGCTAGTAAGCTCGACCTAGAGAAGGTAGCGGAGAGATTTCAATTTGTCCGGAATAAAATCAGGGGACCATCTAAATAAACGTGTCTTTTGCCTAAAAGTATGGCAACATGTTAAATGGGCATTGTTCTGCATCCCAGGCCAAGTTGGCGATTCAAACACCTAAATTATGGTTCCTAGTACGTTAATCAATGGCGGGCATGGAAACCAAGATAAAACGCTATGGAGGAGAGAGAAATGCGAGAAAATGAAGAGAAATTAGAATCGAAAGTGTTAGAGAGTTACGAGATTTGCAATATGACAAATGGCAAAAATTTACAAAAATGAGTTGTAGTTTAGATTTATACAAAAAATAGCGGCCTTATCCACTCCCAAAAGCGCCACTCTAGTTAGAAATAGTCCTATAGTACTTGTTGATTTATTCCAACTAGCTCAGTCACGTATCTAACCCATGGTAAGTGAGGCTATTACATTGGTGAGCTTTTTCAGACCTTTAGTATATAAAACTAGTTATTTACATAAGAGTTCAAGGTTGTAAGTAAGTGGGATTATTACAAAGAATTGTATGTGGTTCCAAAAATGTTCTCTAGTAAGTCCTTTGTGTGCCCATACAACTTCTTGAATTCTTTGCCTTGGTTGTTAGCTATCGAATCTTTAATTTTTCCTTCATCTTCAGCACTTCCCCCTTCCTAGGTTTTGTCATCCTTGACAAAGGCTAGATGTTATGTAAGTCATTTTCCTCCATGATTTTGAAATATTTCTCATGCTCTCGTTGTAGCAACTTTGCTACAAGACCTAAGGTGATTTGATTCCATCTTATATGGGGTTGTATCCTTGGGTTGATTGGTCAAAATCACTTCTTCTGCATGACTTCTGAGGAAATCAACCTCATGGAAAATCGGGAGTTTATCTTGTAGACTATCTCAAAGTTCCTCTCAAAGAACCCTGCTTGGAAGGCTTCCTCGAAGGATTGCATCGAATGAGTTGGTAACTCCTTCAATGTATCATAAAAATCCATGATGGTTTCAAAGTTAGGTATCTCTCTAAGATTATAAACCATCGGCCTATTGCCATGCTTGAAACCTTGTCCTAAAAGAAAAGGGGTGTTGACGTTTTGAAGGCTATAAAACAACTCTACATCATGATAAATATCATTCTCCACAATATACATGTGGGATCTACGATGTTGCAAGTTCTATCAATGAAATGATTCAACGCATGGAGCGTATATTCCTCATTTGGCGGTGGCTCTACTCTGAACGGATAGTTCAACCACTGTTCTATGATTGGTCCGCATGAGTTGATATTTTGCATCTATTCGTTTTTTCGCAAAAGGACCATGTATTGGATTATATTGTAAATGCTTTTGTGCCTTGTTGAAGACTTCATGGCAATGAGGGTCGTGGAGTAAGAATTCACTTCTCCAATATGGATGCATGGATTCTTGGTACGACCCAAATGGCTTTAAATATTCTTAATCTAATTGTGGTGTAGAGACTCTCTCCGATGGTGGCATATGGTCGCAAGTAAATACTATTGAGTCTTGTCCTTTTGATGTTCTTGAGTAGATGATAGTCAATGATTGATCTTTCAAACTCCACACACAAATACTATATCAACTCGTATCTGATCGCTTGACCCATGTCTATGGTGGCTATCTCATTAATGTAATGTTGGCATTCTATGGTCGTAGCAGGAGACATGAGCATTTCTAATGGGTCCATCTCTAGTTTTGGTAGTAGTGAATAAGCAGCCATATCAAAAACATCTCCTTTAGTTGTATCTTGAGGGTTAGTATCTATACTTGTTGTTGCTCTCTCTTGTACTTTTGAATTTTTGTGCCTGTAAAGATGTAATGGTAGTTTTATAGTTCTTATCAAAGCTATTCAAAATCTTTACGTATTCTGGTGCTTGTAACACTTCTTGTCAGATTTTAGCAACGATGAATCTAAAGTTAGTGTTCAAAAAATTTTATGGTTTTCTTCTCTTGATCTTTCATTCTACTCCATAAGATTTTGGATTGATATTGCGAATTGATCTTCATATCTTTTTGGTCTATTCTCTTTTTCTTTTAGCTTGAATTGTTCCAATTTTCTTTTAATTTGTCTGATCTGACTAATTTATTCCTCTTTGGGATTTTGTAATGTCTATGTGTCCCTCCTCACTAGATATTGTGTTGTCTTTAAACTCCAAACTTCTTGTTAAAGGTCTTGTATTTTCTTCTTGTCTGCTTCACTAATTGTGGTCAATTTCATGAAATTTGAATTTATGTGTGCAAACACGGAATCCACGCGCCTTACCTCTGGGTGGGTTCTTAAGAATAATGCCGCATCGAGGTATGAAGTGTATTAATTTTCAAGTGCTATGGTGACTGTTGATGTTTCTAGTTGTTAAGGGGAAGGGAAATGTGACTGTGGCCCATGTGAGTGTGACAAAATGTACACAGAGAGTTGTGCTTATAATGGTGGATGGGTAGTATGGGCATTAATTTGTGTTAATGTGGAAGCATTTTTGAACGGGTTGGGGAGATAGTGGCCCTCATGCGATCTACATCTACAATGTAGAGTATATGTGAGTGTGTTGTTGTGCATGAGTTTCCCTCTCACTGGATGTTGTGATAGGTTGTTGCGTCAACACTCTCTCTAGTTTCTGCATGTACTGCAGAGCCATACCTTTCTTCTTCCTCCATGGGTTGAGCTTGTGGGATGCCTTGAGTGGCGAGACTGCTTGAGCCTCGTAAGTTTGTAGAGGGGCCAAAAAGCTCTTTAGTAAGCAAACATGGAATTCTCCTTGTTGCTTCTGCTTCTTCTTCGTCTTCTTGATGTGAGATTAGTTGAGTAAAAAATTGTGCACTTTCTTGTTGTACTCGAATAGTTCCCTTTGAGCTTGTGAAATGTTCTCTTCAATTTCTTCTTTTATGCATTTTTGCGAAGGGTTTCCAAACTCCTTTCCATATCGAAAATGACTTCTCTTAAAATAATGGCACAACTTAACCTAGCAGGTTGAGTTTGTGCTTCTTTGTTAGCCACAAAGCATCTTGGTGTACCTATTGGAGTCTTTTTATAAGAGGAAACTGCAAATTGAGAAGCTTGGCGGACTTCTTTTGTTGGTGTAGATGAGTGATGAGTAGCACCTCCTTTAATGTCAGTCCGGGAAGACGTGCAGATGGTATGAAGAGCTCGAACAAGTGATGGCACAAGTGTGTGAGTGAGAAGCACACTAACATGCACACACATACACACACACGCGCACACAAGGCAAGGACAAAGAGAGAGACAATGGAGTTCTTTACATTACTCAAAAGTGCTCTTACAAGTTCAATTCCACAACAAGCTAACCTCAAAAATGAGCTCTCTAGCTTTTTTTATAGTTTTTGACTAGCTTTGGCTCTGTCCAAACCTAGTGTCCGGCCTAGTTAAAAATTAGGTTCTAGGGCCTATTTGAGGGCTCAAACAGAGTCTAAAAAATATGAAAATTGATAGGTAGGTACTTCTAATGCTCCTCAAGCTTAAGGACTCCTTGGCTTGCACAAAATGGAGCTACAAAAATATGAAATGGTATTTATAATGGTGTGGAGTGAATAGAATCATTGTTTGGAAAATATTTGGAAAAATTTAAGGGCCTATTTGCTAGATCTGCGTTGACTACTTTGCCTGCTTAATCCCTGCTCCGACTCCCTTCTTTGGCTTCCTTGTCTTGTGGGCCCTTGGGTGCCTTGACTACTGCCAACAACGCCCCCTCTCTCGGGTCTGTCGTCTCTCACAGACCCTTGTTGAGTGGACCGTTGGATGTAGTATTCCACTACATCTATCGCTAGGTGGTGTTCTATTAATCTGAGTCCTTTTGCCAAGTCGGTGAGTAGGGCATCCCAGTCTACTGGTCTAGGAACCTCCGGATGTGGCATATGTAGCTTCTCTGAATGTAGAGCCTGTTCCACAACAAATAACTATAATAAATGAGATGGTCTAGGAATGAATATCTCTGAATGATATTCCCAAAACCCTGTGATAAACATTTCTTCAAACGTTTGTTTGAAACAGGCTGGTAGATACTTGATACGAACATGCCACGCATAGACAACATTGATGGATGGTGTGGTGCTCATATCATAAACGAGATCATGGTTGCCTTCATTGAATCCGAGAGCCGAAAGATGAGGTTCTTTGACATTTCTAAATGTCTTGAATGTAACCAGCATTAGCTCAAATATTTTGAGGCACATCTATGCCATGATGTCTGGTACATTTTTGAATCTGATCCCCCAATGCCGAATGGTTGAAATCATGTATGCGACTGTGGGTTGGCCACGTGGTGGTGCCAAGTATACATAGTTTAACCATTTGGCACATCCTTTAACTGTCAAAACTGTTTTGGTGTACTCTGGCCATGATGTCCGGCAAAAGACAGGAGAGTAGCATGGGTTATTCTTGATGTATAAAGGCATATTATTCCAAGTGCATACCATCTCAGGGTATGTTTCAAGTAGGCGTATCCTCCATGTAGGTTGAAATATATTTCCATGCATGGCACTTGCAGGAATGTCATCTGGTGCAAATTGTGTTGCCGAGGTTGGTTCTTTTGTTGTGCGTTGCTTTATCTCAACATTATAATCTGCCATTAATACATAGAATAGAACATACGAATCATCGGAAGTGCCAATCCACCGATGATGTGAGAGGTTTCTGAAGTAATCGGATTTGATGACAACTTCTTCCAATCGGGACATAGACTGTATCTGTACTGCAACTCTCTCATCATGGGATGGACCAAACTCTTCTAACTTTTGCATCCATTCAGGAGCTTCGATCTCAATTGTGTCCATTCCTTCCTCTGTGTGCTTACCCCCAGGTGTAGGCATGGGTACATATGGGTCTTCAAAAGTCTCCTAAACTTCAATTGGAACTAAGTCCTCAGGATCCGGCTCCACGAGGGGAGAGGGTTGATGCCCATATTGAAGAACTCTATTTTGCAGTTCTTCTAGTTGTGCTCTGAGTTTTGCGACTTCTTCAGATGTGTTAGTTGCGGCTCTGACTTCTTTTGGTGACTCTTGCTGAGCTACCAGTTGCTTGAGTAGGTCATCCTGCTCTTTTTCTAAGGTAGTGTGTGCTTCCAAGAGATTAGCATGTGTTTCCAACACGATTTGCATATTTTTCGATGGGATGGCCTTGAAGTGCTCTGGGTCGATTTCTTGCGGTGATCCCTCCATGGCTTCTTCTAGGTTTTCTTCATTCTGTTTCTGAAGTATTTTATTTTCTTCTAGTAATGCAGACATGTGTTTGCGTAGTAAGGTGAGGTTACGTCGAAGCTTGAGATTGTCGGTTATCTGGGCATGTAACATTTCATCGAGTTGTTGTTTTTCCTCGGTATCTGGCTAGGGTGGATTGGCTACTAACTGATCATGTTGTGCCTCCAAGGTATTATATTGCTGTTGTAATAGCATCTTGTCCTTCTCTAAGCTGATGAATCTCTCTTGTAATGTTTTGTGGGTTCGGAACAGATTCATATGCTGAGCATCTAGATGCTGGTAATGCTATTGTAATTGAGACATACATTGGTACAAAGTATTAAATACATTATTGACAGGAGTGGATGCTGGGAAGGTGTTGAATGCAGGAGGGGGGAGATTTCAATGTAACAACATTGTCAACATAGCTCTCACGTATTGTCTATAGGCCATAATATGTTCATCATTTTTTATTAGTTGAAAGCTTTCTTGATGCATCTAGTCTTGATTTTATTGTTGGAGTTTGAGGTTTGTACAAGCACGCGAACAACACAAGGAAGAAGAAGAAGAAGAAGCTTAGAGCACAACACACAATACTGAATGTATTACCACTAGAATGTACAAAGATAAGTGGACCATTAGGGCAATAGGCATATATACAAGGGGGGGGGGACCTCCTAAAGAGGGAAAAAAGTGCCCGAGTGGTCCTAGTGTGTTCACACACATCACTACCTAATTATACCAACAAATCCCCTTGGGAGTGATGCGGTGAACAAGAATCTAGCACTCATGTATAAGGAAGTTCCAAGCTATGTGGAATCAATCCACAAAAGGAAGTAAGTCCAAAGATTTGCGGAAAGCTTCAAACTTCTCCCTTGGTAGAGCCTTCATGAAAAGGTCTGCAATGTTCTCTTGCATGGGCACATATGCCAAGATGATCTCTCTAGCAGAGAACCTCTCCATGACATAATGATAATGCACCTCAATGTGCTTAGTGCGAGCATGGAACACACGGTTCCTTGCAATTGCCAATGCGCTCTGACTATTAGTGATGATGGTGGTTGTAGATGATTGATCAACACCCAAGTTAGCCTCTGAGCCACATTTACTCAACAATCGCTATGAAAGCTACCCTACACTTATCCTCACAACTGGAAGTGCCCACAATAGGTGATGTCTTGCTCAACCAAGATATACATGAGCTACCAAGCATGAAGCAAAAGCCACTAGTGGACACATGAGTGTCATACTAACCAACCCAGTCAGAGTCCGAAAAAGCATGTAAATCTGGCGGTAGTGATCCCCCCTTGGGATAAAGCAATCCAAGTAGCCAGGTACCACTCAAGTAGAAAAATATGGGCTTAACCACATGCCAATGCTTGACACTGGGGAAATGCATAAACCTACTCATCACTGAGATAACAAACTGAATATTTGGCCTAGTAATGCATAAGTAAATCAAGCATCCAATAGCCTGCCGATAGAGAACAACATATTCATTATAGCATCATATTCATATTGCATGAGCGATCCAATTTTTTGAATTTTGTGCTTCATCAAACAAAACAGGCTCATTCTCATCACAGACTAGAGGTAGCCATAGCATAGCAATCCGATGCAAAAGAGGCACTATGAGAGTGCGAACGAGTATGATATGATAGAGGTGCATCTAATTGGCTGTCACGCAATGTCTACACTATCCATTTTGGCATAGTTTTTGCCTCCTCAATATGAGCTCTCTCATCAACAAGTGCATCATGAAAATTTGCATAAGAAATGGAATGATCTGCATCATCACATGAAACCTGTAAAGGCTAAGAAATTGCCTCATTAGGACCAACAACAGACTATCCACTTGTAAAAAGAGGCAGTAAAGTATCAAACATGTCTTTGGAGCTAATTGATGTCTCCTTAGTACATAAAAGTAGTGTCTGAATAGCATCTTCCACAATAACATCACGGCTAACCAAAATGCATTTTGTCTATGGATGATACAAACGATAGCCTTTGCTTTTAGAACTATACCCAACAAAATTACATTTCAGTGCTTTATCATCCAATTTCTTGCATTGTTGTTCAGACACTAATGCATATGCCAAACAACAAAAAAAACGTAAGTGAGCAACAAATGGCTTTTGACCATGACAAGCATCATATCGAGTGATAGACTGCAATGCTTTAGTGGGACACGTGTTAAGTACATATGCTGCATACATGACAACCTCAAGCTAGAAACTATGTGGTAAAGCCTGACTCTTGACCATACACCTTGCCATCTCCATGAGTAACTTGTTCTTCCTTTCAACAACTCCATTTTTTTGAGGTGTATACAACACTATACACTGATGTTTTATCCCACGTTCAGCCAGAAATGCATTAAATTTAGAGGACATATATTCCCCCCTTGATCAGAATAGAGGGTGCCCATTTATGTTGACAGATTTTCTGCCAAAACCAAAAACTGTTTGAAGCATGTAAACACTTCGGACTTTGCCTTCAATGGATATACCCATGCATGCCTGAAAAATCATCGACGAAAGTCACAAAGTAAAGATAGTTCCCAAAAGAAGGTGTCTACATAAGACCAAATACATCACTATGAACAAGCTACAATTTTTGAGTAGCTCAAACGGAACCATCTTTTGGGAAGGAAGAATGTTGTATTTTTCCCAAAATATAGCCTTCACATCCATGTTTAACAAATTTGGGCAAAGAGGACACCATTTTAAATTTCTACACGTGTAGCAAACTAGCAAAATTCAAATGACAAAAGCATGCATGCCAAAGCTTTGCATTTGACATAGCCTGGGAATCATGTAC
Organism: Ceratopteris richardii; assembly: GCA_020310875.1. NCBI lineage: Eukaryota > Viridiplantae > Streptophyta > Polypodiopsida > Polypodiales > Pteridaceae > Ceratopteris > Ceratopteris richardii. Next base: position 6,989,441 of record CM035429.1, on the reverse strand, counting down.
TTCACATGCTGAATCATTCACAAATTTTTCATAGTCTATGAGCTTATATAGCCCAGGGCATAAAATGCCAGAATAAATAATCACCTCGCCATTTTTTATAGATCCTGAACTATACATCTGGCATCAACAAATTTCACAACCAAGCTAATCTTGGCTAAAGCTCAAATTAATAACAGATTTTTCTTGATCCCTCGCACAAGTAAAGCATCTGACAATGTAAAAGAACTACCATCAGGAATAGTTAGAATGATCTTACCAACTCCCATGATAGGATAAGCGGAGTTGTTGGCACATTTGACAGTGTTCCCTATAGGGATAGGCTCGAGTGAAGTGAAGAAATTGCACTGTGAGGTGATATGTTTGGTTGCCCCACTATCAAAGTACCAAAAATCTGAGTCTACTCTAGACATACACTGTTCATGAGAAGATGGTTCAAAATTGCAAATCCATTCTTCATTCTCTAGTAGATTAGTAAAATCTATTTTTGGTGCAGAGGCCTCTGCAACAACCATTCCAACCTCTTTTTTCTTTGCCTCTTTAGCGGCTAGTTTTGGACAGCTCTTTATGACATGATCATTTGCTTTACAATATTTGGAAAACAATTTTTGCTTTTCTATTTTCTTCTCGTCTCTGTCATCCTTCTTTGATTGTGCAGAATTAGCATATTTTTGCTTAGTAGTAGAAGAGCTCCATTTACCTTTGCCCTTCTGACTAGCTAGGAAAGCTTGATCTGCAACATGCATAATGGACCTGTTCTGCCTAGACTGATCTTCTTGCAATAGAATAGATACTAACTTCTCAAATGTTATTAAGGCATTTGGATTGCCTTTCAGCATCAAACAAAGAGTAGAAGCAAAACTCTGGTATGAATCAGGAAGACCATTTAGAATAGTCTGCACAAGTGAAGTGTCAGGCAAAACTTCATCAACATAAATTAATTATTTCTTCAAATCTTCGATCTTTGTTAGAAAACTATCCATCGAATCACCTGCATTCATATGCTCACTATCCAACTATTTTTAGAGGTAAGCAACAAGAGACTCATTCCTAGCCAGGTATAATGTGGTAAGTGTATCTTAAGCATCCTTAGCTGTTCTACAAGAGCGAATGTCAGGAATAATGGCACGTTTGATAGACAAGGCTATCAATGCATGTGCCTGAGCATTTGTGCCATCCCAATGAATCTTCTCTATTGTAGGTGATAGTATGAATAAGAATCTGCATAATATCACCATCTTTGATACCATCTGCATCAGCTTTAGTACCTATATTTCTAAGAGTAATAGGACATTTTTCAACACCCTACACAATATTCCACAGTCCTTTTGCGACCAATATATGCCTCATCATATAAGCCCACAATGGGTAATTCGTACCATTCAACTTATCCTCAACAACCAACATACAAAATACATCACTACTTTCAGCCATGGCCATTGAATAAAATACCTTGATGCAAAAAAATGATTCTATCTGAAAAAGTTGAATATAAGTAACCGTGACGAGTTTTGCTAAACTTGTAGAGACTTCAAGACACTTATACTGGTGAACCAAAACCTGTATATATCTTTGGCACAAAAAGATGAAATAGCCTACACAAACACTGTGATAGTGCATTCGGAGGTGAAATCAAGCCCAAATCGTGATTTTGGTACGACAAATCAAAGCCATTTTGATCTCCTAATCAGCCTAAGTATACTCACCAAGTTTCATGCGATTCTGAGACTATGACTAGAGGGGTGTTGACGACACCTTGGATGAAGCTGGGACCTGCTTTGATACCAATTGTTGGAGTTTGAGGTCTGCGGAAGCATGCAAACAACACAAGGAAGAAGAAGAAGAAGCTTGGAGCACAACACACAATATTGACTGTATTACCAATAGAATGTACAAAGATGAGTGGCATGTTAGGGAAATAGACGTATATACAAGCCGGGGGGAAAAAACCTCTTAAATAGAGAAAAAGTGCCCTGAGGGTCCTAGTGTGTTCACACACATCACTACCTAAATATATCAACATTTATATTGTAGGGTCCTACTCACTAAATGTGAAGAGCTTGTTGAAAGAAAGGTCTTTATCGTGGATCTACTTCTCACTTAGTGTATACTTTTCAAGCATGGACAAAATTAATCATTTTCTGAGGAATTTTAGTGAGTATATAGAATATATTATTTATCCATATGTTGAAAAAACAATTTCTTATAGTATTTTCCATATAAATTCATTCCTTTTCTAAGCTTGAATTTTAATAAAAAAGTGTGACTTATATTTCTAGGGATCATTGGAGTTTAATAATAATTGACTTCGATGAATACCAGGCTTTACTTATGTCAATTGCAAACTATAGGTTTTAGTGCACTAATGTACTTTAATATCACCACATTGCCATGCATTCTTTTTTTTTTTAGTGTTTGTAGTGCGCCTAAGATTTTCACGATGCACATTGATTAGAAATATCCAAGCATTTGCAAACTAAATGAAGAGATCAAATTTGGTTATATGCAAATACATGTGCCATTACAAGAAGGCAATATATCATGTGGATGGAGAGTAATTGCCAATGGAGTAAGGTTATTAGATTGCATATTTTATAGTTGTGATATGAATTTATCTAATTATCCAGATGCATGGGTCCTTTTGGTGAGGTAAAGAGCAATTCATAACATCCTGAAAGATTCTATTTGTCCATATGATCTAGACTTTCCTCCACCACTCCAACACCAATAGATAAGAAGGCACAAGTTAAGAAGGAAGGTCCTCCTATTCATTCACCATTAAAGCATGTACCTAAGAAAAAGAAAAAAGGTGAAGGCTTACAAAAGAAAAAGCATAGAAAGCAACAGTAGATGTACATTTTTCCATATCTATGATTACCTCCATATAGCAAGCCCATGAATTTCCAACATATGTTGGATTATGTTATTTTGGTCTAATTTTTTGTAAATACTAATTTTGTATAGAACCAACCCTTTAGAGCATTGTATTTATAGAACAATGTATTGAGGAATGATTCCATTCTATCTTTATCTCATAGATAGTATGTTTGTAAATCATGTTTCTACATCATAGAAATGAGTGTTTCAACTTCTAAATGTTGGTGATCTTTTGTTCTCAAATAGAGGAAGGATTTGTGGTGTGGCTACCATTAATGAGATCAACTTACATGATAAGTGATTTAACCATTCTTTTCTTCCCTTCTATGCTATACCTTCATTTGTTTATCTTTGAATTGTAGCCTTTGGCTTGTTTAACTAATATTTTGAATAGAAAAAGGCACCACTGATTCAAGAAAAGAAACCAATCAAGGAACTTCTAATGGCCTAAATCACTTGAATTAGCCCTACCTTATAATGCATGCAGGACCTTTTATGATCTTTATAGTATCTATCCTCTATAAATAATATTTTTGTGAAAAAATCCACGTGGCCATTTCAAGCAATTAGGGAATTCGGAGAACCTCCGAAGGTCCTATTCACTTGAATTGGTCCTGAATTTTCATAAGTGCTCCATAAATATTTAAAAAAAGAGACACAACCAATTCAAGTGATTATGGTAGTCAGAGAACCTCCAATAACCCTATTCTCTTAAATTGGTCATGTCTTTTTATACATGGTGTAGTTCTAAAAAGAAGACACAACCAATTCAAGCGATTAGTGTAGTCAGAGAACCTTCAATGGCCCTTATCACTTGATATGGTCATGTCTTGTATCTCCTCAAATTTTTTCCATTTTGTAATATTCCTTCTCTTTGCTATATACAGCTTCCTAATCCCTTAAATAGAAAATTTCTACATCTTTACCATGATCTTTCATTATCCATCTTTATAAGTCTTTGAATAATAGAAACATGCCAAGAACAAAGCTAAAAAGCATAACAAAGCCAAGAGAAATATTAAGAGTGCATATATAAAACAGAAGTGACAAAATATTTAGCGCTCAATGTCTTTGTTTTCATTCAATATAGAATATTATCATTTTTTATGGAAGAAAAAGGGGCAAGAGTGGTTACATTCTTAAAGGTTGGAACTTTATCACTTTGGGTGGCATGCAAGTAATGCAAGATAATGTTTTCTTTGATCTAATGTTTACGATTGCACCATGAATTGAGAACCTGAACTATGGTGTACACTCATCAGATGGTTGTTTAGTACTAGATACTTAGCATTGTACACACGTTCAAATCTTGCAAACCAACTATGTCTTCTTCATTTGAAATTGAGAATACGACCTTTTTGTGTCATCTCTTTTAACTCGGTTCACTTTATGGGCACCTCTACAACTATGAACCATAGTCACCCAACCATTTGTCTGCATAGAAAGAGGATTTTGTAAGGAATCCTCTCTTTTATTGTAAACCTTACATGAGCTTAGATGATTTGAAGGATGAAAAGAAGTAGAAGCCATTTGAACACTCTAAGAAATAATAGAGAATGATCAAAGCAAGAAACCAAGACTCACAAAATTCAAAAGTATTTATAGATAAAAAAATTTGATATACACGTGGAAAATCGAGACACTTTTGATTTGATGTATTGTGTTACCAAAATATCATGAAATTTTTGGAACCCAAAAATACTTTGTATATCTTCAAGAATATTTTCTCTCAATAGTATTTGTAACTAGCATAAAGAGTGCATCTACATTTCTACATTTCTAAGACCATATGCGAACACTAATAGGGAGAATAATTTGGCTAGGATTATTTGGAAAAGGTTTTTCTTGAGGCTTATGATCATCTCCAAGGAGTTCATATGAAGCAAGGATGGAATTCATCTTAGACTTCTAGACGGTGGAATTCATACCATCAAGCTTACATTCCATGATGGTCAGTGGTTGTATCTACAACATTGGGATGAAAGAAATCACTGCTACCCTTCTTTGTGTTCTACTTACTCCTATTGACAAAAAAATATGATTCCTAGTCGTGGATGTTGATAAAACAGTTGACATCTTGTCTTCTTTGTCATTGAAACCTCTATGTTTCTTCTTCTATGCCACTCAAAGCCTCCTAAGCTATGATATAATGTAAGAAGTAATAGCACAATAGATTTGACCAATAATACAATTGAAAAAAACATAGACAACTATAGGTATAGAGAAATCATACTCAAACTCCAAAGAGGACTATAGTTACAAAGATGGGGTTTTCCAATCATGAGCTCCGATTACAGAGATTAGATGGTCATCTTGGTAGACAAAAGATGAAGGGGTCACTAGTGCACAATGTTGTGTGGAAATTTCAATACGCCATGCTTATTTAGCTTTTAAAATGGGTCAGTATATATTAACATAATCAAGAGAGAGAAAATGGTAGCAAAGTATAATATATGAAAATATTTACAGGACCAAAAGTCATCTTATCTAGACTTGTGTGCTAGGGTGATAGTGTGTTGAACTAGAGTAAAAACACTATTATTAGTACTTGTAAATAGTTCATAAAAAGTGCATCTACATTCCATATTTCAAAAGCCTTGAAAATATGTTGAATTAGAGTCGCAACACTATCACTAGCACTTCTAAGTAGAGCATATAATGGATTTGCATTTCTACATTTCCAAGAACATAGAAGATTGACATGATGTTGAATAATTCGACCATGATTTGTTAGTATATGATCAATGTCTACCCCTCATGATTGTATGCACATTTTGTAAGGCCCCCATTATGAGGAGAAGCCAAGCATGCATTACCCAATTGATGGGAATCCCAACTTGCATGTTGGATGAAGGTCATATTGGACCATGTAAGGTATTGTAAGGAAAGGGAGTTACCAGGGTCCCCAATTCTGGGGTCCAGGGCAATGGTGAGCAGCCCCTTGGTGGGGGTCTAGGGGCAGCGCCCCCGACATGAAGGTAAAGGAAATATTCCATGGAATATTCCCTATCGGAGTCAGAAATCATTTATATTTGTTAGGAGGGTTCAACTGGTCTAAGCCGTGTATGGCAATTACGCGGGCGGTGGCCGCCCACACCGTACCGCCCATATATAGCCGTCCACGGAAGGCCACTCATGATCCTATATATACATGACTTCTGCACTACCTGAGATATGGAATTGAGCCAGCATACCTTTACCTTGTATCTCCCTATCTAGAGTTGTCTAGATCACCATTTAAGCTCTATCTTGAGAGTGCACAGGTGGACAACGCCATCATCTTTGTACTTGCTACTAGTAGAAAAATTGTTGAGATTCTCCTATATCTGTTATCTTCTCTGCTACTGCTCTTGTGTTATATTGCGTAACTATTGTCTTACATGGTATCAGAGCCGTACGGTTCGAATACCTTGAAAATTTTAGCCTACTAGTAGACTAGAATATCAGTATATTATTTGAGTGATTACATGATGGCTTCATCGTCGAACACTGGTCTTGGTGCTTCAGCTAATGTTAATGTTGCACCTATTTGAATTCGACCACCTGCATTCACTGAAGGGAAGCTGGATGGAACCAACTATACACTCTAGAAGTTCAAAATTATTGCAATTTTGGACTCCTATATATTACTTGACACTGTCATGGGACCGATGGGATTGGATCCAGAGCCTATACCAGTTGAAGATCGAGCAAATTCAAGATTGATTATTCAGCCAGATCCAGATCTTCTACGAGCTTGGAAGAGGCAGAATGCTGATGCATTATGTGCAATTGTCACTAGTGTAAGTGATTTTGTGCTTACTTTAGTTCAACATACTACTAAAGCACATGAGGCTTGGGGCATATTGGCTCGACAATATGAGACCAAGAACCAAACTAGGACACAGAATTTAGAAAATCAGTTGGAAAATGAAAAGCATTCTGATTCTGAAAAGGCCGAAGATTTTATCAAACGGATAAAACATCTTCAAGACCAATTGGCTGCAGGCGGTGTTGTTATAACATGAGAAGAGCTCGCTCGAAGATGTGTACGTGTTCTTACAGCAAAGTATGATGGATTAGTAACAGCCCTTAACACTCAGGTAAGACCAAATCCCCTCACATTTGAAGAGTTTTGTGCTATGCTTTTAGAAGAAGAGATGCGGTTGCGGAATAGGCAAAGTACAAGTGATGCTACATTTTCAGCAAATGCAAAAGGTAAAGGCTCTTCTGATGTATCAAAGAAGAATCCAAACAAGAAAAAGTTCATAGGAAGTTGCTTCTATTGTGAAAAGAAAGGCCATGCCATCAAGGATTGCAGAAAGAAGCAAGCTGATGAGCGGAATGGGACTGTAAAATCATCATGGAAGAACAAAGAGTCTACAAACAACATAGAGCTAGAACTTTGGGTAGCTATTGAAGAGGTATGTTCATCTGCTCAAGCTCGTGTTGATGAACCATGGATTTTAGATAGTGGAGCTTCTCGCCATATGACCAGTAAAAAGGATTGGTATAGTTCCCTAGTGCCTTTGCGAGAATCCATCAATGTAGTGGTGGGAAATGACTCCAAGTGTCCAGCCGAAGGAACTGGAACCATCTCTTTTATCACTTCTGCATGTGTTGAGAAAAAGTTATCCGATGTTCTCTATGTACCTTCACTCAAAAGAAATTTGTTGTCAGTTTCTGCAATAACAGATCGTGGACTCGAAGTTCACTTCAATAAGAGTGGTGCAGAAATCATGGAATCATCAGGTAATGTTGTAGGTAAAGGCATACGATAGGATAACTTGTATGAGTTAAGTGCTTTAACTGCTATAGAATATAAAGATGTAAGCAGGTTATGGCACCAACGATTTGGGCAACTTGGATTTGCAGTTCTGAAGGAGATGCAAAGAACAAGGATGGTTGCTCATTTGCCTGCATTTTCAGAGTTGCAAGAACCTTATGAAGCTTGTATGATGGGCAAGCAACAACGAAAGGCATTTCCAAGAGAGACTAGCAATCGATCTCAAGCTCCTCTAGAGTTGGTACATGCTGATCTCTTTGGTAAAATGTCTACACCTGCTTTAGGAGGATCTTTCTACTTTTTGTTGTTAGTCGACGATTATAGTAGAAAGATGTGGGTTTATTTCATTCGAGAGAAGGCATAGGCTTTTGAAAAATTTAAAATGTGGCATAAGTATCTGGAAAATGAATCAGGAAGGAAACTGAAGAAATTCAGAACAGATAGAGGAGGTGAATTCTTGTCAACAGAATTCAATAATTACTATAAGGAGCATGGTGTGAAAAGGCAACTTACCACAGCTCATACACCTCAACAAAATGGTGTTGTTGAGTGCAGGAACAGGACAGTAGTTGAAATGGCTCGTTGTATGCTAAAGGCTCAAGACATACCTGATTCATTCTGGGCAGAAGCAGTCAATAGAGTAGTCTACATCCTCAATCAAAGCTACACAAAAGCACTGAAGGGGATGACTCCTCAATAAGCATATTCTGGTAAAAAGCCTTCAATTTTGCATTTCGAAATTTTTGGTTCTTTCTGTTATGCACATATTCCTGATTCAACAAGATCAAAGTTGGATTCAAAAAGCAAAAAGTGTGTCTTCCTAGGATATAGTGAAGAGTCTAAAGCATACAGGTTGTGGGATCCTGAGGCAAGGAAGATTTTTGTCAGTCGAGATGTGGTGTTTGATGAACAACCACACTTGGTCGAAGATAAAGCTAAATCTACTATCTCATCAAACGGAGAAATATCTCACATTGTGCCTTTCAAAAGACAGGTTAAAGTTGAGGAGGAGGAAACATCTAATGCAGAAATTTCCTCAATAAAAAGCCAACCAGTTGTAACTACACAGCATAAGCCACTGCCGAAGTGGGCACAACAACTCTTTGATGATTACAATCCACATGTAGATATACCTGAATCATCCTCGGATGGATTACGAAGATCAAAGAGAATAGAGGAGCAAAGAAGAGCCTTAGAACACATTGTTAACATGGCTCTAATGGTAGATATCATGGGCTCGATAAAGGAACCTACCACCATTGAAGAAGCCCTTGATGATCTAGGTTGGAGAGCGGCAATGCAGTTTGAGTATGATAGTATACTCAAAAATGATACATGGGATCTAGTCGACTTGCTGCCAAAGAAGAAGGTAATAGGTACTAAATGGATTTGGAAAGCTAAGTATAAAGCAGATGGAACATTAGAAAAGTATAAGGCAAGATTAGTTGCACAGGGGTTTTCACAGATTGAAGGATTTGATGTTCAAGAAACTTTTGCACTAAAAACACGCATGATAACTATTCGGACAATACTTGCAATAGCTGCACAAAAGGCATGGCCTATTTTCCAGATGGATGTCAAATCTGCATTTTTGAATGGTCACCTCAAGGAGGAGGTATATGTATCTCAACCACAAGGTTTTGAGGTGCCCAATTCAGAAAATAAAGTTTGCAGGTTGAAGAAAGCTTTGTATGGACTTAAGCAAGGTCCACGGGCTTGGTACCAACGGATAGATAATTTCTTCAAAAATATGGGTTTTGAAAGAAGTACTTCTGATGCTAACTTGTATGTAACGAAAAGGGATAGCAAGTTAGTTGTTGTCATTGTATATGTAGATGCTTTGATCATTACAGGAGATCATCAAGAACTCATCAATCAAACTCGGATCAGCTTGGGAACTGAGTTTGAAATGACAGACTTAGGTCTACTCCATTTTTGTCTGGGAATTGAAGTATGGCAAAGGAAGGATGGCATTTTCATCTCTCAACAAAAATATGCCAAAGAAATTCTCAAGGCATTTGGAATGATGGACTGCAAACCAACTAGCACACCTATGGAGGTAAATCATAAGCTATCTATGGACGATAACATGCCTAATGTAGATTCTAAGAAGTACAGGAAGCTCGTTGGAAGTCTATTTTTTTTGTGCAACACTAGACCAGACATTTGCTATGTTGTTGGAGTGTTAAGCAGGTTTTCCAACAAACCTAAGGAGAGTCACTGGAATGCTGGAATGCGAATTCTAAGGTACATTGCAGGGACCTTGGATTTTGGTATTTTGTATACCATAGGTGATACACTTCAAGGATATTGTGATTCTAGAAAATCAATTTCTGGATATTGTTTCTCACTTGGTTCAGGAATATTTTCTTGGGTAAGTAGGAAGCAACCAACTCTCGCACTCTCCTCCACTGAAGCAGAGTACAAAGCATCTTGTTTTGCTTCTTGTGAGGTAGTCTCGTTAAGGAGAATTCTTGCTGATCTAGGCTTTCCATCAAATATGGCGACTATACTCAAGTGTGATAATCAAAGTTGTATGGCTATTGCAAAGAACCCAGTATTTCATGCTCGCACCAAGCACATAGAAGTACAATACCATTACATTCATGAGCTAATTGAAGATGAAATTGTGGAGCTAGAATATTGTCCAACAGAGGCAAATTGTGCTAACATATTCACTAAGGCACTTGGAAGAGAGAAGCTCAACAGACATCTTCAATAGATGGGCATAGGATCGAGACCCACTTGATTTATCATTGGTAAACATTGAGGGGGGGTGTTAGTATATGATCAATGTCTACCCCTCATGATTGTATGCACATTTTGTAAGGCCCCCATTATGAGGAGAAGCCAAGCGTGCATTACCCAATTGATGGGAATCCCAACTTGCATGTTGGATGAAGGTCATGACCATGTAATGTATTGTAAGGAAAGGGAGTTACCAGGGTCCCCAATTGTGGGGTTCGGGGCAGCGGTGAAGGGAATATTCCATGGAATATTCCCTATCAGAGTCAGAAATCATTTATATTTGTTAGGTCGGTTCAACTGGTCTAAGCCATGTATGGCAATTACTCGGGCGATGGTCGCCCACGCTCTACTACCCATGTATAGCCATCCATAGAAGGCCACCCATGATCCTATATATACATGACTTCTGCACTACCTGAGATATGGAATTGAGCCAGCATACCTCTACCTTGTATCTCCCTATCTAGAGTTGTCTAGATCACCATTTAAGCTCTACCTTGAGAGTGCATGGGTGGACAATGCCATCATCTTTGTACTTGCTGCTAGTAGAAAAATTGTTGAGATTCTTCTATATCTGTTATCTTCTCTGCTACTGCTCCTGTGTTATATTGCGTAACTATTGTCTTACATGATTATTTTTTTTTTTTATATAAAGGAAGTTCGGCAATAGCCTACTCTCCCGGACTTGAATTAAATTAAGAAACAAAGGTACAAAAGAAGGGGACTAGTGCCCACGGGACCCCCCAAATCCCACAAAGCAGGGGAAGCTTGGTTGATTCCTAGGTTGCAATACAGAGAAGGTTGATCACCCTCTCGTCGCCCTCGTGCTGGACCCACTTGGGTTTGAGCTTGTTGTTGATCAAAAGGAGGACTTGATGGTGCCTGAAGGGGGGGGATTTCTTACTGTTGACAATTCTTTTGCCAAGGAGGAATAGAGATTTTTCAATCGACCACTCCCTGGGGGGGTCGCCGAAGTTGAGAGCACACCGCTCCCGCCAAATTTTCCACAGGACTTCCCCTCTGATTGCGTTCCAGAGAGCCGCAGAGCATCCAATCGCTTCACCCAAAAGGACTTGTTTCCAGCTAAGCTGTTTCTGAACTCTGATTTTCAGTCCAACCATCTGCCAGATTCTGTAGGAGTTGGGGCAAGTAAGGAAGATGTGTGGGACATCTTCGATTGCACGGTGGCAACGTTTGCACCACGGAGGGGTCCCACAAATTTTGCTTGCCTTATGGTTAGTCCAAATTCCGCGATGAAGAATTTGCCATAAGAGGACCGACTTCTTAATCTCAATAAGTGGGTGCCAGATACCCATGAATTTCATGTCCCATCGAAGCCGCGTCCAGGACAGGCACCACTTCTTGTTGAGGCTGATCTGGAGGTCAGTCGTATCTTTGATATTTGGGATTTTGAGTAGGCTATTCCCATTGTGCCATTTGAGACCACGCGCGTTCGGTGCATCATGTCCCATGAGAAGGCGAGTTTTGCGACGATCCCAGGCGAGGCATCTGCTTTGCAAGGTGTTCCATTCTTCGTAGGAGATGTTTATGCGAGGGTCGATATCCTCGTAGTTGATCCAACTGTTGGTGTCATGTTTCCAGAGGTGTTTCCATTTTTTGAATCCTTTGTTCCATAACTTCTTGGCATTTTGAATGTTCCACGACTCCACACTCCGGATGCCATGTATCGAAAACCAGATAGAGTCGTTTTGTCTAATTCCGGCCGCCCACTTCCAGTCCTCACTGATTCTTGTGAAGCTTTTGACTTTATTCCAGCCCTTCCACAGAGAGCATACGAGAGTGGAGCCCTTCGGGAAGACAGGGATCGGGGAGAATAGCAGGGTCATGATGTCAAGGTTCTTCCAGTTCGGGGACCCCGTGAGGGCCAACTCATTCTTGTTTCTGAAGATCAGCTTGGCCCACGAGGCCTCCCTATTGCACCAAGCTTTAATCATCCATTTGGCTGCCAGTTTGTTAGCCATGCACCCAATGTCCAGGATGCCAAGCCCCCCGCTATCTCTAGGGCTGGTGCAGATGACCCATTTGATTTTAGGCACCCCCCTTCTGTTATGATCACCCGTCCAAAGAAAGTTTCTGCAGATGCTATTCAGTTTGGACAGGCCTTGCTCATTCGGTCTCCAGCAAGAAAGGAAATAGATGGTAGACGAGAGGAGGAACGTGTTGATAACCATCGCCCGTCCAGCGAGATTGATTTGCATACCTCTCCAGTAATTGAGCTTGTTTTCAAGTTTGGCCAGCACCCAGTTCCATCGCTGCTCCATAGAGACGCCAAACCCCAAGGGGATTCCAAGCAGCCGAATGATTTGGCCCTGCGGAATGATTTGACAGCCATGATCAATGAGAAGGCCAGGTTGATGTCCCACAATGGCCCTAAAGGGGGTCTTATTGTGGTTGATTTTGGATCCAGAGGCCTCACAAAAGGTATCAAGACACCTCCAGAAAGTCTCCAGGCTGGTATTATCATTGTGAACGAACGCGTTCATATCGTCGGCAAAAAGTCTCATGATGATTTGACTGTGATCGTGAGGAAGCTGAAGGCCTTTGATATTGCCAGCCTCCACATGATGAGCCACAAGTCTGCTCAGCCCCTCAGTGGCGATGGCAAAGAGAAGGGGGGCAAGAGGGCACCCTTGTCTAATAGATCTTTTAAGATGGATCGCCTTCGAAAGTTTGCCGTTAACGTTAATTTGGGTCGTTGCGTTGCCGAGAAGGGTCACGATCATCTTAGTGAATTTCTGACTACATCCGAGGTCTTGAAGCGACTGCAAAATATAGTCCCATTCTAGCCTATCGTAGGCTTTGTCAAAGTCGATCTTGAGGAAGACCACATCTTGATTAGACTCATTAGCAAATTGAATACCTTCCCAAATATCCATAATGGTTTCCAGGATGGACCTGCCTTTGATGAAGCCTTTTTGGTCCTCACTAAGCCAAGATCTCAGGTGGCACGCAAGTCTGTTGGCAATGACTTTGGCGACGATCTTGTATACTGTTTGCAGCATGGTAATTGGCCGCCAGTTCTCGATTCTGTTTCTTTCCCCCTTCTTGTGAATCAGCTTGCTGATTCCATTATTTATACAAGAAGGAAGAGCACCAAATTTTAGCGCTTCTTGCCAAACCATCCGAAGAGGGGTGGCAACCACCAGCTTGAAGGATTTAAAAAACTCGTTAGTGAGTCCGTCGGGTCCCGGGCTTTTACTGAGAGGGAGGGCATCAATGACCTCAATGATTTCTGAATCTGAGATCGGGGCATGAAGCAGGGAGTGGAGGTTGGGCGGTATTCTCCGGGGGGAAACCTTAGAAATGGCAGCCATGCAGTCCCTTCTATGGTGGGAGAGGGGGTTCGAGGTTCCCAGGAGTCTCGTGAAGTGCCCTTCGATGATGCCAACATTATCTTCTTCCGAGTTGCATACATTGCCATGTGGGTCTAGCAGTAGGGGAATCGTCTCTCTGTTGTGTTTCCTTTTAAGGATACTGCACATCTCCTTGGTGGGTTTGTCGGCTTTTCCAGCCCACCACTCCTTGAAGAAGATTTGCAAGTTTTTCCTTTGTATTTCTTCCTCGTATCTCAACGCCGCTCTGATTTTTCGAAGACCTTTCTGGGCTTGGTGTTTTCCTTTGTTTACTTCCTCCTCGAGTCGCCAGAGTCTGTGGTAAAGCGCTTCCCTACGAGCCCGCCGCACTGTCTCGAGCGTCCTCTTAGTTCTGATCATGATCTTGCGAGACTTGTCAACCGCACTTCTCCAGCACTTGGCTGGGGCCAAGCCAGAGGCGAACGCCTCCTTCCACACATCGGCAATCTCTTGATGGACGGAGGGGAGAGAGAAGGTGGAAGCGTTGGCATGGAACCACGGAGCCTTTGTGTTGGAAGGTTGAAAAGTGATTACGATCGGGTAGTGATCAGAGATGGTGAGGTCAGTACGTTGCGTGATGGAAGGGTGGCCCCACCGATGAGTAAAACTCTGAGAGATGTAGCATCTATCAAGTCTAGCTTTCCTCAGATCCTCGCCCGCTTGGAGATTCGACCAGGAAAAGCCATTTGAGTCTTTGAATTCGACCAGATCCAAGTGGAGTTTGGTCATGTCCCACGTTTCTTTCTCCCGACTGTCGATGACCCTGCCCTTGCCCATCCATCTGTCCAAAGGGTCCTCCACCATGTTGAAGTCTCCACAAATAAGCACGTTGTGGGGAAGCGAGTCAAGAGAAGTCCAAGTGTTCAGCCTCTCCAAATCCCCGTTAGGGGCATACAAAGAAACCATAGTAACACATAGGGGAGCACCAAAAGAAACCGCGATCCAGCGGTGATTTACATCTTCAATGGAGTTCTCAAGCTTTTCAAGCCAGGGTTGTTTAACGCCGATAGCCGTTCCACCGGATCCCCGCTGGTGCTTTGTTGGGATCCACGCATGGGCCGAGGAAACCTGCCTGAGCCGTTTCAGAAGGTCTTCTCCGTCAATTTTAATCTCTTGAATGCATATAATGTCTGGTTTTAAGCTAATGTCGCGGAGCCATTGACCAATGACGTCCGCTCTTGAGGGGTCGGTTAGCCCCCTAGCATTTAGCGAAATGACAATCATTTTTGTGTTGATCCCTCTTTGCGGGAGGGAGCCTTGTCCTTTCTTCTCTTGGCTTCATCTTTCTTTTTCGCTGGGATCTGATCCCGACTTAGAAATCGGTTCTTATGGGGGCTTTTCCAGGGTAACTCCAAAGGCTGTTTCCCTTTGCGAGATGCCCCCCGCTGGGGAGAATTGGGCCCCGTGCTCGGCATCGTTTCCGGGATCGTCGATCCAATGATGGAACTTTCACTATCCATGTTGTCTTCATTATTAGTAGTGAAACCATCTTCTTTGCTTGTAGTGAAGCCCTCCTGGGGGGTTTCTTTGTTGTCAGGGATCTCTAGGGCTTCGTCGTAGTTGTCTACCTCAGGTGGCAACCCACCTGGGTAGTCAAGCTCGTTGATCTCCTTTTCAAGATTGCAGTACAAATTGCTGAGTGGGGTAATTGGCAGGTTGTTCCTCTCACCGTTGGCCCTCGGACTTCTTTTCCTTCTTCTTCTAACTTCAGTAAAGCCATCGGCATCAGCTTGTGGATTGAGTAGGCCCTTGCCTTCCCCTTCCTTGGTCAAGTGGGTCAAATCGTCAGAGTTGTCTTGAGCAGTTTTGGAGGCTTCTTGAAATCGCTTGTTTTTTTGCCTGAGAGGGCAGTCTTTGATCCTGTGACCTTGCTGGCCACAACGAAAGCACGCGTTGGGGAGGTTTTTGTAGGTGATATCCTGCTCCCAAATATCTCCTTCGCCCATGTCCACTTTGATCGTTGATGGAAGCGGCGAGCTGAGGTCGGCCTCGACGCAGATTTGTGGGTGCCATCTAGCATTGAACGAGTGTCTTGCACCCTCATAGATGAGACCACCAATGTCTTCTCGTGAAGCCAACGGCTTGCCGATAGGGGAGACAATGTCCCACACGAAGTTGTACAAGAAGTATGGGAGGTTAGGGAGCTCAACCCAAAGAGGGTACCGAAGTGATTTCGATTTGTCGGGGGTAAAGTCCGGGGACCATCTGAATAAGCACAGGGTCGTCCGACCGAGCTGCGAGGTGCCAACGCTTAGGGCTTGGAACGCCATCTCTTCATTTTCAAAGACTAGCAGCATGTGGTTTGCTGGTAAGAACTGACATTTGCTGACAATTAGTCCTCGAGGGAACCACTCTTTTCGAAGCCATTGTCGCACGATTTCGAGCGGGGGCCTAGGGCCAAACACTTGGCCGACGAGGCAAACTTTCTTGAGCTCCTCCTGAGCAGACAGAACTGTGGGTCTACTGAGGGACACTACGGGGGATTCAGCACTTTCGGATGCCCCAGGGGCGGCACACGACCCCCCCTCCAGCAGAGCGGCGAGGAAATCGGTCTCCCCAGGGGGAGGGGCCAGATTACTTTTCACGAGAGAGGAAGAAGCCACCTCCATGGCCAAAAGTAACATGCACCACTTTTACTTTTCAAACCCCAAGGCAGGCCCCTCCAACAGGAGGAGAAACTGACCGCAGCCCAGGAAGAAATCGAAGCCAACCACCCCAAAAACCAAGAAGCCCACAAGGAAGGGAAACCCTATTCCCCTTTACGACCCCCTTTTCTTTTTTTTTTTTTTCGCTCTCTTTTTTTTTTTTTCTCTCTTTTTCTTCTTTCTTTCTTTTTTTTTTCTCTTTCTTTTTTCTTTTTTCTTCTTTTTTTTCTCTTTTTTCTTTTTTTTTTCCCTTCTTTTCTCTTTTCTTTTTTTTCTTTTTTCTTTTTTGAAATCAGAGCTGCGAGTGGCAGATTTCGAAGGGGGCCAGAGCGCGGGCTGCAATAAATGACGCCCCCCCCGTAAAGGAAGGAGCCACGTGGCCGGCAGTCGCGCGCAAAACGTGGGGCCAACCAGGTATCGCCGAGGGGATCAACCAGGTATCGCGATCGCGCAGGGGCCAACCAGGTATCGCGATCGCGCAGTCAGAAGTCGCGGGGCCAGCCAGGTATCGCCGAGGGGAGGAATCAGATAGCGTGGGGCCGCCGAGGAGGTATCGCTGACGGCCAAGAAGTCGTGGGGCCACCGAGGTATCGCCGACCAGCCAGAAATCGCAGGTCGCCGGGGAGGAAACGCCGGAGGTATCGCGATCGTCAGCCTGGTATCGCCGACGCCCGAGGAGGAACCACGAACGCCAACCTGGTATCGCCGACACCCGAGGAGGAGTCGCGATCGCCAACCTGGTATCGCCGATCGCCCGAGGGTATCGCTGCGGGAGGCAACGATACAAGCCTCCACCCAGGGAGGTATCGCCGATACCTCCAGCGGAGGTATCGCGATACCTGCAACCTAGGGAGGCGACCGCGGCCGAGCGAATCCCGGAGTTGACAGTTGTGAATAATGTATGTTAAAACACAGAAGCTGCCGCCATCGCCTACGACGTTGTCAGCGTTGATGCGCCCAACCAAATGAAACTCTTCTAGTTTTGATTCTTCTTAGCTTCCTTTGTCGGGTTCTTCACTCGGAGTCGGCTACTCTAGGAGTTTCTACTGCAAAGCGATGGAAGTCTCCTCAACCGTCTTCGACGCCATCAGGCAAGGAGGCTCCATGGCGGTACTCAGACATGTCCAGAGATAAATGCCAAAGTGCTGTGATGAAGTGCCATCTTCACGAACAGCGCTAACGGAAGGTTTCCATTTACATGATTATTTTGATCAAGTGTTTTTAGGCTCTCTTAATTAGTCCCAATAATAACCTCTAGAAGCTTATATGAATTAAAGATAGAAGTGATTTTAAATTTCCACAAGGTGTAATTCATACGAGCAAGCTTAGCTTCTATGAAGGTTGGTGGTCTTATTTGCAACATTGGGATGCCTAACATCATTAGTACTCCTTCTCATCCACATAATATTGTTGATGAACTACCTTGATTCCTAGGCATATATGATGGAGAGTGTTAATCTCCAAAAGAACACGTTATCCTTGATGTTAGAGCACATCTATATCAAGAACAACTCAAAACCGTAACCAATTTTGAAAGACCAATGTCAAATGATCAAACTTTGAACTAACTGTGAAGAAACTAATTATTTAGAAAAGTCTACTACACATAATTTACTCATTGACTGATCAAATGCACAATTTTTTTCATGAAACTCTATAGAAGGTGTCTCCTAGAGTTTGGGCATCTTTTCCAAGTTAAATCTATCTAAAAGATTCAGTATATGTTGATATTTTCTACAAACAATGTACCTATGTCTGAAACTACTCTTTTGTGTAGTCGACTTTGACACCTGCAACTTCTAATGCATGGTTCTCTCAAATTAGACCACATTAATCCAAATGCTCTTAACCACAAGTAGCTTACCTCTCAAGTTAGAGAATGCTTGCTTATATGCTCAAAACATTAAACTCTAGAGGGAGATTTGGTCAAAACATTGACCACCAGGATTGCACCTGTTCCTATCTTCACTTTCCACATTTACACGTAGATGTTCCTACTCAAAATTCTCTCAACCTTATTATAATTAAACTCTCAAAAATTGTATAGAGGTCACTCAATCATATATTAAGACGTGTACAAAAACATTACTCAATAGGATAAACATAGAAGGAGCACTAAGCAAAAGATCGAGGCACAACTTTCTTCTATTTAGAGAAATCATACATCTGATTGATGACTCATGTTCTTCTTACTTTTTCAAGTCTCTAATGACTTCAAAACTTATCATTCATCATCTCTCCTCATGTTTCCCGACTTTCTACTTGTATATAGGCATATATGTACAAACTCATAACCATTACAAGATATAAGTAAACTAATTACAAATTTAATGTACATGTATATACAACTCCTCTTCCTCTGATCATGCACTAAAATTCCAGCCTCATATGTTGATCTTTGCTTCATTCTCTGACTTCAAATCTTTGTCGTAATCACCAATTGTTGATTTTCGTGCACCAACAACTCCCCCTCAATCATCAATTGTGATTTTCTCCATCTTTTTTATACCTGCCATGTCTTTGAACCTTTGTAACTTAGGTCCATCCAAGCTTTTGGTTAACATGTCTGCAATCTGATCTTTTGTTGAAGTATGTTTGACTTCAATTTCTTTATCGATCACCTTCTCTCTCAAGAATATTGTATCTCAATATGTTTAGTCTTGGCATGAAACACAGGGTTAGCAACTGGCTAACAGAATTTGTAGAGCCCCTCTATGATGTAAACGATGCCTTCATGGTAGTGAAAACTTGGGACACCTATGCCCCAAGTCAATGTCAGTCTAGTAGTCCCTTGGGAGAATCATGTTGTTGTAGGAAGAAATCAGCTAGAAGCAAACATCATTGAGTGAAGTGATTGGCTCTTTCTTGGCATTGTGGAATGCTATAAGAGGTGAGAACTTCTTGAAGATCTCAAAAGAAACCTATGTTGCCAACTTTGGTAGCCCTCGTAAAGAATGGTCGATCAAAAAATCTCTTTTCCTTTTAGGAAAAATAATTTCCAATTGTAACAAGGCCCTGCATTTAAGACATCAAAAAGTGTTTTTCCTCAAGAGCAACAAGATTAAACATAAGTGGGCCCCCGCATGAGGAAGATGAAAGGGTTATCAACCTTCTTTGTAATGTTTTCTAGCAAGTTTTAAGCAACCTTTGCTTTGTGGGATTTTCGGGGGTGGGGGGGGCATGGGTGCTAGCCCCATTCACTTGTACAAATGTTCTTTCTATTAATTAAAGTTTTGTAGAGTAGGATATTTCCAAAATTCCTTAAGAAAAAGAAAGATAAGGTAGTGGTGGAATGAAATGAGACTTTACAGAGATGTCATAGACAATACAAACAAAATCGGATGAGCTCTAGGGCACACCATGCTGAAAATCAAGGAATGAAAAGGCATACTTTGAGAAAGGCTGAGAAATATTGTGTTTTGTAGAGATTGCTTAAAATTATAAAAAAGGAAAGCATTATGTAGAAGGTTAATCATATTTTTGTCCTTTTTGTAGAGGACCCATTTGTTTCTGACTTATTGTTTTTTGGAATGAACACCATGTGGTACCTAAAAGAAGAGAGGGATAATGGGATTTATTATAATCATTGATCTTTTTGAATGGACAAACTTAGGATTTCACAATTGACAACTCTTTGGGAAGCTTGTCAAAGTTCACCGAACATTTTTCCTTCCACATATTCCAACATGCTTCACTTTTAATGGCATTCCACAAAAGGATGCAAAAGGAGCTTGTTGAGGCACTACTAAGATGGTAAGCTCTTAGAACATGAAAAGAAATCCTAGAGCATTAGAGCATACCATTAGAGCATCTTTACACCATGGGGAATCACAGAAATTTTTATTGGCTTTGACATTGGTCCATATCCCCCTCTAAAGAATCTGCCATATAAGGACCACTTTCTTGTTCTTGATAAGTCGGTGTCAGAGTTCCTTGATCTTGGATTCCCATGTTATCCATGTCCTATTAAACACAAGTTAAGGGTGTGATGAAAGTCTAGATTTCATGTTACTATAGTATCCTCCATTTGATTATTCTACAACTTGACACCCTACAAGTAGGGGGTGATTTTGGCAAAGCAAGAGGTGGGTTTTTGAGTCATTCCAAGCATTAATTTGGTGTCTTAAAAGGCATTAATCTTTAACACCAACTTTGTGATTATCCAACCTGATCCAATGTCTTCTATATTGGTTCCATAGGTGTCTACACAATACAAAAACCTTTATTCTTTAGCCTCTTAGATCTCTGAAGGTTCTCTCACTCTAGTCTTGTGATGCCAATACTTGAGAACCAAATGGATTTGTGTTATTCAATGTCCGTAACCAAATCTACTCATTCATCTTGTTCCAACTTTGGACAAGGATCACACAAGATCAGAACCGTTAGGGACAAGTTGCTCTTAAATTATAAACAAGAATAGAATTATGAGAGAGAGAGAACAAGCTCTCATTGTGGATACCTCTGTACCTAATGGGTAGGTTAAATCGAAGGCTTGAAAATCACTAGATTTACACCTTTGAGCACCATTTCTTATGACATCTAGGCAAGCTCAGCTTTGCTTCCTACCTATGGGCTTTTTTACCAAGATTTAGGTTGTGCCTTAGGCTCATCCCTTCTCATGTTTCAACCCTAGTAGGCATTCTGGCTCTATATTATTGATCATGCTAGGCATTCTGGCTCTATATTATTGATCTATATTATTTTGGGATATGAGGGGCCCCAAGAATACTATGCCCACTTTCACTTGTACTTTGAGTTCATTTCAATAATAAGACAACAACGTGATTAGGGCTTAGGCCACCTTTCTTTAAAAAAACTTAGAGAACTATAAAGAAGTTTAATAATCTTTGCATTTGAAGGGCACACTTGGTTTTCAACTTGTGGTTTTCGAGAATGATGATTTTGTGGTACTTAAATGGAGGGGGGGAGGGGGGAGGGCATATGTTACAATCATGATTTTTTCTACCTAGACAAACATTACATAATTGACCACTCCCTAGGAGTTTTATCAAAGTTGACCACACATTTTTCCTTCCATATCTTCTATAATGCTTCACTTCTAATGGTATTCCAGTAGTGGTTGGTTCTAGATCTAGAGGTATTATAAAAAATGTCACAACAAGGTGAAAGAAACACATTAGTTTCATCCCCAAAGACTCTTACAACCATGGGATACAAGCTACAAGGGCAAGAGAGACCCCAAATATGTGCTAAGTGCACTTGAATATCAATGTGATCGCTAAACCCATAATAAAACAACACAAAAGATATGGGAAAAAGGGGAAACATTGTCTGATAGAGCATATAAGGTAGATAGCTAGTGAAAGTTGTCCCTTAATGTTAATCTGAGAAGAACATTTCCCAAGAGTGTGGAAACCACTTAAATAAACTTAGGACCACAATCTTGGTCCTTGAAGGGTTGAAGAATTGAATCCCACTCCAACCTATCATATGCATTGTCAAAGTCAAACTTAAGGAAGATAATTTTTTCAAAAGAATATCACATCGTCAATTCCTTCCCAGATATGAATGATTGCTTTGAGGATCAATCTATGTTTGATGAAGCCCTTCATATCTTCATTGATACACCATAGTGAATGATCGAGAATGTGTTTGGGGTGGACATTCTCAAAGACTTTTTAGGCTCTCTAAAGCATGGTGAAAGGTTTCTAGTTTTCAATTTTGTTCATGACATCTTTCTTATGGATGAGATTAATCGCACCTTCATTCAAGCACTTTGGTGGTGCACCAAAGCTAAGGGGCTCGACCCAAACTAAGTAGAGGGTCCACCATAATATCTTTAAAGGTTCTAAAGTACTCATTAGGAAGGCCTTCAAGCCTAAGGCTTTTCCCTTTAGGGAGGGTTTTCATGGCTTTAAGGATCTCTTGGACAATAAGGGGAGAATCAAGAAAGCATGTACTTTTTGTGGAATTATTGCATATCTAACTCTTGAAATTTGTTAGATATAATCAAATCTCTAGCCTCAAATGGCCACAAGTGATCCATGGTGCTCTAAGTTTTAAATCCCCCATTCCCATTGTGAGACCATAGACATATATGGAATCCTAACTTCAAGATTAGATGATGTTTATGTCTAAATATTGATGCTAATATATGATCTTTTAGTACTTAGCCATGAGGTTAGCTAGGACATAACCTATCAGTCATTAGGCTTCCATTTGAGGTGAAAGTAAGGCCCCTTTTGTTTCACCACAAAACCTTAATGTGGGGACTGCAGAGGGGCCTTCTCCCCTTTTGCATAGTCTGGGAGGGCCACTCCCCAACTCATAGGGCCGAGATGGTAAGACTTGGAGTCATGGAGATATTTTTAGCTATTATAACTTGCAACTATGTTTATATATACCAAAACCCATTGTAAAAGCTATATAAGTATAAAATATGGGAAGCTTTACATACCATACCGCACTAGTGAGCCCTTCGTCTAGAGTCTATCTTGATCACCATATAAGCTCCATATTTAAATCCAACCAGTGGACAACACCATCTTTTTAGTTGCATTCATCTTGGAAATTTGAGAATCTAAGCTCTCTATTTCTAAATCTTCATCTCTCTCTCTCTCTATTCGTGTTTTTCTTAGTTTTATCTATTGGCCTAT
>CM035429.1:6863918-6961418 GCA_020310875.1 Ceratopteris richardii | reverse complement strand
TAGGAAGGGCACCTATATTAGATGAATTTACAAAAGCATTTGTTGGGCATTCGATCTACTCCATGGGTGATCTGTATTTCGGATATCACCAGTTTCAAATGGCTATTAAGAGTAGAGACATTACGATGATCAAGATTCCAATGGGCCTTTGCCATAGGGAGCAACAAACTTTGTAGCTTATATGATGAATGCCATGAATTTGGTCCTAGCTTCTGATTGTAGGAAATCTGTTAGCAACCACATCTTTGACTATGAGAAAAATTTTGATTCGAAGAGGTAGGGCTAATATTTTCTCTAGAGAAATCTCTTTTTGGAGTTGTTAGGGTTCTCATCATAGGACATATGTGTGGACATTATGGCCGCAAGCAATACCCACAAAAAGTTGAGGCCATTAGAAACATTTTTGAGGTTGTCATATTGTCATTGAGGTGAGGAGTTTCTTGGGAGCCTATGTCTTCTATGTGATCTAGATTCCACACTTTGCTCATGTTGTAAACCCTTTTTATGATCTACTAAGAGAAAGAAGTTTGATTGGATAGAAAAACAATCGAGAGCGATGTGTAAACTGAAGCAACTGCTAACTCAAGCTCCAATTTTGAAGCATGTTGATTATTCCGATCAGAAGCATATCCTATTGACTATTGATACGAGTCCTATTTCTATAGGCTAGGTCATAGGACAAGGTGATGATGAGGGGTAGAGATATGTAGTTTGCTTTGGTGCAAATATTTTTTATGAGAGTGAGAGAAAATACCCACAAATAAAGAGAGGGTTATGGGAACTAGTGATTGCTTTATAATCCAATAAAGAATATTTCATTGGAGTGAACATTGTATTTGAGACTGATTGTCTTCCACATAAGTGTTCTTCTTCTGATATTGTGATGCTTAGGTGGATCTCATATGTGAAGTTTATTAGTCTAGCTTTTGTTCACATAGTTGGAAAGTTGAACATAGTTGTTGATATGCTTTCTAGAGAAAAATTTGAGTATGATTGTGATGATGATGATGATGATGTAGAAAGAGAAACAAACATGATGAGATATGATCCACTAGTATATGCTTACGAGCAATTCCATGAGAATCAGTTATCAGGATCACTGAAACCTTCCTTAGGCTTGTCCTCAAATAAGTATAGATCCATTAGGAAAAAATCTTACAAATTTGAAGGATGGAATTATTTGACATGCTAAAGGCAAGGTGAAGAATCCACAACGATTACTGAGTAGTAGGAGTCTTTAGAGCAAGGTCATGGGAGAGATACATGAGACCTTATGGGTAGGTCACAAAGGATTTTATTCAATCGATGAAAATATTAGGGATGCCTCCTGGTGACAAGGGATATATGTGAGCGTATGAGACTTTGTGAGCACTTGTGCCACATGTCAAGCACATTCTTCAGTTAGGCATAGAGATCCCTTACATCCTACTTATCCTCTTGTATCCATTACAAGTGGGTGGTCAACCTTGTAACCATGCCCAAGGCGATAGATAAAATGAGATATATTGTACTTGCTAGAGAGGACTTGACCAACCATGTGGAAGTTCGAGCTCTTCATACAAAGACAACTTATAATTTATGTAGATTCCTTTTAGAAGAAGTGATCTCAAGATTCGGATATGTAGAAAATGTGGGTGCAGGTCACGAAGAGTTAGACGCGAGAGAGGCAAAAGAGTTCTTTGATCATTATGGAATTTGTTTCTCTCTCACTACTACCTATAATCCTAAGGCTAATCGAAAGGTTGAGAGAGGTTACCCTTCTATTATGAAGGCGATCTCTAAGGCTTGCGATGGTGACATAAAGCAATGACCTAGATATCTTCCATTCACATTATGTGTAGATAGGATGACCTACACTTGGTCCATAGGTTTTTTGATTGCTCAATTGATGTACTATCAAAAAGCTAGCTTTTGCTATCTAGACTTAGATATTGAGTTGGATGGCACTCCCGTGGAATGATGGAATGACAAGAGAAGAGGTTTTATAATTGAGGATTAAAAAATTAGAGCAAGGAAATGAGAAATTAAAAGAAGAAATTAAAAAGATAAAGGAGTCAAGGTTGAAAAATAAAATTAACATATGGAAGAAACTAACAAAGAGATGGTTTGGGCCATATGTAGTGATGTCTATATTTAATAATGGAATATATGAGCTTCACGAGTTTGATGGTACTGCTTTAAGATCTTGGATTGCACAAAAGAAAATAAAATGATTCAAGAAAAAATTGATGGACTATGAGATCAATCAAGAACTACTAGAAGATGCTGATGCTAATGAAAGAAGTTAAATCAGGTGAATATACTTTATTTGATTTGTCCATTTGTAGTTTTAGTTTGTATATTTGATTTCGATGCATATCATGTCTACATTTCATGCTATTTAGAGAAAATAGAGGAAGGTTTTAAATTGTGATAAGAAGTGATTAGAGACATTAGTAGGAATGTATGCACTTAACAGAGTAGCATCAGATACCATATAGCTATTATAAGGACCTAGATAGGACACTCTTACTTGAAGCTATTAGGAGAAAGATAGACTTATTTTATATGAGCAGGCTTGTGAAGTTCTAAAAACACTTATGAAGTGAAATCCTAACTCTTTATAGTGCATGTCTCTAGATCCTCAGTTCTGATTACAAGTTAGGCCTTTCCCCTTTAACAAAAAAGTTGCCCAGAAAAGGAAATAAATGGAAAAGCAATACATTAATTGTTGCTACAAAAAGAAAAAGAAAAAGAAAAAGAAAAAGAAAGAGAAAATTAAAAAGAAAAAGAAAAAGAAAGAGAAAAAGGAAAAAGAAAAAGAAAAAGAAAAATAAAAGAAAAAGACAAAAATAGTTGATGTGGTCTCGAACACACTTCTAAGATTTATATGCGAGCTATAGGAGGGGAGCTATGCAATAGTGGAGCTAGTTGTATTTCATGATAGGCATATAGGAACCAAACATGAGAACATTTATATAGAATGATGACTTATGTTTGAAGGTAGTATGCTGACCAAACATGTTTTCCAATCATGGATTACATAATTTTGCTTGGAACCTGCATATGCATAAAAATATCATGTTTCAATATTTGAAAGAAAAAATATGAAAATTTAAAAGAGTTTCAAAAGAATCTTGATATGCTTTTGTTGGACTTTGCAGATTGACGCATCAAGATGATGTGCACATTTAGTGGGGGTGGATGTGTGGATGAAATCCCTTAGGATTGTGTTCCAAGAAAATTGTTCAAATTATTTCTTTGCTTTTATGATCAAGAAGTGATGTTTTGATTACAGGAAAATGAATAAGAATTGTAAAATGTTCAAGTATTTGATTCATTTGGTTGCTTGTGTGATGAGACAAAATTTTATTTGTACATTAGGCTAAATATCTACTTCTATAAAGCCATTAACCCCTTAAAATCGTGAATCCCAATTCTATTTTTAACAAAAACCATTAAAAACCCCATGAGTTTGATCAAAAGAAGATGAGAAACCCTTGTATATTGAAAAACCTTGAAATATCATGTAAAATTTACCTTAAGAAACCTCAAAACCCTAGAAAAGATTCAAAATAACCCTTGACACTTAGTTCCTAACCCTTGAAACCCTAACTTTAACACTTGAAAATTAGCTTGGGACCCTTAAAAAACCTAAAACCCTTGAAACCATAGCTCAAAAACCTTGAAAAACCAACCATGTAACCATTGGAAGCTTGATTTTATCCCTTAGATGCCCAAGGTTTTGACCTTCATGTATATACTTGACCATTGATTATGTGTTGGCAACTATTGCCATAAGAGAACCCTAGAAATATTACCTAAAATGCCTTGATTTGGATCCCTAAAGCCTTGTTAAAACAAAACCTTTGTACATAGTTATGAAAAGGATTAAAACCTTGATAGAAAATAAAAAGAAAAAGAAAAATAAACAAAAATAAAAAAATGAAAATAAAAAGAGAAAAATAAAAAGAAAAATCAAAATAAAAAGTAAGTAAAAAGAGAAAAATAAAAAGAAAAATCAAAATAAAAAGTAAGTATTGGATTTTCTAAAAAAAGAAAAGAACAAAAAGACGATTTTCTAAAAATAATGAAAATTATAAAAGAATCTAAAGCATCTAGAAAAGGAACATCAAGGAAAACTATAAATACATGCAAAGTGTTCATTAGTTTTTTCCAATGATTTTTTTTAGGTACTTCTCTTCCTTGTTTTTCTTGTTCGTCCTTTATGATACTTGTTTTTGTCTCTATGAACCTAACTCTCAAGCTCTCCATCTCTATGAAAGAAGTTGGAGAAGCTTGGAGAGGCTTAGAAAGATGAGTTTTCAAGTGATGAAGTTGGTCTAGCAAACTAGCATAGTACAAGCCCTAGCTCTTTGGATATGTAATATAGACCTTCTAGGCTTCTGGTTAGTGCAATAAAACCACATAGGTACTTGGGAACATAAAAAAGAACAAGTTGATGCAAAATAGATAACTTGCACCTTGATTAGCTCACAAGAACTTTCTAAAAATGAATAGAAGTCATGATTTCAAACATTGCGAGTAGCCAGAACAGTAACAATTGGAACAAATCCTCTTAAGGGAGTGTTGTACATAGGGTTGGCTTGTTATAATGCATAAAAGTCCTAATTTATAGGAACTATACAAGGAGCAATCACCTTAACACTAAACTCGTGTCATCCCAAAATTTTAGGGAGTTGCAGAGAATGACCCCTAGACTAAAAATCTTCAATATCTTTGCAAGTAATAAACAAAATGATCTGAAATTTTGTAAGCATAAGCTACACAGTAATAAATTTCCAATGATATCTTGAAAACTAGATTTGGAGCTCTATAGAGAGAGCAACACTCTCTGGAAGTTGACTGAATCTGAGGAAGGAGCAGTAAACTGAAGTGGCACTAAGCAATGAACAAGAAGTATATGTATTGCTTCAAATCATCATGCTACTTAGTGTACACATATGTTGGAGTCTTTATATAGACTCTTGAGTACATGGCCATGCCTTTTCTTCATCAATTTGAATTCCAATTTAGGTAGATTTGTTAGTTTAGATTGATTGGCATCTTTCCGTGCAATCTATGAAAAGGGAATTTTGAAATCACATATACCTTTTGATTGATTGATTGAGAATCAATCCCAACCACTTCTAACTCATGGCTTCTAAGCCTTTTACTTTTCCATTTTACAAAGTTAAATGATTTGCAACTTACATAAGAGGGTGATCCTATGATCAAACTCTCAATACAATAAATGAATGCAAATAAAACTCTACAAGAAGTATATGTGGCATCATTCCAATGATTAGTTTGATGAAGATCATGTGCACCTAAAGCATAATGAAAGCTTGTTGTTCCAACACTCTCGTTACCATGCCAATAGAGAAAATAGGGGAGAGAGAGAGAGAGAGAGAGAGAGAGAGAGAGAGAGAGAGAGAGAGAGAGAGAGAGAGAGAGAGAGAGAGAGAGAGAGAGAGAGAGAAGAGAGAGAGAGAGAGAGAGAGAGAGAGAGAGAGAGAGGGGGGGAGAGAGGGAGAGAGAGGGAGAGAGAGAGAGATGGAGAGAGAGAGAGAGAGAGAGAGAGAGTCCACCATAGCTTTTTCTACTCTCTCCTCTCTAATCCTTCACAAGGAAAACGACTTCAATATTAATTTTGATGGACGCACATTAGAAATTTTGTTGTTCATGTTTTCATTTTGCAATGTGAGTAATAGAGACATGGTATGTCTTCTATGTGAGTACTTTAGTTTCATCTTTATGTATGAGTTATTGATGGTAATTACCATGACACTTCTCTTGAGAAAGAGAAAGAGAGAGGGAGGGAAAGAGAGTATCATTTCTCTCTATTCCCCTTTGTCCTCCTCGATCACAAGAAAGATATGAAGCTTTGGTGACTCTACTATTGGAGAAAGAGAGAAAGGGTGGAAAGAGAGAGATAGCTATCAGGACTTGATTTTAGATGAGTTCCACGAGTACTAGTGAGATTTTCATACGTGGTCAAGAGTAGCAAGAAATGCAACTTGCACATGGGATAGAAGAAACCCATTGTGTTGATAAGCTCTTTACGAGAGAGAAGGTTGACATGAATACTAGGAAGAAAGAGCAAGCTAAATCGACACTAAGTCTTGTGTATCTATGCATGTTGTGAGTTGTTTATGCTTCCATGGGATGGGCAACATGACTTCTCATTTTTGCCTTGCACCTTGCTTCACCATATGTACTCGTGCCTTCATATGCACACTCCTTTCCTAGAAGACATCAGACCTTCTTTTTTCTTTGAAGAAATCCAAAGGAGCAAAACTCATGCAGATATGATGTAGATCAAGGAAGATCGGATCCAAAAGCTATGGTAGTTGTAGGAGACCTAGGAAGACATAGAGTCTCCTGATCGAAGCTTTGAAAAATGGAGATACACAAGAGAGGGAAGACAAAGATAGATAGATAGATAGATAGATAGATAGATAGATAGATAGATAGATAGATAGATAGATAGATAGATAGATAGATAGATAGATAGATAGATAGATAGATAGATAGATAGATAGATAGATAGATAGATAGATAGATAGATAGATAGATAGATAGATAGATAGGTAGGTAGGTAGATAGGTAGATAGATAGATAGATAGATAGATAGATAGATAGATAGATAGATAGATAGATAGATAGATAGATAGATAGATAGATAGATAGATAGATAGATAGATAGATAGATAGATAGATAGATAGATAGATAGATAGATAGAGAGAGAGAGAGAGGGAGAGGGAGAGGGGGGAGATGGTTTTGAGATACTATATACACGATAGATTTGATTGCAGAGAAGTAAACTTGAGATGAATTAGGGGAGAGAGAGAGAGAGAGAGAGAGAGAGAGAGAGAGAGAGAGAGAGAGAGAGAGAGAGAGAGAGAGAGAGAGAGAGAGAGAGAGAGAGATACATAGATAGAGAGAGAGGGGGAGGGAGGAAGGGAGGGAAGGAGGGAGTGAGGAAGAGAGGAAGGGAGGCGGTGATGGGAGGGAGAGAGAGAGAGAGAGAGAGAGAGAGAGAGAGAGAGAGGAGAGAGAGAGAGAGAGAGAGAGAGAGAGAGAGAGAGAGAGAGAGAGAGAGAGAGAGAGAGAGAGAGAGAGAGAGATTATGATGAAGTTTTCAGCCCTGTTGCAAAGATGGGAACTATCACAACATTAATCACAATGGGTGCTTCAAGGAGATGGCCATTATATCAACTCGAGATCAAAAATGCTTTTCTTAATGGAGAACTACAAGAAGAGGTACACATGAGTCAGCTGGTTGGATTTGAAGATGAAAACCATCCAGATTTTGTTTGCAAATTGAAGAAGGCACTTTATGGCTTGAAGCAAGCACCAAGAGCATGGAATCAGAGATTGGTAGAATATCGAACTAAGTGTGGATACAACCCAAGTAGTGCAGATCCTGTTTTGTACATGAAGAAGGAAGAAAATAGAGAGGTATATATTTGCATATATATCGATGACCTCATCATAACAGAAAATGATGTTACAGGGATTAAAGATATCAAAAGGAAGCTTGGTAAGGAGTTTAAAATTTAAGATCTTGGAGAGCTGAAATTTTTTTTAGGAGTTGAAGTTGTCTATGGAAAGAGTGGCATCTACTTGATGCAAAGGAAGTACTTGTTGAATGTTCTTTTCAGTAGAGACTTAAATTCAGCCAAGAGAGGGTTAAGATACATAAAGCATACAGTTAATCATGCTTTGTTTTACAAGTTTGATGAAGAATTGCAAGTCAAAGGATTTAGCGATGCTGATTGGGCAGGTTCAAAGGAAGATAGAAGATTAACCTTAGGTTATGTGTTCATGATAGGAAGCAAACCTATCACATGGAGCTCAAAGAAACAACCTATTGTTGCCTTTCATCCATGGAGGCTGAATATAGAGGATTAGCATTTGCCACATGTGAATCAATGTGGATTGAAAAACTTTTGGCTGATCTTGGAGTGCAAGTTGGAACCATCCCTATATACGGTGATAACATGTCAAGTATTTACTTGGCAAGTAATCCTATGTTTCATGCAAGGAGCAAGCACATAGAGGTCCACTAACATTATGTAAGGGAGAAGGTATTGAGCAAAGATGTGGAGATAAAGTTCATCAGAACCAAAGAGGAGGTTGCCGATATGTTTACAAAGTTCTTGGATGCTTCTAGACTCAAAGGTTTCAAGGATGTGATAAATTTGCAGGACATGGTTGAAGATAACTACCAAATGAGCTTGAGGGGGAGTGTTGAAGATAAATGTACAAGCTCATTTTCATATGATCTATGCTTGGATAAATTTACCAAATATAAAGATAAAGGAAAAGAAGAGAAAAAGAAAAAAAGAAAAGAAAAAAGTATAGTCAAAATTCATGATGAGTAAGAGATACAATATCTTGCCTTGTAGTTAGTGGCATATAGTGGGCAAAGTGGTGAGTTAAGAAGGAGGTATAAACTTCTTCACATGCTCATTGGTTAGTGAAGTGGGAGCACATTCAAAATAAGGAGAGAAAGAGGCAAGAGCTCCCAGTAGTCGGATCTGGCCATTTTTTCATTTTGTCTTCCCTTAGAATCCTTCGAGCTGCATGTCAGTTTGTATAGAGCTATGTTGTGAAGCTCATGTCATTTCTTGTGTTTGAACACTCATTGGAAAGCTTATCTCATTTTCATTTTGTATCCTAAATATCTTCTTCAAAGCTTACATATTCTATGAGATATCAGTGAAAGAGTCAACTCCAGTTTTTTAGTATACCTATGTAGATAGGTAGGCTACTTTGTTCGGTTAAGTTGCCCAACCAAAACATATCCAAATTGCATGATTTTTGTCTTGTTGGAAGTCTCTTGGCATGCACTTTCTCTACCTCAAATATCATATTCAGAAGATATATATTCTATGAGATATCTATCAGAGAGTGAAGTCTAGTTTTATTGTGTACTTATGTGTGCAGGTGGTCTATTTTGGTCAGTTGAATTGCCTGATCAAAACTCATTTAAATTCTGTTTTTTAGCTTGTTTGAAAGCTATTTGTGTGAACTTTTTTTGTATCAAATATCTTTCTCAAAGGATATATATTTAGAGAGTTATCAGTCCAAGAATGAAGTTCAGTTCTTCAGCATACTTGTGTGGACAGCAAGCTATCTAAGGTGCAGCTGTTTGTCCAAGTGATGGACATACAAGGGTGGTTCACTACACATTTCTGTTGCGCATAGGAGAACTCATTCTCCACAGTTGGTATCAGAGTGAACTTGGTGCTGAAGCTTCATCAACAGAGCTGGAGTTAAAGCAAACCAAACGATGAGCTACAAAAGAAGAGGTAGCTTCACAAACGCAAGAGCAAAGGACAATATAACTATTCGAGGTAACTCTCAAAGTCTTTGATAATTTTCAATGGCTGACTTGGGTCAACAAGTAGAGAAGTTGGATAAGGATAACTATCCCGTGTGGAAGTTTAGAATGACCAACTACCTAATGGGCAAGAGCTTATGGGGTATTGTGACCGGTGATGATGCTCAACCTCAAATCAATCAAGCTATGGCCACCGAAGTCCAAAGGAGGCAAGCAAAAGAATGAGAAGAGAGGAATAGGAGAGTCATGTTCCTCATTTTGCAAGTCATTACTAATGCCATGGTAGGGCATATTCAACATCTAGAGAAAGCTAAGGATGCTTGGGAAGCTCTTGAAAGGATGTATTAACAAATACCAAAGCTAGGAAACTTCAACTCAAGAATGAGTTAAACACAATCAAGAAAAGTTCGAGTCAATCCATAGTTGAATATACTTTGAAGATTAAGGAGCTAAGTGATGCTTTAGCTTCTATTGGGACAACGGTTGAAGACAAAGATCTTGTGTGTTATACTCTAAATGGATTGAGACAAGATGAAAGATGGAAGCCTTTTAAAACTTCCATTAACTTGAAAGATGCATATCCAAGTTTTGAACAACTAATCCCTCATCTTGTCACAGAAGAGCTTAGCTTTGGTGGCCCCAAAGGAAAGGACAGCCACAACCAAATGTTATATGCAGGTCAAGGTAAAGAAAGAAACTCAAGAGGAGGCTCAAGAGGAAAAGGAAGAGGTCACAACAACTCCAACTACAATCAAAGCAATTTAGAAGACAACAAGTATGCATCAAATGGCAACACACAAGGAAGAGGTTGAGGTAGAAGTAGAGGAAGAGGCCGAGGCTCCTACAATTCTCATAAAGGTATAACATTCTATCATTGTGGTAAAGTATGACACTATGCTAGTGATTTTTGGTTGAAGAATGGAAGACCAAATGGAGGCAATCAAAGGAACCAAAGCAACTATGCAAGCACCTCAAGTGAAGGAAGGAAGGACACACTACTTGCAATGAGACATGAGTATAGAAGCTCTTATGAGGATGACAAAAAATGGTACATTGATTCAGATTGTAGTAACCATATGTCATGCCAAGGAAGTTCATTCACTAATCTACAGGTACCAAGTGGACAAGGATGTGGTGAAACAAGTGATGATACTCAACACATGATTGAACATATTGGAGATATAAGTCTTGGAGATACAAGTAGAGCAAAGGTACTATCTAATGTTCTTCATGTGCCTACAATTTCAAAGAACTTGATTTCCGTAGGAAAAATGGTAGAGAAGGGTTATCATGTCATTAATGGGTGCTTCATAAAGAATCCAAAGGAAGGCTTCAAGGTCATTGCTCGAGGTAGAAGAGAAGGAAGGATGTTCTCTTTGGACGTCCAACATCCATATGGAAAGGTCATCTACATTCAATGGGGGAACAAGAAGATTTCAGAGCTGGACTTATGGCACAAAAGAATAGGACACATCAACATTCCAAAGCTGAAGGACATGAGCAAACATGAAGTGGTAAAAGGTCTTCCAAAATTTAAAAGCATTGGACTACATGAGTTATGTGAAGCTTCTCAACTAGGAAAGCAAACGAGGCAGCCATTCAAGAGGAGCAATTATGTGGCCCCAAATGTCTTGGACTTGATGCATACGGATGTATGGGGACCAACCCAAGACGCATCAATGGTTGGTAATAAATTTTTTGTCACCTTCATTGATGATCACTCAAGAAAGGTATGGCTGTTTTGTATGAAACAAAAATCTAAGGTGTTTTCTATATTCAAAAGATTCAAAGTTGAAGTTGAAAAAGAAACAGGAAGGTCTATCAAAACCTTAAGGTCCGATGGTGGAGGAGAATACTTCTCCAAAGAATTTTCAGATTTTCTACAAGAGAATGGGATCAAAAGGAAGTTCACTTGTAGGTATACACCACAACAAAATGGAGTAGCTGAGAGGAAAAATAGGCAAATTGCTGAAATTGCAAGATGTATGCTCAATGAGATGAATGTACCATTGTACTATTGGGCTAAAGCTACCAAAACTGCCATTTACTTGATGAATAGGTGCATAACATCGGGAATACATCACTTGACTCCAGAGGAGGTATATTCCGATAAGAAACCTGATCTTACACACCTCAAAGTGTTTTGATGTGTTTGTTTTGTTCACATTCCACAAGAAGTTAGAACAAAGATGGAAACAAGGTCAGAAAAATGCATTTTCATCGGCTACTCGACGGAGCAAAAATGATACAAGTGTTACAACCCTAGAACGAGGGAATTAAGAGTTTGGCGAGATGTGGTCTTTCATGAACTAAGACCATGGTATGAAGATAAAGGAAAGGAAAGATTCTTGAAGAAGATTGTGATGATTATGCAGGAACAAATCAAAGAGAAGTTCAAGAATCAAGCACAAACGTTTCAAGACCAGAGGCATCTACATCAAATGAAGAATGTTCAACATGGAGGGGGAGTCATTCTGTGTCTCCAAATTTAGTTCATAGTAGAGTCGAAGAAGCAAGTGCTACTCCAAACAATGAGATAGATGCAAGTGAAGAAGAATATGAAGAGGTAATCACTCCGAAGGTAAAGCTGAATAGGTTAAAGAAGCAACTTTCTAAAGGCAATGAAAGAAGATCTTCAAGGAGAAGGTATCCAAGTCAAAGGTTGAGTTATGATAGTTTCATGGCGACACATTTTGCACACATGATGCAGGTTATCGAAGACAAAGAGCGTGAGACATATGAAGAAGCTTGCACACAAAAGGAATGGGAGCAAGCTATGAAAGAGGAGATCAAAGTTCTCAAAGATAATCACACGTGGGAGCTAGTGCCAAAGAAAGAAGGTATGAAGATTGTTCCAAACAAATGGGTGTTTAAAGTAAAGAGGAATGTTGATGATTCACTAGCTAGATATAAAGCTAGATTAGTTGCCAAAGGATTTAGACAAACACAAGGCATAGATTATGATGAAGTTTTCAGCCCTGTTGTAAAGATGGGAACTATCAAAACATTAATCGCAATTGCTGCTTCAAGTAGATGGCCATTATATCAACTCGACATCAAAAATGCTTTTCTTAATGGAGAACTACAAGAAGAGGTATACATGAGTCAATCGGTTGGATTTGAAGATGAAAACCATCCAGATTTGGTTTGTAGGTTGAAGAAGGCACTTTATGGCTTGAAGCAAGCACCAAGAGCATGGAATCAGAGATTGGTAGAATATCTAACT
Source organism: Ceratopteris richardii (assembly GCA_020310875.1). Lineage (NCBI taxonomy): Eukaryota > Viridiplantae > Streptophyta > Polypodiopsida > Polypodiales > Pteridaceae > Ceratopteris > Ceratopteris richardii. The sequence goes on along the minus strand of CM035429.1, from coordinate 6,948,860 downwards.
AAGTGTGGATACAACCCAAGTAGTGATGTCCTTCTTTGTACATGAAGAAGGAAGAAAATAGAGAAGTATATATTTGCATATATGTCAATGATCTCATCATAACAAAAAATGATGTTGCAGGGATTAAAGATATCAAAAGGAAGCTTGGTAAGGAGTTTAAAATTTTAGATCTTGGAGAGCTGAATTTTTTTTTAGGAATTGAAGTTTTTTATGGAAAGAGTGGCATCTACTTGATGCAAAGGAAGTACTTGTTGGATGTTCTTTTCAGATTTGGAATGAGTGAATGCAAACCACTCACTCAACCCATGGATGAAACTACAAAGATTTGTTCAAATGATGGAGAACCATTGGAAGATGTAACAACATATAGAAGCATTGTAGGATCATGAATCTATGCAAACATTACAAGACCTGATTTATCTTTTGTTGTTGGTGTACTTTCTCAGTTTATGCAAGCCCCGACAAGTGAACACTTAAATTCAGCTCAGAGAGTGTTGAGATACATAAAGCATACAGTTAATCATGCCTTGTTTTACAAGTTTGATGAAGAATTGCAAGTCAAAGGCTTTAGCAATGCTGATTGGGCAGGTTCAAAGGAAGATAGAAGATCAACCTCAGGTTATGTGTTCATGATAGGAAGCAAACCTATCACATGGAGCTCAAAGAAACAACCTATTGTTGCCTTTCATCCATGGAGGTTGAATATAGAGCAAAGATGTGGAGATAAAGTTCATCAGAACCAAAGCAGGTTGCCAATATGTTTACAAAGTTCTTGGATGCTTCTAAACTCAAAGGTTTCAAGGATGTGATAAATTTGCAGGACATGGTTGAAGATAACTATCAAATGAGCTTGAGGGGGAGTGTTGAGGATAAATGTACAAGCTCATTTTCATATGTGCTATGCTTGGATAAATTTACCAAATATAAAGATAAAGGAAAAGAAGAGAAAAAGAAAAAAATAAAAAGAAAAAAGTCTAGTCAAAATTCATGATGAGTAAGAGATACAATATCTTGCCTTGTAGTTAGTGGTATATAGTGGGCAAAATGGTGAGTTAAGAAGGAGGCACAAAATTCTTCACATGCTCATTGGTTATAAACTCTAGTTTTTTAGTATACCTATTTAGACAAGTAGTCTATTTTGGTCACTTAAATTTCTCAACCAAAACATATCCAAATTGCATGATTTTTATCTTGTTGGAAATCTCTTGGCATGCACTTGCTGTACGCCAAATATCGCATTCAGAAGATGTATATTTTGTGATATATCTATCAGAGAGTGAAGTCTAGTTTTATAGTGTACTTATATGTGCAGGTGGTCTGTTTTTGTCAATTGAATTGCCTAATCAAAACTCATCCAAATTACTTGTTTTTTAGCTTCTTTGAAAGCTATTTGTGTCAATCTTATCTCTACCAAATATCTTTCTCAAACGATATATATTCAAAGAGTTATCATTCTGAGAGTGAAGTTCAGTTCTTCAGCATACTTGTGTGGACAGCAAGGTATCTAAGGTGTAGTTGTTTGTCCAAGTGATGGACATACAAGGGTGGTTCACTACACATTTCAGTTGCGCATAGGAGAACTCATTCTCCACAAAATAGAGGTAGATGGCACAACACTGTAGATGAGGAATCAATTGAGAGAATCAAAGAGAGAGAGAGAGAGAGAGAGAGAGAGAGAGGAGAGAGAGAGAGAGGAGAGAGAGAGAATTAAAGAAAAACAAAGGTAGCTGACAGTGCACTATAGATGAGGAATGAGTGGAGGGAATGAAAGAGAGACAAAGGGAGAGGGAGAGGGAGAGAGAGGGAGAGGGGAGAGAGAGATAAATAGGTAGATATATAGATAGATAGATAGATAGATAGATAGATAGATAGATAGATAGATAGATAGATAGATAGATAGATAGATAGATAGAGAGAGAGAGAGATTCAAGGGAGCACTAGATTGTGCTCTCTCACTATTCTAGACAAGATTTCAGAAATATACTTTTTATTACAAGATCACCCATGTAGGGGAAATAGTACAAGAATACGTAGCTGATATAAGAAGTCCCACAACTAGGGATTGATAGGTATAGATAACTTGATTAGAGATGATACAAGCGATCCCACAACTCGAGATTGTAGGTATGAATCAAGATATCTAGATTACAAGAACTCCCTTCAAGGAGGTCATCGAAAAAAAACAAATAACTAAACAAGGTCTAGTACTCCAAGATTACAAGAGGACAAGGCTAGATGTCCAAGATACAAGACTAGAGAAGACTAGAACAAGGAAAAGAACTAGAACTGGAACTTGGAGATTCCTTACTTGATGATCATGACTCCTTGAGCTCCAAAGACTAGTATTGGCAAGGCTAAGTATGAATGTGGCCAACCCCTCCTTATATTGATTTTCAATGTCGGTTCATCAATGGCAGTTACAGATTTTTGATGTCATCAATGATATCATCAATTTGAAAAATGACTTGTGTATGTTAGAATCAAGCAAATAGACAGTTGATCTTAGGGTTTTGGTGCATTCCAAACACAATGAAAGCTTTAGATTCTCCAAATTGTGAAACAAGCATGAGATATAAAAAGTGACATGAAATCTAAGGTTGAAGATGGTTTCCTTTGTTGTCAATGACATCACTCTCCCTCAAGTGATGAGTTCCACAAGGAGTAGTTATGTGACTCTAAGATATTCTAGGACTTGAGTCTTCATAGCTCTTGGTCTTTGTAGAGTTCTTGATATGTGGTACTGGAACAAGATGATGATGCATGTCCATGAAATTGGAAAGGGTTTGTATTCTCATGATGGTCAGTATTCTTCTCTTGACTCTAGTGATGGTCCTTTTGATATGGGATGGTGATTCCAACAATGGGGAACGAAATAGAGTTATGTATGCCTCTAGCCCACTTCTAGTTGCTACTAATGAAGAAAAGAGGGTCCATCCCTTTCTAGGCTTTCTATAGAAATAACAACAAATATCATCACTTGGGGACAAGAAAAAGATGGGAGAACAAGAGCATGAACCAATCGAGGTCTTTCTATTAAGGGGAGCTAATGAAGGAGAGGTTTTCCATATTTCTTAAGATACGTTTATTTCTAGACTCCTTATCATTTCTCCAAAATTTGATCATCCTTTTTGCCTTAGGGCTAGTACAAATCTCCCATCTTATGTTTTAAACCTGCTCCTGTTGGGGTCTCGTTTGCAAAGAAATTTTTGGAGCCTCTCTCGATTGTCAACAACTCATTATTTGGTCTCCAACATGCTCGATTGTAGATGATAGAGGAAATGATGATTGTTTTTTTCAACCTTCCTTTCAATTATTGGAGATTACTTTCAAGTTTATCTAGAATCCAATCCCAACACTCACTCATAGTTATATTTAAACCCATTTGGATGTCCAATTGGAGAAACATTTGACATGAGATGAGCTCCTTGCAACATTGATCTTTGGGAAAGTCTAGTGACGGCTACAAAAGAGTTTAAAATATGTTTTTTTGGGAGTGTTTTATTGTAGACCATGAGGCAATGGAAAAGATATAAAGGTAGTGCAAAAGGAGGGTTATCTATCATCAATTCTAAGAACAATGTCTTACAGAATGCTTTTGGATTTGACTTTCAAGATGATGCCCATGGATTTGCGTCTCTAAGTAGAGATTGGAGAAGATACCCCAAAGAGCTCAAAGAGCTGATTAACAATAAACTCATGATTATCCTCCTTCAACACACATTTAGATCCATCATTACTAATACTTCTAGGGAAAACTTCTATAAGCTACTTCTTTTTCAAGATTCTACACATTTCTTCGTAAAGTCTGTCCGCCTTGCCAGCTCACCAATATTTAAAGATCAATTGAAGCTTCTTTCTCTTAACTTTCTCTTTGCATATGAGATTTTTTGTGACCTTGAGAAGGCCCTTGTACAAGCGAGTTCTACCTTTGCTAACTTTCTTCTCTAGGTGAATGAGCCTCCTCTAAAGCTTGTCCCTTCCTTTTTTCATAATTCTTTGGATCTCCTTTTGCGTTTTGTGCAGAATAACCTTGGTATATTTGATAGCATTTGTCCACTTCTAGTTGGGGAGGCGTGTTCAACGAAGGCAAAGCACAAAGTCAACATCATTTCATCTTGAAATGAGCACAACAAAAAAAGACAAGGATCAACATGGAACTAAGGATCCTTTCTACCCTCTAAATGGAAGTAGCACTGAGAAAGTGAAGTGAAACGATAATATCCATGATCAATAACGTTTTGGGAAATGTAACTCCTGTCAAGTGTTCAATTAGCTCATTTTGGAGCTTCAGGAAATATTATAATATACATGATTTGGGAGAGGATGGAAGCCATAGGTGATCAATAACGTTTCTGGAAATGTAACTCCTGTTATGTGTAGCAAAACAAACCACAAGCATCCTTCATTTCAATTAGCAAAACAAACCACAAGCATCCTTCATTTCAATTAGCTCATTTTGAATCTCCAAAAAATTTTGTTTTCCTCCCATCAATTACATAAACTTTTTGAAAGCACTTCCACCACGTTAAAGTTTTTGAAAAGCTAACAAAAGTCTACATGCTAATTTTCTCTGGATTTGTACCCCAACGAAAGTGATAGAAGCACATGTACGAAGAGGATAAGTAGAAGAGCCTCTACAAGAAGCAGAACTCGCATTCTTGAGTGCCTCCAAAACACCTCCCGTACCTCAATGATTGGTTCTCGGAATGCAAGAGTGCTAAGAGGAGATATGTGTCAACCTTTTTAGGAACTCTTCACTATTGATTTTAACGTTCTAAAGATACATGAAATCTTGGTTTATGCTTTTATTATGAAGATATTGGGCAATAATTTCCGCTCTAGGGGGATCATTAGCTTTGGAATGAGAACTCATTTTTAAAACGTGTTTTATCTTTAGAGTTAGCTTTGAAATGAGAATTAATCTTTCTTTGGGGTGGGGTCATTGTGCAAGCAAATTTTCTCTTTCCTTGGAACTTTTATGGAATGACTAGTGGAAAATTTCCTTTTATAGCTCATTTGATTTCTTGGAATAGGTACCTAGAATGGTGGATCCGATAACGGAAGTGCCACTATTGAAGTTTTCTTTGCTAGTAGCTTACTAGTGTCCACATTTAACACCATCAGAGACTTAAGTATCTACTACTTCTTAGAAACTACCAGCATAATCTAAGAGATTGACTTCATTCCCTAGTGTTATAGTAGCCTTAAAGATGGGCCGATCTTCACCTTGGATCTTGTTGGGGCTCCCTCTCTTTTTCTTCTGACTTTTTCACAAGGCTTTTTTAAAGAGGATCTTTCATGTGATTTTTCATGTTTAAATCAAAACCATCCAATGTATTTTCTATGAGTGGATCCATATTTGCTTGGTTAGGGAGAGAGGAATCCATATCCAATTGGCTGGAATCTCAGAACATACTTGAGTTTTCTTTCGGGGCTCTACCAAGCTTGGTAGTCTTTCGCACAACTTAAGGGAACCATTTAAAGAGGCACATTGTGGTCCATTGAACCTACCAAGTTTCTGTGTGGAACGTATGGAAGGCCATTTTTGAGCCAGCTAGAATAGCCGTTTGGAGAAAATAATGCCTACGACTACCATTCTTTTCTTCAGCCACGCCCTCATACATTCTAACAGGGAAAAGGACTATTCGACCAACCACAACATCCAGAGATTTTGTTCATATTTTCTTGAGATTTGGCGGCCTTCTTTCTTTTATGGATGCGGATTTCACTCAATTTAACACTACTTTAGCATAATACAAGTCCGGCAGAGTAGGCTAAGGCCGAACTTCCTTAAAAAAGAAGAAAAAAAAAACACTACTTTAGGAGACAACAAATTCCTATTAAAAGGCATCAAATCGATAACGAAAAAATGAACACCTCTAGGGTTAAAAATAGTAGTTTTAAAGAATCAAAAACCCCAAAACCATGAAAATAGAAAATATAATGTGGGCAACTTGGGATGAAGTGAACAATACATTATTTCTTGAGTCAATTTAATACTTCCAACTGTCCACAAAATTGATCAAATACAATGGTATTCCCACAATTGATCATATACAATGGTATGCCCACAAAAGGATGATGCAACGTTCATAATGGAAGCAATCAATTGATTGTGTGTGCTTGTCGCTTCTCTGTTTGCTTACATTGCTTGCACATCTCCAATTCCAAAGCTTTAATGATGGACCTAATGGAGATCTTTAATCTCCAAATGCTTGATCTATACTGATCTAAGATCACATCTATATCAGTTGTAGACCAATCTTTACACAAATGTTACTTTGGTTTACCAAATCAACCATAAACAATTCTCTGAGTGAGAATTTTTCTTCTTCAAGAAGTCTGCTTCAAAGATTGACTTCCTTCCTGCACATATCTTCAGATTTCTTCAATCTAATAATATACATACCTTCAAGCTACCTTTGCGCAATCATATTAACCATTGATCCTTCAAAAGAATCATTAAAACTTTGATTTGATACTTAAGATCAAAGGTATGTCAAAAGCTGTCTTTCAGGAATGGCGACTTTGACATGGTCAACTTCTTAAGTTGATTTGTCACAGCACAAATCCCATTTTGCTAAATGCTTTTAGCCATAGCTTCCTTACCTTCTAACTTAGATTTTGAATGCTCACTCATTAAAAACTTTACACTATGCACTGAGATCTAAGCAAAACATTGACACGGAAAAGTGCGTGACTTTGAGAAGTCTGTCTGCAGATTCTACATACAAATGTTCCTATTGATCATTCTCACAATAGGAAAGAAATTAGATCATAAAAGTCTGAACATAGCTTTATTAGCTTTCAGATTAGATGTGTACAAAAGGATTTCTGATCCACATGATTAGACTAAGAGAAATCAGAGAAAAACCCGTCGCTAATTTCCTGAGTAAAACTCTCTACGCATCTCTTTAAGACACTTGTCTTCAAAATGACTCTCACACATATTTCTTTACATCATTGAATTATATACATATAGTTTTAGACTTATCCCACATCTATTACATTACTCCTTATCATCCTAAGGATTATCTATACTCAGATTACAAGAATTTCCACCTATAATGTACATATGTATACATACTTCACTTCTGAGATCTCTTCACTCTCTCAAGTGTCTTCTTCCACTTCAATCTGATCATAAGCTTGATTCAAGGTCTTTATAATCACCAATTTGTGATTGGTTTGTTCCAACAGATCCCCCTCAATCACTGATTGTGATTATTCCATTCTTCTTCACTCTTGCCATCTCTTTGAATCTCTGTAGCTTAGGTCCATCCAAGCTTTTTGTCATCATATTTGCAACTTGTTCTTTTGTTGAAGTATACATCACTTCAATCTCTTTATCAAGTACCTTTTCTCTTAAGAAATGATATTGAGTTTCTATATGCTTAGTCCTGGCATGAAAAACAGGGTTAGCTGCCAAATACAAAGAACTCATATTGTCTCCAAAAATAATTGGAATACTCTGATCAGTTCCAAAACTCTTCAACAAGGTCTTTAACCATATTACTTCTTTTGCAGCCTCTACCATTCCTTTATACTCAGCTTCTGTGGATGACAAAGCAACCGTATGTTGCTTCTTTGAGCACCAAGAAACTAGTTTATCTCTAATATAACAGAGATACCCATGAGTGGACCTTCTATCATCTGAATCACCTACCCAATCTGCATCACTATACACTTTGATTCTTGTGTCAGAAGTAAATCCATAATACAGACCTTCACTTAGGTTTCCTTGATATATCTGAGTACCCTATGAGCTACAATCCAATGAGACTTCTTTGGACAATGCATGAATTGTGATAACACACCTACTGCATATGATAAATCTGGCCTTGTCAAGGTAGCATAGATTAAAATACCTATCAAACTCTGATATTTCTTCATATCATTAAATTCTTCACCTCCATACCTGCTCAACTTATGATTTACCTCCAATGGTGTGCTTGAAGGCTTGCAATCCTCCATGTTAAATTTGACTAGAAGATTCTTCAAGTACCTCTCTTGTGTAACATATACTCCATGTTGAGGATACACAATCTGCATTCCTAAGAAATAAGATAAGTTTCCCAAATCACTTATCTTAAACTCCTTCTCTATTTGTTTCTTAAGTTCATTGATTCCTTGAGCATCTGTACCTGTGACAATAATATCATCAACATAAATACACATGTATATGTACCCATTTTCACTTGCCTTTACTAACAAGATACTATCTGCCTTTGATGCTTGAAATCCACAATCATTCAAGAACTTGACAAGCCTGTAATTCCATGCTCTTGGAGCCTGCTTCAACCCATACAAAGCTCTCTTGAGCTTACACACATAATCTGATCCAATTGAATCCATGAAACCTTCTGGTTGCTCCATGTATACTTCATCTGCAATGTATCCATTTAGAAATGCATTCTTCACATCTAATTGTGATAACTTCCATCCTTTACAAGCAACAATAGCAATCAATGATCTAATTGTAGACATCTTAGCAACAGGACTAAAGGTTTCATCATAATCTACCCCATAAGTTTGGGCATAACCTTTTACCACAAGTCTAGCCTTGTATCTAGACACCTTTCCATCTGCAAACCTTTTTGTTTTATACACCCACTTACATCCAATGACTTTCTGATTTTTTGGTCTTGGCACCAATTCCCAAGTTTCATTTTCAAGTAGAGCATCATACTCTTCTTGCATTGCCTTCTCCCAATTCTATTTACCTTTAGGTTCTTCATATGTAATTGGATCCTCTTCTGTCTTCACAATGTAAGAATAATCTTTTGTTGTTAGAAAAGATGTATCATAACTATACCTTATAGGCTCTTTCCTTTCCCTTGAGGATCTTCTAACCTCTGCACTTCTTGAAGTCTCAGCCACATTCCCCCTCCATCTGATCTCAACCTCTTAAGCTTTTGTCCTGTAATCCTTTCTGCATAAGCATGATAATGTTTGAATGTCTTGAAGACTTCTGATTTATCCTTGATTACATATAAAGTAATCCATCTGGTTGCATCATCAATAAACAACACATAATATCTGGATCCATTTATGCTATAGTCCCTTGAGGGACCCCACACATCTGTATGAACCAATTCAAGCATATTTGAATACTTGTACCCTAATTTATTGTATGAACTTTTGTGTGCTTTACCTAATTGACAAGCTTCACACTTGTACACCATGTGTTGCCCTTCAATTTTTGGCAAACCAAGCACCACTTGATTCTTTGACATTTCCTTTATAGCTCTCTCATTGAAATGACCTAGCCTTTTATGCCATAGGTCTAACTCAGACATCTTTTGATTTCCATAAGTAAATAAAGCATGTCCCACATTACCTTGGACTTTGAGAGTAAACAACCTTCCTTCCTTTTTACTTGCAATTATGTTTCTATATCCCTGATTTGGATCTTGCACATAAACACCATCATTTGTGAATCAGACTTCATAACCCTTCTCCACAATTTTCCCTACACTTATCAATTTTTTAGGAATAGTAGGAACATAAAGTACCTTGCTCAAGAGTGTACTTCCACTCTTTGTCTTCACTGATCCAATGCCCTCCACTTTATGTTTGGTATTGTCACCTGTTTGAACTGTATGTCCATTCACCTTTGCTTCCATATCAGTCATCAATGATATATTGCCACTCAGATGATTGGTTCTGCCACAAATCCAACAAGCTTTAGTATTATCTTTGTTCTTACCTCCTCTTCCTTTACCTCTGAAATTCATTTTTCCTTTTGTAAAGTTAGCTTGGCTTGAAGATCCTTCATCATCAGTTGACTGCTTCCCTTTGCCATTCTTTTTCTTTTCCTTGGAGTACATGGCTTGACTTGCAATCCTATCATTATCTCCCTTAATGTCTTGCTCAAAAGTTAGCATGTGTCCTAGCAATTGATTAAGATCAGGAGTAAAATGATCAAGTGACAATTCTATGGACAATATGAAAGGCTTCCACTTCTTATCTCCTCTTAGACCTGTAAGTATTTGCCTTACCAACTTATCCTCTTCAATGTCTTCATCTACTGCTCCCAAGCTATCTACAATATCCTTCATCCTTGCCACATAATCAGAAATTGATTGTGAGCTCTTCTTCTTGCAAGTTGTAAACTCTGCCCATAATGAGGATTTCCTTGACTTGTTGTGTTTTGGAAATGCTCTTCCAAAGCATTCCAAACATCTGTTGCACTTTCCAATCCTCTGATGTGAGGTAGAAGATAATCATTTACAGCCATGTAAATGATGCTCCTAGCTTGAGCATCCTTTCTCATTCAAGTCTTCAAATCTGCAAGCTCTTCCCTAGTTGGAATACTAGGATCTGCAAATTCAGGCTTTTCTTCTTCTCTTGTAATGAATGCCATCAAATCTTTGCTCATGAGGTGTGCCTCCATCCTCATGGACCAAGCTGGATAGTTCTCCCTATCTAGCTTATCGTCTGCAAGCTTTCTCCCATCTTTTGATCTTCTGTATCTACAATTACTATGATTTATGATAGTAAAGTGTACCTTTGATATGAAACTTCAATCCCTTTTTATCCTTCAAACTCGTGCTTTGTAATTCTGCAGGTTATCTTCACGAATTCGTCCTTGTCCACCTTCGATTAGAAAGAGCTTCAATATCTGCAGCAATCGGGACTTCCAATGCCTTTGCTTCCCTTGTATTGCACCTTCACCTCTGATACCACTGATGGAGATCTTTAATCTCCAAATGCTTGATCTATACTGATCTAAGATCACATCTATATCAGTTGTAGAGCAATCTTTACACAAATGTTACTTTGATTTACCAAATCAACCATAAACAATTCTCTGAGTGAGAATTTTTCTTCTTCAAGAAGTCTGCTTCAAAGATTGACTTCCTTACCTGCACATATCTTCAGATTTCTTCAATCTAATAATATACATACCTTCAAGCTACCTTTGTGCAATCATATTAACCATTGATCCTTCAAAAGAATCATTAAAACTTTGATTTGATCCTTAAGATCAAAGGTATGTCAAAAATTGTCTTTCAAGAATGGCTACTTTGACATGGTCAACTTCTTAAGTTGATTTGTCACAGCACAAATCCCGTTTTGCTAAATGCTTTTAGCCATAGCTTCCTTACCTTCTAACTTAGATTTTGAATGCTCACTCATTAAAAACTTTACACTATGCACTGAGATCTAAGCAAAACATTGACACGGAAAAGTGCGCGACTTTGAGAAGTCTGTCTGCAGATTCTACATACAAATGTTCCTATTGATCATTCTCACAGCAGGAAAGAAATTAGATCATAAAAGTCTGAACATAGCTTCATTAGCTTTCAGATTAGATGTGTACAAAAGGATTTCTGATCCACATGATCAGACTAAGAGAACTCAGAGAAAAACCCGTCGCTAATTTCCTGAGTAAAACTCTCTACACATCTCTCTAAGACACGTCTTCAAAATGACTCTCACACTTATTTCTTTACATCATTGACTTATATACATATAGTTTTAGACTTATCCCGCATCTATTACATTACTCCTTATCATCCTAAGGATTATCTATACTCAGATTACAAGAATTTCCACCTATAATGTACATATGTATACATACTTCACTTCTGAGATCTCTTCACTCTCTCAAGTGTCTTCTTCCACTTCAATCTGATCATCAGCTTGATTCAAGGTCTTTATAATCACCAATTTGTGATTGGTTTGTTCCAACAGGACCTTACACTGAGTATGCTCCACCCAATAGAAGTGACTTCAAACGTGCTATTGGTGGTGCATAACAAGGCAAAGATCTAGTTCACTCTAAAACTTGATGGGTGTTGTTCATCTCCTTGATATTCGAAAGATACTTGATATTGGAATCGTACAGTATTTTCTCCCTTTAAATATAAATATATATTCCAAAGAAATAGTCCACACACACAAACACACACACACACACACATATATATATATGTGTATGAGTATTATATATATATATATATATATAATACTCATACACACATAGAATCAAATGCAATTTGAATATATGTTCATGGATTCAAACATTATTGCTACGATCATGTGTATGCATACTATCCAAGATTATCTAGGCCATAATCAATTATAAATAAATCACCTCAAACATTGGATTGAAAACTTAAATCTTAGTAATGCATGAGCCAAATTTTATTACTAATAGATTCATCATCATACTTCCATGGAGATCTCGTAAAAGAACTATGGACAGAACAAATAGAGGGCTTCGAAGTTTTGGAAAAATATATCTAGCATGCAACATAAAGAAGAGCGTGTATGTACCTAAAGAAGATGAGTTTATGAACTACACTAAGAGGTGTTTGGATGGAAACGTGTTATGATCGGAACTTTACGTTGGTGATATTATGATCAGAACAAAACTTGTAGAAGACTTGCCTCCCTTAAAGTAAAATTTTTGTCAAACATTGGATCTGAAAGATTTAGCGTATGCCACACATATTCTTGGTACTATCATTATTTGTCATAGGATTAAAAGGTAAATATAATTATCTGGGAATGAGTAGATATTCAAAATCATTGACTGGTTCAACATGCGTGCTGATCAAGGATTATTGTTCTAAATCAAATGAGAGTACTATTTACGAGGCTAGAAATGGCATTTCAAGTGGGCTCTATGTCTAGATATATTTCGAGTCGTATGAAGAATCAGTTCAAAGAGATGAGAATGTTATTGTGATATTTGAATGCAACTAAAGCCAAATACATATTGTCTCAACAATGGAATGTCTACTATAGGGTACCGATTTCACTTATCAAGGGATTGTATTTCTTAGAGGTCTTGAATTTACCAATGTACACATTTTTCACTTTGTGACATTAAATCTTGTCTTCTGATATGAGCTATTGAAGTTCTTAAGAATCATGAAAGTACTAAGAACATCAATGTGTAATACGATTATATTTTGAGTTGCTCAGCCACTTATCACACTTTTCTTGAGAATTTTCATACTCAACAAAATGAATGCATTGAACATAGGAAAACTTGACATACTATTGTTATCCAATATGAATCATTTGATTCTAGTCGTGTGGAATGCTGAGTAGAACTTCACATATTCCATACTTATATGGCTTTTACAATGGGATATAAACATAGTCACAAGAGACAAAATAGTTAGAAAAGTATATACCTGAGAAATTCTCCATGGATCATAGCCCTACCATCTCGGCCCTTTGGATCGAGGATAGATGCTTCAAATCCCACAAAAGAACGAGAGCCCCTTTCTGTACTCCCCCCATTAAGGTTCTATCATGTAACGATAGGACAACACAAGAAGTTTATTTTATCCTTGAATGGCAACCTAGTGGCCTATAGTTTATGCCCTACCTAACCTTATGGCTAGGTTCTAAAAGATCATACATTATCATCATCGGTCATACATAGAACTCATCGAACTTTGAAGTTAGGATCCATACGTCTTCATGCTCTTAGAATGGCTTCTCCTCATAATGAGGACCTTATAGCTTAGAGCAACATGGATCATTTGTGGTCACTTGAGGGTGGATTAATGATTATATCTAGCACATCGCAAGAATCAGGTATCAAATAACTGCACAAAAATTGTGCACTTTCTCAATTCTCCCCTTGTTGCCAAAGATATCCTTAGAGCCATTGAAGCCCTCCCTATAGTCGAAGGCCTTGGGCTTGAAGCCTTCCTAATGAGTACTTTAAAACCTTTAATGTTTTTTGTACTACATACATAGAGATTTAGATACCCAAAGTCTATGTACCTTAAGAATACTGTGAGAACTCAACTACTTACCCATTACCTTTTGTAAATGTTATACTGAAGTTATAAGAAGGATGCTTGGGGAGAAACAAATGGAAGGGGAGATAGATAGATAGAGAGAGAGAGAGAGAGAATTCAAGAGAGTGCATGTGGAGATACTGTAGATAGATAGAGATTCATACTAAGTTCTGCAAATTATAATTTTTGTCAATATGTAATGTGCGTTTGAGAACTATAATAGAATACCTTTCTATCATTTTGTGTTTTAAAATCCTTATGTTTGTGAACTTGTACATTTGGTTTCTGTTATTAGTATAATTAGGGAATAGAAACGAACTAAATCCTATTTCAATATTCCTATTCCCCAAAACTTATTGCTATGATAATTACATTAAACATTTGTCTAGCACGATTGGATGGGATATTGCAAAACAAGACTAGGTGAGGAGGTATGAAACTTAGTAAGTGTACTTAGGAAGGGACTAAAGGTTTTCCATATCAATGGAGAAAGATCATGCCAACACAATCAAGTAAGTAGTTTTCAAGATATCAAGAGCAACATGCTATATCTGTAGCGATAGAATCTTCTACCTCAGAAAATATCGACAGTCTGGGAGGTGGAATTTTGGGAAGTGACCACATATCACAACAACTATGGGCTTTGGTACACAAAGGGGCACTACCATACCCATTGATGACACAATTTTCGGAGGTGCAAACAATTTTTGAAGTAGCAAAGCTGCAAGCAAAAGATGTAGAAGAACAACAAACCAAGGAGGAATAAGACAGGGAATAAGAGAAGAGAATGTGGGATTGAGATGTGGTGTGGGGCCTCTTGGATTCTTTTTGGATGGAGCAGTTGGAAGAAACGAAGACCCCACTGTGAAAGAAGGTTGGTGTTGTAATCAAGACAAATTCTTAGGAAGATATGAAGCTCAAGGAGAATGAATTACCAAGGATACCCACTGACAAAGAGTGGAGGTGTTAGCAAGTTCCAATCCAAATGGTGGTGCTAGTTCATGGAATTAGTGGAATGAAGCTCATTAGGTTTGGAGGAAGAATTGTTGAAGAAACGTGATATCTTAACCTGCACATCGTTGCGATAGGCCAACTTGCAAAAAATTAAATAGAAGCATATCAAGATTCTTTTGAAACTAGTTTTAGTTTTTATTTTAATATTTTTATTCTAAAAATTAAAATATGACTTTTATATGTAAATGAAGGTTCTAAGCCAAATATAGATGACTTAAAGTATGTAACTCATGATTGAAAACTCGTTTGCTCAACATACTATCACCAAAAATAAGTCAAACTAATCCTATACCAATCATTTAGACTTTCTAGTAACAATATTTCCTATCGACTCGTTTTAATGTTACTTGCTATTTTATGTAAATGTTTTTCATGCTTTGCTTCTATGCACCTATTAGGAAATACTAATCGCTCCACTAGTGCATAGCTCCACCTCATGTAGCCTGCGCAATAGTTTTTAAGAAGTGGATTTGAGACCACATCTAAGTAATGAAACACTATTCTTTATTTTATCTTTTTCTTTCTCTTTATTTTTTGTTTTTCACTTTGTGGTAACCATTAATGTAGTGCTTCTTTATTAGACTTCTGTTTTTTAAGGGTGGAACAAAGCATTTGCTCTTTTGTTCAAGTTCTATAAGTTAAAATGTTTGGCCAAAGAGCTATGTGAGAGGGAGCATTACGGATTGTCCTTTCTAAGTGGCATCTTTTGAGTTATAGGATGGTGGAGAATCAATACACAAAAGGATGATGTGGATTGATTCCAAAAGGAGTGGTTCTTAGTTCAAGTCACTTGTATAAAGAATGATTCTAAAGTAGTGTAGGTGCCCAAAACTCTGAAATCACTTTCTTCACTTGTTGCTCTTCAAT
The DNA here is from genome assembly GCA_020310875.1 of Ceratopteris richardii. NCBI lineage: Eukaryota > Viridiplantae > Streptophyta > Polypodiopsida > Polypodiales > Pteridaceae > Ceratopteris > Ceratopteris richardii. The sequence goes on along the minus strand of CM035429.1, from coordinate 6,933,207 downwards.
CTTGTAGAGCACCCAAGGAGGTCTAAGAAGAAACAGTGTTTCATTTGGCTTGGTAATTGACCACAACTCCTCCATACAAAATTGCTCTTCCAAGTCATCCCTTTGCACTTTGCTGTCCTTCTTTCTTATCAATGTCTTCTAGAGCATCTCTTCCACATTCTTGAAAATATGCATTGGTTCCACCAAGTGATTGATCAATAATGCATTCCAATAAGGGAGATCATAAAAGATCAACACCTATTTCATGCTACCAAGCGGTGTTTTGCATTCCAAAACTGCTTCCAATCGCTTGCTTTCATTAGTCATTGCCCTTGTCGACCAATTTTCTCTTCATATAAGACATATGCATCAGGTAGATATCTATGATATCCTTCGTACATAGTTTTTCAAGAGCTTTGGAGGAGCATGCTTCAAGTCATGGTCCACATAGGGGACAAACATTTTAACCCAAGTTCCATAAACCTTAACATTCACCATAACTCAACTAGTCATTTATCAGCCACATAAGTATGGCTTGCACTTATAGTTCCCATCTTGTTAAAGGTTAAGACATATCGTGCACAATTATCCCACAACATAAAGTGCAAAGCTCTTCCAGAAGTGGTGCAAGGTATACATCCATGTTTTTGACCTTATACTTATCTTGCATACAAATGGCACTTTTATGTGGGGAGCCATGGTTGGATGTTATAATTGATCAAACATACAAGCCATATCCTTGTTGGTGCAGACCAATCACCAATTGAAGGCTTGAAAGATCAAAGGATGAAGGAAGAATCAATTCTTGAAGTTTGGAAGAAGATTGCACTCAGAGGATAAGAGAAGTGTACACATATGTACATTAGTATAGTCATAGCTGACTTAGATCTTTGTTTGAGTAAGAATCTTGTACAAATTATCTATAAATACTTTGAGAAAAGTCGGGGCATGTATGAGAGCATATGTGACAATAGTTAGAAGCCAAGATTGAGGAAGTTAGAAGTCATGAGATAGAGAAAAAGTTAGTTGAGTTAGCTCTCATCACTCAGTTGTAAACTTTTCTGAGTAATTGAAAATCTTGCGCCCGATGTTTCTGCATGTTCTCCTTCTACAGTAGATCAATCGTGAAATGCATTTGTACAAGTCTAAGTTGGAAGGTGCTTGACCTCTGTACAAAGTTTTAGCTTCCAATTGCAATCAGGCTTAGAGAATTAAGTGTAGGAACATTCATATGTGAAGTGTGTTCACAGGTTCCTAAAACAGGCGCAGATTTCGAAGTTAATGTTTTGATCATTTCTCCCAGCACAGTTTAAAGTTTTGCATGAGTGAGGGCTTAATCTTTAAGTTGAAAGATAAGCTACTTATGGCTAGAAGCATTTTGTAAAACGGGTTTGACATTGTGAGAACCAAAGTTAAGAAGTTAGGGGTGTCAAATCGACTTCTCAGAAGTACAGATTTGGACATAGGTAACTTGTGAAGTTGATTTCTCAAGTTATACTAAACCTTTTTGAGAACTTTAACTTGGAGGAGATGCGCAATCTCTAGGAGATGATTCGTACAAAGTTTCATCAAAAACTTTACACGTTTGATAGGTCAATGTGGAGAAATAGTGCAGCAGACTTTTCTGTGTTTTATCTTCTTCACAGATTTTCTCAATTTTGATAAGTTGGAGATTGATCCTCTAAATTAGTGGAAGTTTTGACTTACTCTTGGTATAGAGGTGCTCTAATCACAAGAGTAGGTTGCTCTTTTGGAGATTAACACTCTCCATCAGTGGTATAAGAGCAGGAGACATCAAATCAAGGAAAGGAGGATCCCGACTGCTGCAGATTCAAGAATTTCAACACTTGAAGAACTAAGAAGTGAAAGCTTGGAGTCAAAAGCCTGAGGAGAAGACTACTCGACATCAAGAAAAGCAAAAGGAGTCTAATTCGAAGTAAAGGTACATACATTGTTTGTAAAGCTTGAAGATTTCAATACACAGGTGGATACAAGATGGGAGATGCTCTACAGATAGAGAAATTGGATAGGGAAAACTATCCTGCATGGTCAATGAGGATGGAAGCTCATCTTATGAGCAAAGATTTAATTGGTTACATCACAGGAGAAGAAGAGAAGCCAGAGTTCAGAGATCCTAGTGTTCCAACTAGGGAAGAGTTAGCAGATCTGAAAAATTGGATGAAGAAAGATGCTCAAGCTAGGAGCATTATCTATATGGGAGTCAATGATTACTTGTTACCTCATATTAGAGGTCTTGAAAGTGCAACTGACATATGGAATGCTTTGGAGGAGCATTTCCAGAACACTACAAAGTCAAGGAAGGCATCCTTATGGGCAGAGTTTACTACCTTCAAGAAGAAGGCCTCTCAATCCATCTCAGACTATGTAACAAGGATGAAAGATATTGCAGATGCTTTAGGAGCTGTTGATGAAGACATTGAGGAAGATAAATTGGTAAGGCAAATCCTTACAGGGTTGAGAGGTGATGACAAATGGAAGCCATTTATTTTGTCTACAGAACTATCACTTGACCATTTCACTCCTGATTTAAATCAATTGTTAGGTCATATGCTAACATTTGAGCAGGATGTTAAAGGAGATGGTGACAAGAGTACAGGTCATGCAATGTACTCAAAGGACAAGAAGAAGAATAGCAAAGGAAAGCAACAAGTAAATGAAGATGAAGGAACAACTACTCAAGCCAACTTCCTAAGAGGAAGAGGAGGTGGCAAAGGTAGAGGAAGAGGCAGGAACAACAAAGATGGAGGCAAAGCTTGCTGGATTTGTGGTAAGACAAATCACTTAGCTAATGATTGTTGGCATAATAATCAGAATAATGGTGGATACAATCAAAATTATAATTCAAGAGGAAGAGGTGGCAGAAATCAAAGAGGTAATTACAGAGGTAGAGGTGGAAGGAATTACTTTGGAAGAAATGCAGGTAGAGGATTCCAAAGTCAACAATACAACAACACCTACTACAATTATGCTTCAGATCAAAAGGAAGATTCAACATTGATAATGAATGCAACTTGTGAAAGGCAGAATGAAGATCAAAGAGTCTTCTACATTGACTCAGGATGTAGCAATCACCTGAGTGGTAACATATCTTTGATGACTGATTTGGAGAGTAAAGTTTTTAATCATGTTGTTCAAACAGGTGACAACACAAAGCACAATGTGAAGTCAATTGGATCAGTGAAGGCCAAGGATGGAAGCACATTATTGAGTAAGGTTTTGTATGTTCCTACAATCCCTAAGAATTTGATAAGTGTAGGACAAATTGTTGAAAAGGGATATGAAGTAAGGTTCACTAATGATGGAGTATATGTGGAAGACCCTAGCCAAGGGTATAAACAGATTGTTTCAGGAAAAAAGGAAGGAAGATTATTTACATTGAAGATTCAAGGCAATATTGGTCATGCTATGTTCACATATGGAGGACATAAGATCTCTGAGTTAGATCTTTGGCACAAGAGGCTTGGACATTTCAATGAAAGAGGTATTAAAGATATGGTTAACAATGGTTCAGTGCTTGGATTGCCTAATGTTGCAGGTCAACATATGACATACAAATGTGAGGCATGTCAATTAGGTAAGGCTCATAAACATTCCTATTCCAAGCATGGTTTTATGTACTCAGAGAAGCTTGAGTTGGTACACACAGATGTGTGGGGACCATCAAAAGATTTCAGTATAAATGGATCAAGGTATTATGTGATTTATGTTGATGATGCTACTAGATGGATCACTATCTATGTGATCAAAGATAAGTCAGAAGTGTTTAATACATTTAAGCACTATCATGCATATGCAGAAAGATTTACAGGTCATAAGTTGAAAAGACTAAGGTCAGATGGAGGGGGAGAGTATTTCTCAAATGAGTTCAGTGATTACTTATGGAATGCAGGTATAAAAAGGGAAGTTACTTGCAGGTACTCTCCTCAACAAAATGGTGTTGCAGAAAGGAGAAATAGAACTCTTGTTGAGTTTGCAAGATCCATGATGAAGGAGAAAAATTGCCCTAATTATTTGTGGGCTGAGGCTGTAAATACAGCCACTTATTTGGTCAATAGGTTACCATGTAAAGCCTTGCAGGGTATGACACCATATGAGGCTTGGTGGGGTAAAAGACCTACCTTGGATCATTGCAGAGTATTTGGGTGTGTGGCATATGCATATGTGCCATCACAATTAAGACACAAATTGGAACCCAAAGCTGAAAAGTATGTTTTCATTGGCTATGATGACAAGCAGATGGGCTATAGATTGTGGAGTCCATCTACAAAGCAATTTATGGTTTCTAAAGATGTTACATTTGATGAACAAAGCACTTGGTATGCAGGTACAATCAACATCAATACAAGTGATGAAGAAGAAGTGAGTCAAAGAAAAGGTAAATCAAAAGTTCAGATATTTGATGAGCAAGAGAATAATGAAGTGCAGGTTGAAGTGGAAGAGACACCAAGATTTGATCCTGAATGTGAAGAGCCAGAAACTTCAAGGAGTGGAGAACTCAGAAGGTCATCAAGAAATAGGTGGCAACCTACAAGGTATAGTTATGATACTTCATTTCTAGCCACAAAAGATTATGCTTATATGGTGAATACAGATGAAGACCCTTCTACATATGAAGAGGCAAAAGGTAAGGAAAAATGGGAGAGTGCTATGCAGGAAGAATATGATGCACTATTGGAGAATCAAACTTGGGATTTGGTTCCTAAACCAAATAGTCAGAAGATTATTGGATGCAAGTGGGTCTACAAGACAAAAAGGTTTGCAGATGGAAGTGTGTCTAGATACAAAGCTAGACTTGTTGTCAAAGGCTTTGCTCAAACATATGGTATTGATTATGATGAGACCTATAGTCCTGTGGCAAAGATGACAACCATAAGGACACTTATTGCTATTGCTGCATGTAAAGGTTGGAAGCTATGTCAACTTGATGTGAAGAATGCTTTTTTGAATGGTTACATTTCAGATGATGTATTCATGGAGCAACCTCAAGGGTTCAGAGATAAAAGGTATCCAGATCATGTGTGCAAGCTCAAGAGAGCTTTGTATGGCTTGAAGCAGGCCCCAAGGGCATGGAACTATAGACTTGTGAAGTTCCTAAAAGAACTTGGTTTTCAGGTGTCTAAAGCAGATAGTAGCTTGCTTGTCAAAGCAAGTGAAAATGGTTTCATATACATGTGTATATATGTTGATGATATAATCCTTACAGGCACAGATGAAGAAGGAATACAAAGGCTCAAGAGGCAAATGGAAAAGGAGTTCAAGATAAGTGACTTGGGAGACTTGTCATATTTCTTGGGCATGGAGATTACATATACTCAACATGGAGTATTTGTGACCCAAGAAAGGTATTTGAAGAACTTGTTAATCAAGTTTAAAATGGATGATTGCAGGGTAGCACCTACACCAATGGAGGTGAATCACAAATTGAGTAAGTATGGAGGTGAAGAATTCAAGGACATGAGACAATATCAGAGTTTGGTTGGTAGCCTTATCTATGCTACTCTAACTAGACCTGATTTATCATATGCAGTAGGAGTTTTGTCTCAATTTATGCATTGCCCAAGGAAAGAACATTGGATTGCAGGACAAAGGGTGTTGAGGTACATTAAGGGTACACTCAATGAAGGTTTGTATTATGGGTTTACCTCAGATACAAATATCAAAATTTATAGTGATGCAGATTGGGCAGGTAATCCAGATGATAGAAGATCAACCTATGGATACATGTGTTATGTGGGAGATAAGTTAATCTCATGGTGTTCTAAGAAGCAACATACAGTTGCTTTGTCTTCTACAGAAGCAGAGTATAAAGGCATGGTTGAAGCTGCAAAGGAAGTAATTTGGTTCAAGACATTGATGAAGAGTTTTGACATTGTGCATGGGGTACCAATTATATTTGGAGATAACATGAGTTCATTGTATTTAGCTGCTAATCCTGTTTTTCATGCCAGGACCAAACACATTGAGATTCAGTATCACTTTCTAAGAGAGAAGGTGATGGATAAAGAGATTGAAGTAATCCATACTTCAACAAAAGATCAGATAGCTGATATGCTTACAAAAGGCTTGGATGGACCAAAGTTACAAAGGTTCAAAGACATGGCAGGTATAAAGAAGATAGAGAAAACCTCAATTGATGATTGAGGGGGAGCTGTTGGTGCAGACCAATCACCAATTGAAGGCTTGAAAGATCAAAGGATGAAGGAAGAATCAATTCTTGAAGTTTGGAAGAAGATTGCACTCAGAGGATAAGAGAAGTGTACACATATGTACATTAGTATAGTCATAGCTGACTTAGATCTTTGTTTGAGTAAGAATCTTGTACAAATTATCTATAAATACTTTGAGAAAAGTCGGGGCATGTATGAGAGCATATGTGACAATAGTTAGAAGCCAAGATTGAGGAAGTTAGAAGTCATGAGATAGAGAAAAAGTTAGTTGAGTTAGCTCTCATCACTCAGTTGTAAACTTTTCTGAGTAATTGAAAATCTTGCGCCCGATGTTTCTGCATGTTCTCCTTCTACAGTAGATCAATCGTGAAATGCATTTGTACAAGTCTAAGTTGGAAGGTGCTTGACCTCTGTACAAAGTTTTAGCTTCCAATTGCAATCAGGCTTAGAGAATTAAGTGTAGGAACATTCATATGTGAAGTGTGTTCACAGGTTCCTAAAACAGGCGCAGATTTCGAAGTTAATGTTTTGATCATTTCTCCCAGCACAGTTTAAAGTTTTGCATGAGTGAGGGCTTAATCTTTAAGTTGAAAGATAAGCTACTTATGGCTAGAAGCATTTTGTAAAACGGGTTCGACATTGTGAGAACCAAAGTTAAGAAGTTAGGGGTGTCAAATCGACTTCTCAGAAGTACAGATTTGGACATAGGTAACTTGTGAAGTTGATTTCTCAAGTTATACTAAACCTTTTTGAGAACTTTAACTTGGAGGAGATGCGCAATCTCTAGGAGATGATTCGTACAAAGTTTCATCAAAAACTTTACACGTTTGATAGGTCAATGTGGAGAAATAGTGCAGCAGACTTTTCTGTGTTTTATCTTCTTCACAGATTTTCTCAATTTTGATAAGTTGGAGATTGATCCTCTAAATTAGTGGAAGTTTTGACTTACTCTTGGTATAGAGGTGCTCTAATCACAAGAGTAGGTTGTTCTTTTGGAGATTAACACTCTCCATCAATCCTCCATGAGGACCTATGTAAACCAACTGGATTTACACCATCCATAGCTAGCCTTAGATGTATATTCCGAGCTTCTCTATCAAACAAAGGCCACTTACTATCTGTGTTTCCAAGCATCAAAATCAGTAGGCACTCGCATTAAACCATCTATAGATTTTCTCTTTGCATGCTATAACATTAATTTAGCTATGGATTTGCATGTGAACATGCTCTTCATTCTTGGGATGATAGAGAAGTGGCAAATAATCTTTGCCAGGACTACTTTGCCCACAAGTTCTCCTCTAAACCTTTTTGCTCCACACTTTGGACATATTTAAAGGTGCTCATACTCATTGTGAAAGAGAACACAATCATTTGGATGCTCATGAATCTTAGTGTAGTCCATATCCATGAACTTTAGAAGATTCTTTGCATCTCCATGTGTTGGAGGCCTGTCATTACCATCAAGAAAATTGAACTTTCAAAAGCCTGCAAGGGATAAGCAATTATAATGATATTAGTAAATAAACTTATTTTAATACAACAATGAAAGTTTATTTCAATTCCACTCTACAAGAATTTGGAGACACTACTATCTGACCATCCATAAATGGATTGAAGATTGATCATGGGAGCAATACATGTAGAATGGATATCTTTGCTCCATTTTAAAGTGGTGAAAGAGATAGTTTTCCCATGTTCTTATGTTCTTTGTCGGCTTCTAATTGTGGAAATTACGTCCTATCCATGGAAACCCACAAGATAGTCTCCACCATCATGGTCTTCATCCATGTCATGAAACGCCTCAATCATTTCTTCCATGTGTTCATTCTTTGTCATACTACCAATATGTTGTTCTTCTACCTCGAATTGGGTTCTCTTTTGCCCATGAGAGGTAGACAATGTAATGTCATGTGGGTTTATCTACTTACCACCCGAACCATGGGACTCGAAGCATAAGTTTTATAGTGGATCTACATCAAAGGATCGATATTCTCAGATGTTTGCACTACAAATCTATTGTTTACAAAATATTTGATATATGCACTGAGTGCATGGACATGCTATTCTCTCTTACGGATCCAAAGATGCCATCTGACACCATATGGGAGGTGTTAAGAGATATCTGTGTATGTGACTCTATGTGTGTCTATATGTATGTGTATATATGTATATATATGTGTGTATGCATTTGTGTATTGTATGTGAAACCCTAAAACCCTAATCCTTAAACCCTAACCCTACCTTTATTTATGTAAATTGATATTTATTTTAAAACCATAGTTTTTAACATATTTCATTATATATACTAATATTTATCCTAAAACCTTATATATATATATATATATATATATATATATATATATATATATATATATATATGTATATATATATATATATATATATTTATATATATATTAATTGTATATAGTAATATTAATACTAAAACCCTAGTTTTTAATATGTTTGATTATATATACTAATATTTATCTTCAAAGCTTAGTTTTTATATTTGTGTATGTACATGTATATGTGTGTATGCATCATATATTTATGTAAAACCCTAATCCTAAAGCCCTAAGCCTAAAACATTTATATGTGTGTATGTATATGTGACGTCTGCGTATGTGTATTTGCATGGATGTGTATATATATGTGTATGTGTATATGTGTATATATGTGTATATGTATGTATGCATGCATGTGTGGGGAGAGAGAGAGAGAGAGAGAGAGAGAGAGAGAGAGAGAGATTTGTGTGTGTGTATGTGTGAGGGGAGAGACAAAAAGCAAAGGGGAACCATAATGCAGATAAGATGGAGATGCTTCACACAAAGAAACATAGAGTTAGCTTTTGAGTTCAAAAGAGATGACTAGTACTCTTCCTTTAATTTTAGGTTATTAAACGTGTCATTGATATATGTGCTAGTATAGGCATGGATATAGGCATGGATATAGGTGTTGATATAGGCATCGATATAAGCATCAGTATTTCCAATAGAATATCGAAACCTATACCTACACCTATATCGGTGGTGAACTTTACTAACGCTCATACCAACATTAACTTTACAACAATCATATGGAGGCTGGACTGATTGTCCATATGGCTAGCCTAGTTTTTCCAAAAATTTCCAACGGTCATACTGATGCCAGGGTTGACTATTGGTATGGCTAACATTGGTATGAGGCTCAATGTTGCAGAAATCTTGTTGGATTCTCCTCGACATTCACGAGGAACCAAAAAATTGCATGGCCTACACCTTTGAAGCTAGGAAAAAAGTGGTCCTTCATTATATATATAAATCTCTTTATAAAGAAAAGGACAAAACTTAATGATGCCATCAAGACCCATCCTAAGGGCAAGATTGGAGGCCATGATCTTTTTACCAAAAACATTTTTCAAACTCTCTACATATACATTTGATGGTCCAGCCCACATGTTGTTATGTGATACTACCATATATAGTTCATTTTTTATATGCCTAAATGAAGTTTTGATTATCATTATTCATAAGAAATACAGAAGGAACTGCACCAAAAAATTAGAGTCCAATGAGGACAGATTATACAAGTTACAAGGATATTACAAAAGACCTCAATGGTTGTATTATGGATTTTTTTTGTGTCTAGATTCACAAAGAGCAAAGAGGTTTTTTAAAGGGGAGGTCAATTTTGGAAACCTTTTGAGACACCTTGAACGACTAGAGTATGCGAATGTTGTACCAAATCATGCTTCTTACAAAGGCTAAAATCAGAAAGATCCTTGATACACTAGAGTGGGATTTTATCTTCCGATATTTTAAGGATTTGTCCTTGAGTATTACGTGAAAGGCTCAAATTAGATTCACCTTAATGGTGAACATTTTACATTTTTCCCAGCTTATAAGATGCATAAACCAAATATGAATGAAGTATAAAATTTATCGCTAAAGGACATATGATAAAAAGATTGTGGAGTACTTCTCTATCTTTGAGGTCGTACAAAATACACTCAAGATGAGTATGATATCTACTCTAATCTTTGTATAACCCACGACTCAAAGTTATGGTGTATATGTACACCTTTCTCTGGCTCACTATTAGAGATTCCACCTAAAAGTCATCCTAATTTCTAGGAGATAATGAATTCATTGCTCTCAATCTCTAATAAGAACTTGATCCTAATTTTAGGAATCATGCTAGGAAGGAACTCTTTGATTTTATGAGCTTCCACATTCCTGTTGAAGTAATTTTTTCTTCATCCACCATTTCTTAAAAAAAACCAAAGCTTTACTCTCTTCATTTCCTCTTGAAATCTAGGTTTCGTATTTATTTTAAAATGATATAGTTGGAGATTCACTATTCCTTTTTCACTTCTACGTTTAAGAAAGAAAGCCATATGAGTAAATTTACTCTTATTTATTTTCTTATCTATTGAGTCTATCTATGTGCTCTTCATAAGATGGATGCATATACTTGAGCACAATAACCAAATAACGAGTGGACAAGGATCAATCTTGGAAAGCCTCCTACCATATGCACTTACTATCCCATTGTACCAAAGGAAAAGATTAGCTCAGAAAATCAATATGACACTAGGGAGACGTGGGGGCCTTAAGCGAAGAATGGAAGGTGATCAAAGTGATTCATGAAGTTCCAAGAGATCCCACGATGTAATGAAACACTTAGAATCTATCAAAATGAGATTTTTGAAGCTCATAATTAATTAAAAAATTATACCATAGGAAGGAGTGAAGGTTTTTACGCTTAATCAGGCCTAGTTATAGCTTGAAAAAATGATAAAGAATCGTTTTAAGGATGTTAATAGAAGAGTCTTTCAGCTTCTATGAGTCATAGACCTTTTCCACCATGTTGAAGCTCCAAATGAGAATGATGAAGACAATCATGGGATTTATCAAAGGTAAACATCTCAATCCTCTCTTGATTTTATTTCAGGATGCCTGAAAAGAAAATAGAAAAGGATTGATATCTAATGAACTTAGTAACCATCCATCTCTTGAGATGATCGGAGGTAAAATCCCTAAAGATCGATGGCCAGTGATGTCTGAGCTAGAGATCACATCCCCCTCACTAGAAGTGTGATCTATCAAGATCCAAACATGATGAGACTAGATCTTATGAAGCCTTCACATATATTCCTCTTTGTCTATAATCACTTCTTGGAGACAGATAGAGTATCGATTGAAGATTTTTTTTTCTTTCATCAATTTTTCTAGAATAGATGACTTTCAGGGATCAATGAGACCTCAAAGGTTGAAAGATATTAATCATTTCCAGTTAAGGATGTGAATCCGGTTTTTTCTTTCTTGTTCTTTTGTGTCTCTTCGTTTTTGCTTTGGGTCCATGTGACTTAAAGTGGCTCCATTGTCTAGAGAGTGAAAAGGATTTGTTCCAAGGGATGCAACCACTTGAAATATATTTGGAACAAAGGAAGGAGAGATTGTATTAGAGAAATAAAAATTGACAGTAGTAATAGAGTAGATTGGATCGACAGTAGTAATAGATTAGACTGAAGATAAACACCTTTTTCTTGAGTGTGTTATTGCATAGGAACGGTAGACAAAGTATTACTGATGCAACATACTAGCATTGTATCAAAATATAAGAGATTCCAGGGACAAAATAGGTCATACAGGATTGTTCCGCGCAGGAGCTCACTTTCAAAGACAATAACCGAAAATATGTTGTAAAATTAGATGCTATTCAGCCCTGTGAACTACATGCTAGACCTTATGTAGAAGAACCAGTTCACATGTCAGATGGTTTGTCCGATGATGAGGAAGAAGAATTTTTGAAGAATAACATAGATTTAATTTCCTTAGGGACTGTTGATTTACAATCTGTTGTAGATCACTAGAATCCAGCAGTTTGTACGGTGATGCCTGTGACCGAAGAAGTAGAAACAGAAAATACTGCTGCTAAGGATGAAACTGCTATACAACAACTTTTACAATGAGTCGATGATCCAGAAAAACCTCGTCAATTCTATGTTCCAGAAGATCAGTTGATCACATATAATTTAGGGGATGAAGTTAATCCACGACCTGTCAAAATAAAGGAAGGATTGTCTGAAGTATTTCAAGCAGATCTAATCCAGTTACTTCGTGAGTTCGCTGATGTTTTTGCATGGGATTACCGTGACATGAAGGGTCTGGATCCTCGCATGTATCAGCATCGAGTTGTACTTAAACCGGAAGCAAAACCACTCAAACAACCCAGCTACCGGATGAATCCTAACTATGCAGCACAGGTAAAGGCAGAGCTTGATAGGTTATTAAAAGTTGGATTCATTGTTCCAATAGAACATGCTGAGTGGATATCACCCATTGTTATCATCCCTAAGAAGAATAAGCAGCTACGCATATGTGTGGATTACCGGAAACTGAATGCAACTACGGTGCCAGATCCGTTTCCTCTTCCATTTCTTGATACAATGCTGGATAGAGTGGCTGGGCACGAAATGTATTCATTTTTGGATGGATATAGTGGGTATAATCAGGTCAGAATGGCTGAGGAAGATATACCAAAAACATCGTTCATTACGAATTGGGGTGTTTTTGCTTGTACAATTATGTGGTTTGGATTAAGAAATGCTCCTAGTACTTTTCAACGATGTATGCAGGAAATCTTCTCCCCCTATCTTACTTCTTTCATGCAATTATATCTGGATGATTTCTCTTTATTTGGTAAGATGGTAGCACACCTGTATCATTTACGGTGTTGCTTTGAGAAGTGTCGTGAATACAGACTCTTCCTGAACCCAAACAAGTCTGTGTTTGCGGTCTCATGTGGTAAGCTGCTTGGCCATATTGTGTCTGCACAAGGCATACAAGTCGATCTAGATAAAATTGCAGCTGTGTTAGAAGCACCTGTGCCTACTACGCCGAAAGAAGTCATGCGATTCATGGGTCAAGTCAGGTGGCATGGTCGACATTTACGGTGGCTCGCTCATCTGGCAATACCTCTCAATAGATTAATAACCAGTACTCCTCGACAATTTGTTTGGACTCAGGAATGTCAAACAGCATTTGATCGTCTCAAAAGCTTATTAATGTAGGTTCCAATTCTACAACCTCCTGATTGGGAACGTCCATTTCATGTTTTTGTTGACGCATCAGATATCGCCATTGGGAGTGTCTTAATGCAACAAACTGATAAGTGGTTTCGGCCTGTTTACTATGCAAGTAGAAGACTTGCTCCTGCAGAAAAGAATTACTCTGTAACTGAAAGAGAATGTCTGGGTTTAGTGTATTCTCTAAAGAAATTCAGGCACTATTTACTTGGCCGCAAATTTACTTTTCATGTAGATCATGCTGCACTTGTCTATCTGGTATGGCAACAGCATTTAGATGGTCGATTAGCGCGTTGGGTTCTACTTTTACAAGATTTTGATTACGAAGTAATTCATTGGCCCGGCAGTTCACATGCATTAGCAGATTTCCTTTCTCGCTTAGATTCCGGTGAAGCTCCGGTCGGTGTAGATGACACCACACCCGCGATTTATGTTACTGAACCAACTAATGATGAATCTGCAGAACCCCCTATGCCATCTACATATTATGATCAGATATTAACTTTTCTTACTGATGGATGTCTTCCTACTCAGATTTCTCCTACAATGCGTAAGAAAATTGCAGTTTACAGTCACAAATTTCGGTTGATTGCTGAAGAGTTGTATTATATGGATCACACTGGAGTTTTACTTCGCTGTATTCCTCCACATGAAGTAAACTCAGTTATAGCTTTGGCACATTCAATACCTTCCGGTGGGCATTTTGCAGCAGATTTAACGTACCGGAAAATTTTGCAAAGTGGACTATGGTGGCCTACTATGTACAGGGATGTATCTCAGTTTGTCAAACAATGTGATAATTGTCAGAGGTCTGGACAGCCGTTACAATGCCACTTCTTCCCTCTACAACCTGTCTTATCTTTAGATCCTTTTTAGAAGTGGGGCCTTGACTTTATTGGGCCAATTACACCTCCAGCCATACTCAGTAATAATCGTTATATTCTGACATGTACAGATTATGCTACGAGATGGGCAGAAGCTTGGGCTTTACAGTCTGCTACAACTATTTCGGTAGCAAAGTGTCTAATGAAAGATGTATTTCCAAGATTTGGATTACCTCTGGAGCTTGCAACAGATCAATGCACGCATTTTGTTAACAATTTAATGAAAGTACTCACACATTCTTTTCAGATTATGCATAAGTTTAGTTCACCGTACTATCCTCGAGCTAATGGCTTAGCTGAGAGTACAAACAAAACCTTGTTGAATATGCTTCAAAAACTGATTCTGGAATCACCGGAAAGATGGGATCAACTGTTACCTGCAGTATTATGGGCATACCGGACTACATACAAGGTAGCAACATGACTAACACCTTTCAAACTGGCTTATGGGCTGGAAGCCATAGCACTAATGGAAATTGTTGTGCCAAGTTTACGTGTGGCCATCACTCAGAAGTTGTTACCGGAAGAGTCCTTGCCATTTCGATTGGATACACTTAGAGAACTAGATGAGCATCGTTGGGAAAGTTTTCTCACTCTTCAAGAAGTGCAGTTAAGGCAAGCTCGAACACATGATCGATATTTGAAAACTCCAGTTTTTACGGTGGGACAACTTGTGCTCTTTTACAATGCAAAATCAAATCGTTCTGCTGGAAAATTCAAGTTACAATGGTTTGGTCCCTACCGGATTACTGAACAAGTGGACCCAGCTACGTTTCGGTTGGCTACTTTGATCGGCATTCCTCTTCCGAAGGTGATAAATGGTTCAAATTTGCGGCCATATCATCAAGCATATGATTCGCACTAAAACGGTCCGCGGTTGACCACGTATTTTTTGTTTTCTCTTTTTCTTTTCTTTTCTTTATGTTTTTGTGTGCTTAATAAAATAAGTCTATAATATCCTCACTTTGATACCTAATTATACTCAACAGCTGCCCAACATTATCGTTCTGTTCATGCATGCATACCGCAGTTATGAAGGTTATCATCTCAACATCGCGCGATGATTAACAAATTCAATTGCCTCTCGCTGTGCAGTATCTACATAACCTTTTTCATTCCATTGTTAATCGCTATTGTGATTGCGTGCTCTGTGTGTCTCTGCTATCTGTATAACCTGTGTACTTGTGTTCTCGTGCTTGCTATTGTCTGTGTATCATGGAAGCTCTGGCAAACTTTGTCGCCTTCCGTGAAGGACTCCCTGTAGATGTAGGTGAGTTCTTGCGAATTCGTGGGTTGGTCAATTTCATTGAATTGCCTTGGCATTCAATGGATTGCCACCCTTTCTACGCACAAATCATCGCCGCCATCACTGCCACACCTGCTACGAAGCAGAGTTGGCCTATCACTGCCCTGCCCTCTCGTACCGTAATTACCCTCTAAACCTTTGCTGATGCATTTCGGATCTCTCCACACGGTCGGGAGAATGGCCCTAATCTGCCGTTAGCCACAATGAACCAATTATTCCCTAGGCACTCTTCTAATGAATATGCAATCCTCTATCACCCTGAGCCTGAGAGATCAGCCCTTCAATTCCTAGTAGTTATCTTCAACCTGCAGAAATGCACATATGGCATTTCGCGTCCTTTCTACTCAGCAATAGATCTAGCGGCTCGAGAGCCTGTAAATTTTGCATCATACTTTTTCCGCCACATTCACAAAGAATGTGTTTTAATCATCAAACAGGTCAACAAGGGGGATATGTCAAGATCAAGGTTACCACACATTCTCAGTTTCTTATTTCTGGTCCTCCAAGCAGCACAACCACCACCCCGAGGACCCGTTTTGCACCATGAAGAGTCTGCACAGATATTGGACGATGATGAAGAGGATGACGAAGAGATTTTCCACCTCCTCCACCGGAAAAGAATCAGAATTAGTTCATCGGATAGTCAGGTACAAGAATCGGCCGCAAATGAGAAAGCAGATGACAAAGAAGAAGAAGGATAGGAAGAAACCTTCCATGACACTGCAACATCAATGCATCATGACTCATCAACGCAGTCTTCTTTAGAAAAGCAACAAGAATAGGATGCTACCACCGATTCTGAAATGAGCTCGTCAAAAGAACAATCTAAACAGCAATCTGAGCAGGAAAAGCAAGATGATAGAGAACCTATCATTAAAGAAGTTTTCGAAGAACTGATTAGAGCAGTGGAGTCTACAGTTGCTGACCATGAGGATACTACACAACAAACCACCGAACAGGTAGTTGAACCTAACTTTGTTCTTCTAACTTCTCCACCTGTCCCACCCATTGTCACTAAGGAACCTACCGCTTCTTCATCCTCATCACCAAATTACTCTCCACCAAATTCCCATCAGCTTCTGACAGCCTCATCATCTCAACAACGACCATCTCTTCTAGTTCTAGTAATTCCTATGATTTCAGAGCTTGCATCCATGGGACATTTGCTAATCCAGCTATCACAGCAAATACCAGTACAAATGAAAGAAGCGACTGATAACATCCGGGATGAATTACAACATAAGGTTGATGTTCTGGAAGTAGACATCACTCCTCTATAGGAAGAGATAGATTCGGTCAAAGCAGAAAATCAAGCCTTACATGAACAAATTAAGGAGTTACAGGCTAGAATTGCAAAACAGGACACTATAATCAATCAACGAGATGTTGCACTAGCTGAGGTTAAAGAAAAAGATGACTTGTTAAGTTGTGCAGAGGCCGAAATCACACAGCTGAAACAATTAGCCCAAGATACAGAGGATGCACGCATAGCTCTGGGCAATCTTTTAGAAGAGACTAGAGCACACCTGGATGAAGCAGTACAGAAATCACAAGAAATGTACGATTTAGTTCAGAAGACTAATGACGAACTCCAGAGAACCAAAATTGATTTATCCAACGTCAACAATATTCTTAAACGCAAACTGATCGGGGAAGCGCAATTACAGAAAGACATCACAAGTACCCGTCGAGAGCGCGACGCCTATTACAGGACAATCCAGTTTCAAAATCAGGAGATAGAAAGAAGAGAGTATCAACTGGATGTACAGAAAGAAAGACTCTCCAAAATTGAAAAGCAGATTGCAGATATGAAGGTAACTCGAGATGCAGCTCTGTCAAACGAGTTTTATTTACAAGAAGCTTTTCTGCAGACACAAGCAGAAGTTTTGATGACCCAGGTCATTTCCTTAAGTTCAGTACGCACAGATGCTCAACTGGTCGAACCAGACATTTTGAAGCAGATGTTAGAATCATT
This sequence comes from Ceratopteris richardii, assembly GCA_020310875.1. Lineage (NCBI taxonomy): Eukaryota > Viridiplantae > Streptophyta > Polypodiopsida > Polypodiales > Pteridaceae > Ceratopteris > Ceratopteris richardii. The sequence goes on along the minus strand of CM035429.1, from coordinate 6,915,806 downwards.
GAAGAAGAAAATTGCTCGGACTTTTAGATTAGCCAGATCTATGTATCTAGAAGGAATAGTTGATGAGCCCTAAGCTTTTTTGTATAATTGCGGGTTTGAGTCCACCGTGTGTGCCAGTGTTTAGTCGGCCGCCGGATTGGCAATTGTAAAGACTGAATCTTTTCATATTCCGCACGAATGAAAGGTTGTTACAAAGATGTTTGTAATCTTTATATAAATCAATGAAAAAGAGACGCTTCGATGACGATCAGTTGGGTCACCAGACTATCTGTCTGGGTGATTGATCTGTAACGTTGCTGTGGTGTGCGTTGAGTAATTCTGAGTATTCTGTTCTCGTCGCTATCTTGTTTGTTTGTCAATACCTGTTCGGTCTATGATTTACCTAGACGACCAGAAGATTGCCAGACTATCTGTTTGAGCGAATTGTTCTGTGTAGTTTCCGTTGTGATTGTTCTGATAATGTTGCGTACTGTTGTGTCTCTCTGTTTTGTTGATGTTCTGCAAGTTGTTTGATGAAGCCCTTGTTCCAGTAATGACAGTTCAGTACTGTGTGGTTGAGAATGCAGAATCATCCTGCATCTTCTGTTCTGGTGGATTATCTGCACTTGCATGCTGCAGATTGAGTTACTGTTATTGACTCTGTTGTGTACGATAATCTGTGTTGGATCAGTTCTTTAAGCTAGATAAAAGTAATCTTGTATTACAGTACTGAATATTACCTGCACTGTACGCTGAGAGAGCATTAACTGGAGTGTGTTCGGTAAGCCTTGGAAGAGTCCGATTACAGATAGTAAGATTGTGAAGCGTAAACAAATTCTTGATAGAGTTCTTGAACATTAGTATATTGTTGTGTATGAAGTGGTTATTTTGGGAAAATCAAGCATAGGGCCTCTATTTAACAGACCCCTTCCACTCCCAAGAACCCGAATAGGTGTTTAAACGCGCTTCTGACTGCAAGCGACGTTTAACATATGGTCTATTTTCCCTCAACTTAAGTCAAGTTGGATGCTTCCAAAACTATCTAGAAGGAACTAAAAAAAAATTGTTTTATGCCACTCATGAATTAAAAAAAATATTATTTTATGCCAGTTACAAAGGATAATCTCCAATGCTCCCCCTCAAAGAGCTCTTTGACCAAACATTGCAACTTATAGAACTTGAACAAAAGATTTTATACTTTGCTCCACCCTAAAAAAAATCAAAAGTTATATAAAGAAGCACTACTTTAATGGTTACTACAAAGTGTTTTGACCTTATACTTACCTTGCATAACGAGGGCTAACAACAAATGCCCCTTTTTTCTAGCTAGCCATGGTGGGATGCTATAGTAGTCCAAGATATAGGCCATTTCCTCCATGAGGACCTACGTAAACAAAATGGATTTATGCCATCCATGGCTAGGCTTACGTATATTCTGAGCCTCTTTAGCAAACAAATGCTACTTACTATATATGTGTTTCCAAGCATTAGAATTACTAGGCACTCGCATTAAACCATATGTAGATTTTCTCTTTGCATGCCATAGCATTAACTTAGCTATGGATTTGCATGTGAACATGCTCTTGATACTTGGGATGATAGAAAAGTGGGAAAGAAACTTTGCTAGGACTTCTTCGTCCACAAGGTCTTCTCTAAACCTTTTTGCTCCATACTTTGGACATATGTGAAGCCTTGCTCATACTCGTTGCAAAAGAGAACATAATCACTTGGATGGGCATGAATCTTTGTGTAGTGCATATCGATGAACTTTAAAAGATTCTTTGCGCAACCATGTGTTGGAGGCATGCCATTACCATCTAGAAAAGTTGATATTTCAAAAGCAAACAAGGGATAAGCAAAAACAACGATATTAGTAACTAAACTTATTTTGATGCAAGAATGAAATTGTATTTCAATTCCACTCTACTTGAAGAATTTAGAGACACTACTTTTTGACCATTCATAAATGGATTGAAGATTAAGCATGGCGAGTGATGCACATAGAATTGATATCTTTGCTCCATTGTAGAGTGGTGAACGGGCTAGTTTTTCCATGTTCTCATGTTCTTTCTCGACTTCTGATTGTGGAAATTATGTCCTATCCATGGAAACCCACAACATCATCTCCATCATCATGGTCTTCATCCATGTCATGAAACACCTCGAGCATTTCTTCCATCTATTCATTCTTTGTCATACTGCCAATATCTTGTCCTTCTACCTCCCATTTCATTATGTTCCACCCCTGAGAGGTAGATGGTGCGATGTCATGTGGGTCTATCTGATCACCACCCAAACCATGTGATAGGAAGTGTAGGCTTCGTAGTCTATCTCCATCAAAGGATTGATACTCTCAGATGTTTGTAGTACAAATTTGTTGTTTACAGAATATTTTAAACTTGGAATGAGCACAAAGACATCCCCTTCTCACTTCTAGATCCAAAGATACCATCTAACACCATATTGGATATGTTAAGACATATCTATGTATATGACTTTATGTGTGTGTATGTGTATAGATGTATGTATTTGTGTATGTGTATATGTGTGTATGCAATTGGGTATGTATGTCAAACCATGAAACCCTAATCCTAAAAGCATAACCCTAAAACATGTATATGTGTCAATGTGTGTATGCATATCCTCGTGTATGTATATGTGTGTGCATGTGTGTATGTGTGTATGTGTGTATGTGTCCATGTCTAGTTTTTTAGGTTTTAAGTATACTTGGTATTATGAATATTATAATACTAGTGTTTTATATATTTAATTATATATATAAATATTAATCCTAGAATCATAATTTCTTATACATTTATTTGTATAAACTACTATTTATTCTAAAACCATAGTTTTCTACATACTTTGTTATATATACTAATATTTATCCTAGAACCCTAGTTTATATATCTTTAAATATATATACTAATATTAATACTAAAACCCTAATTTTTTATATGTTTGATTATATACACTAATATTTATCTTGAAAGCTTCGTTTTATATATATAGGTGTGTACATGTATATGTGTGTATGCACCAATGTATGTATGTAAAACCCTAATCCTAAAGCCCTGACCCTAAAACATTTATATGTGTGTATGTAAATGTGACATGTGTGGCGTGAATTTGAGTGTATGCATGTGTGTATACATATGTGTATGTGTATATGTGTGTATATGTGTATACATATGTATGCATGCATCTATGTATGTAGAACCCTAAAACCCTAATCCTAATACATGTATATGTGTGCATGTGTGTATGTATATGTGTGTATATTTGTATATGTATGTTTGCATGTGTATATGTATGTTTGCATGTGTATATGTATGTAAACCCTAAAATCTTAATCCTAAAACATATATATGTGTGCATGTGCATGTGTATATGGAATTATGCATTTGTATATATGTGTGTATGTATGTAAAACCCAAAAGCCCTAATCCTAGATTCATAGCCCTAAAACTGTATGTGTGTAGGTGTGAATAAATATGTGACTTGTGCGCGTATATGCACTACATGTATGCATGTGTATATATATGTGTATGTATATATGTGTGTATGTTTATATGTGTGTATGCATGTGTGTATGTATGTAAACCCCTAAAACCCTAATCCTAAAACATGTATATGTGTGCATGTGTATGTTTATGTGTGCGTATGGTGTATGTGTGTATGCATGTGTGTACATATGTAAGACCCTAAAACCATAATCCTAAAACCCTAACCTTAAAAACGTAAGTGTGTGTATGTGTGTATGTATATGTGACTTGTGTGTATGTGTACTTGCATGTATGCATGTATATGTTTATCTATGTGTATGTATATGTGACTTGTATGTGTATGTGTATTTGGATATATATATATATATATATATATATATATATATATATATATATATATATATATATATATATATATATATATATATATATATATATATATATATATATATATATATATATATAGTGTATGTATATGCATATGTGTGTATATGTATGTAAAACGATAAACCCCATTACTAGAACCCTACGCCTAAAAGAGATATATGTGGTTATGTATATGTGACTTGTGTGTGTATGTGTATGTGTATATGACCAAGTACATATATTAATATTTGCCTTACAACCCTAGATTTTTATATATCTATTGATATATATATATATATATATATATATATATATATATATATATATATATATATATATATATATATATATATATATATATATATATATATATATATATATATATATATATACACACACACACACACACACACACACACATATATATATATATGTATATATATATATATATATATATATATATATATATATATATATATATATATATATATATATATATATATATATATATATATATATATATATATATATATATATATATATAAAGGCCTTAACCTTATATATATTTAATTATATATACCAATACATATTCTAAAACTCTAGTTTTCTAAGTTTCAAATATATTTTCTTATATTAATACTAAAGTACTAGTGTTTTATATATTTAATTATATATATTAATATCAATCCTAAGACTCTAATTTTTATATATTTGATTTTATATACAAATCTTAATACTAGAACTATAGTTTTTTTAATGTTTGATTATATATACTAATATTAATCTATCAAGCTTAGTTTTTTATAATTTAATTATATATAGTAATATGAATCCTAAAACCCTAATTATTTATACATTTTGTATTAATTAATATTTATCTTAAACCCCTACTTTATTTATGTATTTAATTATATATAACAATATTTATCATAAAGCCCTATTTTTTTGTATGTTATATTATATGTACTAATATTAATCCTAAAACCCTTTTCATATATATATATATATATATATATATATATATATATATATATATATATATATATATATATATATATATATATATATATATATATATATATATATATATATATATATAACCTATCTTCTTTATATATTTAATTATATATAATAATATTCATCTTAGATCCCTACTTTTTTTATATGTTTAAATCCAAAAATCCCTACTCTTATATATTTAAATATATATGTATATTTATCTTAAAACCCTATTTTTTATATGTTGAAATATATATACTAATACTACTCTTAAAATCCTAGTTTTTTTATTTATTTGTGTATGTGTATGTATGTGTATATGTGTGTATGCATGTGTCTATGTATCTAAAACCATAAAACCCTAATCCTAAAATATCTATATGTGTGCATGTATGTATGTATATGTTTGTATATGCATGTGTATATGCATGTGTGTCTATATGTAAAACCCTAAAACCCTAATCCTAAAACATCCTAAAATCTTAATCCTAAAACCCTAACCCTAAAACAGGTATATGTGTGCATGTATATGTGACGTGTGTGTATGTAGGTGTGTGTATGTGTATATGTGTGTATGCAAGTCTGTATGTGTATATGTGTATGCATGTGTATATATATATGTATGTATATGTGTTTATATGTATATATATGTGTATGCATGTGTGTATGTATGTGAAACCCTAAAACCCTAATCCTAAAACATGTATATTTATGCATGTGTGTATGTAAAGGGGGAGCACAATGGTGATAATATGGAGATGCTTTCGGCAAAAAAAAACATAGCAGTTAGCTTTTCATTTCAAAAGAGATGACTAATACATTTCTTTCAACATTCGGTTATTAAACGCAACATCGGTATAGGTGCCCATGTGGCATGAATATAGGCATCGATATATGCATTAGTATAAGCATCAATATTTCTAGTAGAATACTAAAACCTATACAGATGCCTATACTGGCATCAAATTTTACTAACACTCATACCAACCATAATTTTCCAACAGTCATATAGAGGCTGGCTCACTATCGGTATGGCTAGCATGGTTTCTCCAAATATTTCCAACCAACATACCAATGCTCGGGGTGATTGTTGGTATGGTAGCATCGACATGAGTGTTCACACACATCACTACCTAAATATATCAACAGCATCACATTACAACATATTGAGGGGAATCATAAGTGTATAGTTAGAGACTTTAGGAAATTATTTTGTAAGACCATAAGGGACCCAAATCTTCCTCTTAGGATGGGAGTTCATAATATGATTGAATTTTCTCCTTGGACTTATCAGGAGATTTAGATATGTAATCAATGACCACTCACTGGCATGAAACAAGTGTTGATCTTTCACGATCTCCCTTATTGGAATGAGTTATTGATGAATCACTTGGTGGAACCAATGCATGTTTTCAAGTTGAATGCGGAAGAGATGCTCTGGAAGACATTAATCGGAAAGAAGGAAAGCAAAGCACAAAGGAATGACTTGGAAGAGCAATTCTATATGGAGGAGTTATGGGCAATTACCAAGCCCAATGGAATAGTGGTGCTACCTAGACCTTGCAAGATTGAAGAGCAATAGGTGAAGAAGGTGATTTCACAATTTCGGACACCTACATTATTTCAGAATCATTCTTTATAAAAGTGACTTGAGCTGAGAACCAACCTATTTGGAATCAATTCACATCATCTTTTTGTGTATTGGTTGTCCACCACCCAATAACTCAAATGATGCCAGTTAGAAAGGATAATCTGCAATGCTCCCTTGCAAAGAGATCTTTGAACAAAAGTTGCAACTTATAGAACTTGAAAAAAAGATTTTATGCTTTGTTCCACCCTAAAAAAGCATAAGTTAAATAAAGAAGCACTACAGTAATGACTACTACAAAGTGAAAAAAAAAAGAATAGAAAAAAAAAGATAAAATAAAGAATAGTGTTTCAGTACTTAGATGTGGTCTCGAAACCACTTCTAAAAACTATTATGCAGGCTACATGAGGTGAATATTGTTGGTGCAAATGGATACAAGCCTACATACTTGGACATTTGGATGTTCATTTCTATGAACTCACATGAAGCCCCATATGACTACCCACTTGTAAAAGCATATCTTTTAACTTTGTAAAAGTGCACATGTAAAAAGAGCACTTGCAATCACGAGTTCTTAGGAGATCTTGTTACGAGTTCTTTGGTAGGTTAGATAGAAATTGAGATCCTAAACCCTAGGGACATTTTTGGTAGGAGTTTGAATTTCAAAATGGCTCCAACTTTAGCTATAAAAATAGACTTCAAAAATCCCATAAAGGAGCCCAATTTGGAGATACATTTAGAGGGATTTCAAATGTATATTGAGCTCACACTATAGATCTACCATTGCCCTCATATTGTGCAATGATTCATTGCCAATATCATTGTACTCTATGTGCATTAGTACATACACTTTGATCATGTTTCATTTTCTATTGTCTGTCAAGTATCAGTCAAAACATTGAACTTCCCTGATCTATTTCTCAATGTGAACTTGATCATTTGCAGTGATTTAAGTTGGTATATATTCATTAGATAGTCTATTTTTATTCTACGAAATTTCACTTTAATTGTCTCAACCATTCTCAAGTTATGTGCCAAACAATGCCCTCTAGTTTGCATACTGTTAACTCCCAAAAATGTCGGGATAGATATCTGATTTCCTAAGCATCATTCTCTGAGCATAGTTGATCATTTCTAGTGAAATAAATTGTGAAAGGTAGCTACCATAGTCAATGAGATATTCCCAAAAGGATTTTTTCCAATTGCCTCTAGGAAAGGAGTGTTGTTCTAAAAAAAAGACTCCTTAAACTTCTCATCAAAGGCCTTCTCTATCATTGGATGATCGTCAGTATGACATAAAACATTCTGCTAGAGTTTTTCCTTCCCTCCTAAATAATTAGTAGATCACTTCATTTTATCACTTTTGGATAGGATTCCTCCAAAAGAAATCACCAAACGAGGATAACCATGATAAAATACATTGGCCATACTTTTGGCCTTCAAGCCATGAGAATTGGAAAATCTTGATGATAAGCATGGAGTGTGTGCCATGAGCTTGAGCAGGAGAAATGTCTTTCAAATACCCAAGTGTTGGAAGCAGCCAGAGGCACAGACGACGCGGAAGCATGTAACGACGGAGCAGTGAGCCAGTGGAATCTCTTTTCAAAGAATCATGTTCTAAAAATACTTTTCAAAAACCTCCAATAGTGATTTTTATCACTATTGTAACATATGTAACATAGAAAACCCCATTTTGTAATCCATAGCTCCATTTTGTGCAAGCCGAGGAGTCCTCGAGCTTGAGGAGCTTAGGTAGAACAAGCGTATCAATTTTTGTTATTTTTAGACATCGTTTACCCTTCCAAATAGCATCTAGGACCTAATTTTTAACTATGCCGGTCACTAGATGTGAAACCGGTCAAAACTAGTCTAGAAACTATAAAAAGAGCTAGAGAGCTCATTTTTGAGGTTGGCCAGTGTGAGCTTAGAGTTCTTTTGAGCTTGTAATAGTGTTCTTGAGTAATAGAGCTAATTTCCCACCTTCCATTGTGTCTTGCTTGTCTCTTCATTGTGTGTGTGTATGTGTGTGTGCATCTTGGTGCTTCTCACCTTCACTCTCACATCATCTCACGTTCACGATCTTCATATCACTCCTATCTCTTCCGCGGATTGACATTAAGGAGGTGGAGCTTCTTAACGTGGTTCTCACCATTGTGCTAGAGCAACACCAAATTTGGCGCCGTTGCCGGGGATCGAGTCTAGGACGAATGTGTGATGGTAAGAGTATAGCAAGAAGTGGCGTTGGAAGGTAAAAATTTCAGTTTTGTTGTTGTTTTTACTTAGTTTTTAGTGTTTTTCACCTCCCCCACACTCCATCTTCATCACCGCATCATCATCTTCATCTCCAAAAAAATCAGAAAATTCACCATATCCACCCATTCTCCTCATTTCCCCTCATTTGTGCATGCGAGAGAGTGAGAGAGAGCTTTTGTGCTTGTGTGTGCTGTTGCTTTCTTGAGTTTTCTTGCAGGAACAGTACTCCAGTGCATCAGGAAGGCTGCAAAAAGGTAAGAAAATCACCTTCTGTCAGAAATTTCCGAGTGTGTCAGACCATCACGATGGTCTGCAAACTTCGGAATTTGAGGTAAGCGACCACACAGGCGTGTAGGCGACCCTTGCGCATCTACGAATCCACAGACGCAGTTCAGAAATTCTCTGTTTGGTGGACCATCGCGACGGTCTCAGACCATCGTGATTGTGTCACACCATCGCGATAGGCTCACGCCATCGCGACGGCTCGGCCGGACCATCGCGACGGTCTCACGCCATCGCGACGGTTCATTTGGACCATCACGATTGTTCGCGGACCATCGCGATTGTTCGGTTGACCCCACACCATCGCGATTGGCTCACGCCATCGCGCCGACGGTGCCACGTGGCAATTTGGACCATCGCGACGGCTCGCACCCTTGCACCATCGCGACAACCCAAAATTTTGGACCATCGCGATTGGCTCACGCCATCGCGCCCAGACCATCGCGATTGGCTCAAGCCATCGCATTTGTGACCATCGCGACGGTTCACTTTGGACCATCGCGATTGTTCACGTTGACCGTTGACTGACGCCATCGTGATTGTCCGCCTGATCGAGCCATCGCAACGGTTCACCCTCGCGCCATCGCGATTGTCCACTTTCACGCCATCGCGACGGTTCACTTCAGACCATCGCGACGGTTCGCGCATCACGCCATCGCGATTGTTCACCCTCACGCCATCGCGACAGTCTCAGACCATCGCGATCATCTCAGACCATCGTGATTGTGCACCCCCATCGCAAATTTTAGGGTTTCATTTTTTGGCCAATTTTGGGGCTATTTTTGGGAAATTTTTGGGTGATTAGACTCATAGGAGACCCCTTAGCTCATATTTGGAGAAAAACCTGTTTGTCAGTTTTTACCCCCCCAGGGCCTGAACGGTCATAACTTTTTCATCCAAAGTCCGTTTTTTGAGCTTAATAGCTCATTAGAAAGCTCTTGACGAGTACTACATGACCTCAGCTGTTTTTTTCTTAAAGAATACATCTATTTTTAGATAAGCTATTTTGAGGTTGACCTAGTTTGGGACTAGAAAGCCAGGGGGCAAACATTGAAAAGTTGGGCAAAAGGGAAGGGACTTAAAAGGTGTATATACTCAAGTGCTTGATCATCCAACTGTGAATTGGTCTAATATTGGATTTTTCCAGGTCTAGCAAGGGCAATCAAAGGCAACCAAGGCAAGGCAGTGAAGGGCATAAAGCTTGGGAAGCGCGGCTTCTTGGGCATCAGAGCAACCAGAAAAGCTGACTCGAGGTTGGAAGATTACTCAACCCCCTCAGTCAATTCTTAGCTTAGGATAAACATTAGCATTGTGGATTTAAGACGATAGGAACACCTCAAGTTCAAGAGAATTAAATTTATCAAGTCCAAGACTAAAGATAAAGGTGTGTGACACGAAAACCTAAAGGAAAGAACATAAGTCTGACGGAACGAGAACTCAAAGTACCACGGAAAGTCGAATTCCTGACGCATACATTAAGACAAGAATCTAAAGAAATCTAAAAAGAATCAAGACAGTAATAACAAAGAATCATTGACGATCTGAGCGTGTACTGAGTGTGCAAGGAAGAAATTTAATGAACCTTAGATCGGGCAAACATATAGGCAAGTCAGACCGGCGAAGCCTTAGATCATCCGAGGCAAGTGTAAGAACTACTGCACGATCGTGGGCTCAACAATTGAACACTAGTTATCTCTACGAGAACTCAGACACGAGTGAATTAGAAATGGCATTTAGCACAGAAAGACCAGAAGTAGGGTCAAATGTAGCCTATTTAGAAAAACCAGAAGGACCCTATAGAACACAACTAGAGTTTCTTCGAACCAACCGATTAGGTGCTCGCATCTATGAGGATGGTTTGCGAAGGCAAGTGGTGCAAATGCACAACCCCGATCAACCCATTGGATTGGAACGTCCAGTGGTGAAATTCGAGAGAGACGCATACATAGACAAGGAAGGAACGATGTACATCTTAAGTACGCAGCCAAACAATACCAACGAGTTTGGCGTGATTCAACCAGAGACAGAAGCAAAATATCAAGGAAAAGAACCATTAGAAGAGCCTAGAACACCTAGAGGGAAATCTATACTGACACGAGTACTAATCCCAGACTGGATCCCTCAGGACAACAGAAGCATAGAGTTGTTTGTAAATAAAGAAACTGATGAAGCCTTTTGGAGATACAAGACCGAACTACTTAGTGAGGTAGGTATCATCACGATATACGAGTTCAAGGACCCGGATACACCTGGAAAGGTTGTATACCTGGATGAGACTTCAGAAAGAGTCTTTGTGGTGCCTGACCGTGCTAAAAACACATACACATGGAGAGGTGAATTGGTATTCCCTCCATCTAGAACGAACATGAATACAAGTCAACAAGGGGCAGGAACATCCTCAGCCCATGGAAATCAAAGAGAGGGAAATAAAGAGAGACTGGAAGTAAGCTTTAATCACCCCATAGGGAGAGATAGAACAACCACGAACACTAATAGAGCGGATAGACAAAGAGATCATGGAGTACTAGGTGGTAGAGATGATTTTCCTCTACCTAGACCACGCGAACACGCAAGAATATTGAGACCCACACAATTAGTAAAATCAATGAAGAATTACTTTGATGGGACAGGAGATCCCTATGACCACGTCGCAGAATTCAAGCAAGTAGTAAGAGCAGAACAAGTCGAAGACATGTTCACGCAATACAACGCATTTGGACTAACGTTAAAGAATACCGCTTTAACTTGGTTCCAACCATTGCAACAAAGGCAATTTCGAGACATCCATCACTTTTTAGAGTCATTCATCACTGAATTCTCTAAAAGTGGGATTAGACATGACACGTCTTCGTTGATTCATAGCTTTAAACAGACCCCTCAAGAAACAGTAAGACTGGCAGGACGTAGGTTTAGACAATATGTTGAACGATGTCCAATGCAAGAGCTACCCTCACAAGCCAAGCAAGTGTCATTGTTTTTAGATGGCTTGTTGAGCTCTAAACTACGCTCCTACGTGTACCTAAAAGAACCCAGAACGCTAGAGCAATGTGTAAGAATTTGTATAGACATTGAGGACAACTTAGGAGACGAGTTGGAACTCTCAAAGGTCTATAAGGACTCAGACTGTTCATCTCTAGCATCCACAAAATTGTCTAGCTCAATAGAAGACCTTGCAGAAAAAGTGGCCCAGAAACTAGGAGTTTCTAGTAAACCTAGGGTGCTAATGAACAAGCGTTGTTACACCTGTGGTGGTGACCATATGGCAAATGTGTGTCCCAATGCAACACAACCTCAAGCCAACCCTAGTGGCCAATATTGTACAATTGAGAGAAGATACACGAATCATACGGCTCAGGACTGCCCATACAACAAACAAACCGTGAGACAGAACTACCCGCAAGCATACCCGCAGCCAGGTAGGTATCAAGGCCAATACAATGCTCAGCCTTATTACTATAGGCCTCCTCAGAACTACCCATACCAGGCTCAACAGAGACCTCAACCTCTCTTAGCTCAGCAGCCACCCCCACCAGCAAATGTCATCTCAGTCAAATACGCTGCTGCAGAAGAGAATCTAAGTAGGGCCTTAGTGCCTTCTTCACCTTTGATCATAGAGGGTGACCCGAATTCGAACAGTTTTGACTCCACTCATGTAGATAGTCCACCCGCTTATTACACGGAGTCACCAGAACATGTGGAGACATATCATTATGATAGTCCACCAGTGGAACCTAGTTGGGAGCCCGACTACGCTCATGTGATGTACACCAACCCAAATCCACGGCCCCAATTGAGACAACAAAGACCACAGGGCCCTAGAGGACCATGCTTTAGGTGCCAAGGAGATCATGTCATAAAGGATTGCCCACATCCTCCGATAGCAGGACAATCACAGTACTATAACATACAAGGCTTTTGTGCCGATTGTGGCAAAGAGCACATAATCAAAGATTGTCCTAAGAACCCTGCTAATGCTTCGAATGTGACACCGATTAATGTGATAGGTATTGTAAATAACGCAGATGGATCCAACCCTACATACGTGCCTATCCAAGCTATAACAAGAGCCCAGGCGCTCTTACAGAACCAACAGCTTAATCAAGAGAAAGTAGCCGGAACCAGTGAAGTTGCAGAATCTAGCAGTAAAAAGACAAAATCTTGGAGAGATTCTAGAGAAAGAATAAAGAGAAAGTGGAGTAAAAAGATAACTGAGTTGGAAGGAAGTTTGAAGGAATCTAGAGCCAAAATCCTAGAATTGACTTCACAGGAATTGAATCACGAGAACCCAGCTCAGAAATCAGGATCAGTTTTAGCGGAACCCATACCAGAAAATCTAGACATGATGTTTCGTGCATATCAGGCTAGATTAAAAGAGGGACCTCAGGTAGCTGAAATGAGCAAAAACTACCCTCGAGCTGATCTAGAAATTGAGAGAACTAAACTTTGCATGAAGATGGTAGAACTAGCACAAGCTTTGTTCGAAGCCTCTAGATATCTTAATTGGAATAACATGGCAAAACCGGAATTACATTTTCAAGGACTAATGGAGAGGCTAGAATATTTGATTGATAGCAAAGAGAAAAAGGATCAGCATAGGAACCCTACTGTCCCAGAGACACAGGAAAGGAATGCGCCATCCCTGTCTCAAGTACCCAACTCAGAAAGTCAAGACAATTTGTCTTCCATACATAAATATTCACATGAATTTTTGAGAGAAATACAAGAAGAGAAGTGGAGAAAGGAACAAGGAACCCATCCTCCTATTCAAGAAATAGACGACTTGCAGGAACAATTTCCCCAAGACATCCCCTCTATATACGATGATGTAGAGGAAGAACAACTGAGTGAACACACAGGATTTGAATCTAATTCTTTACAAGAATTACCTCAGTTCACAGGACCTTGGGAAGCAAAGTCTATTAGTATGAGAGCACCCACGATAATAGTGAGGAATGAAGAATCAGTAATCCCTAGAAACACGGAAGTGATCAAGAATACTAAAGTACAATGTAATCTCACTCTAGAGGAGTTGTTGAAGGTAAAACCAGAATTGTGGAAACATGTAGCAAATCAATTCCCCGAGCTTGCTACTACTCCCTCACAAATAGGATCACGAAATAAGGTACCAGAAATACCCGTAGAAAAGATTGGAGATGTAAGCGAAGGAGAGGAAGGTAACATTTATCTTCCGATAACCCATCATGGCTACACCACAAAAGCCATCTTAGATTCAGGAGCCGGAGTAGCCATCACTACCACCGCTTTATGGAAACGTTGGGGTAAGCCAGCATTGAGACCCACCAAGATGAAGCTACAAATGGATGACGGACACATAGAAAAACCATTAGGCTTACTAGAAGGCATATCTCTTACCACTTGTGGCGTAGAATTTGAGCATACCTTTGCCATTTGTGACTTTGCAAAAAACCATGCTTATGAGATGATATTGGGACGACCATTCATGCGTCAGTTGCAAATTGTACAAGATTGGGGAACTAATTCGTTGTACTTGCAACATTTAGGAGTGACTACCAAAGTCAACCTTAAAGACTATTCACATCGAGATGTACCCCCAATACAATGGAATACCATCCATAAGACACCAGTAGAAACAGAATCCGTGCACTCATTAGAATCAGATCCTTCTTGGTTGCATGAGGATACACATTTATGGATGTGTAAAGTAGCAAAACAAGAGGAAGAAAGGTTAGAAGCCAGGACCTTAGGTGCAGAACAACATCCACGAACCCTTCAAGATCCAGCCTATGCACCTATAGTATTCCCAGACGAAGAGTTTGAACCCCATGGTTGGGCAGAAATCCTAGCAACCATGGACGTAGCCATCAATGAAGAACAATGGACACCCCACTGTGACGAGGATGGCTATGACATATCAGTTTTCACGATAGAGCCAATCATGTGCGATGCAATTTTAGAAGAGTGTGAACCTAACTCTGATGCATTTGAGGATGCAAGCGATTTTGATTTAGAATCAATTATCATGGACCCACCCTTTGCATCAGAGGAAGAATATTTTTTCGAGGTAGAGACTCACACTCAGAGACACGAGGAAATTACGAATGAGGTGAGGTTAGCCACGGAAGTGACTAACAAGAGTGAAGGCAAGAAAAGAAAGAAGAAAGAAACCATGTCAGAAAAAGAAGAATCTTTGTTTGAAGTACCCGAGAATTTCAAGAAATATGAAATCGAGGATAGAAGAATCATGGTACGAATGCCTAATAGAAAAGCGAATGACGGTCAAGTATATGATAACCGAGAGAAAACCAAGAAAATAATAGTAGCCATAGAAGGAGAAGAAGAAAAATGTACATACATAGGGCATGATTTGACAACCGAAGAAGAAGAAGAATTAGTTGCCCTATTGCGTGAATATAGAGATGTTTTTGCTTGGAGTTACAAAGATTTGAAAGGAGTAGATCCAGATATATGTTCTCATAGAATCCCTATGACTCAAGATGCAAAACCGACAAAACAGAAACCGTACACGTACAATGATAACTACGCTGCGAAGATTAAAGAGGAGATAGATCGCTTGATAGAAGCAGGATTCATTTACGAAATTGAGCATACCGAATGGGTATCCCCCATTGTGGTTGTGCCCAAGAAGAATGGAAAATTGCATGTGTGTATTAACCTTAAAAAAGTTAATGCCGCAACGATTAGAGATAGCTATCCTCTTCCTATCACAGAACATCTATTGGAAAGAGTTGCGGGCAAGGAAGTTTACAGCTTTCTTGATGGATTTTCAGGCTATAATCAAGTAGCCATAGCTCCAGAGGACCAACACAAGATGGCATTTGCCACTGAATGGGGCATATTTGCATTTCGTGTGATGCCATTTGGCTTAACAAATGCACCCGCCACTTTCCAGCGACTCATGTGTCATGTCTTCAAGGAATTCTTACGCAAGAGTTTGGAATTTTATGTTGATGACATATGTGCTCATTCTAATATTAGGCAGACGCATATCCCAGAGTTAAGACAAATATTTGACAAATGTCGAGAATATCAGGTTTGTTTGAACCCAGAAAAATGCGTTTTCATGGTCAGACAAGGCAAAGTTCTAGGACACATTGTGTCAAAAAATGGAATCTCTACGGATGAAGAAAAGGTGAAAGTAATTGCAGAATTACCTAGACCAACTAATGTGAAAGAGGTACAAGCATTTATGGGCCATTGCGGTTATTATAGGAGATTCATACACATGTATGCAATCATAGCCAAGCCTTTGTACTCTCTTTTAACCAACTTTGTATGGACAGATGAATGTGAAAATTCATTCAATAAACTCAAACGCCGCTTGTGCTCAGCACCTATATTGACTACCCCAGATTGGAGTAAGCCATTTCATGTACATGTGGATGCATCCAATTACGCCATAGGATGTGTGTTAGCACAACCCACGAGTGAAGGTAACATAGATCTCCCCATAGCTTACGCGAGCAGACAATTGAACGCAGCAGAAAGAAATTACACCACGACGGAACGAGAAGGATTAGGGATGATCTACGCAGTAAAGAAGTTTAGGCACTACTTGTTGGCCAATAAGTTCAAGTTCTTTACAGATCATCAAGCACTATTGTATTTAGTCAACAAACCATGTAACACAGGACGATTGATACGTTGGTTTCTATTACTCATGGAGTATGATTTTGAAGTAGTAGTCAGGAAAGGGAAGACACATCTTAGAGCTGACCACCTTTCGAGATTAACCTCAGGAGAAGCTCCTCAAGGAGTAGTGGATGAGTTACCAGACGCATATTTGTTTAACCTTGAGATAGCACCAGAATGGGCTAAGCCTATAGTCCCTATTCTCACATATGGACCCAAGAATCCTAGGATAAAGATCAAAGAGGGAGAGATTAACAGGTCTCAGAGATACCAAATAATGGCAGGAAGCATATATAAACAGGATAATCACAAGATTCTTGCTTGTTGTGTAGATGAATCAGAACATGCGAATTGGTTGCAATTAGCACATATAGGTGCACTAAAGCAACATCATTCAAAACATCGAACATTACAGACTCTGCATAGACTAGGAGTACATTGGCCTACGATGGAAGCAGATGTCTACAAGTTGTGTAAGGAATGCAATGTTTGCTGTGAAAGACCACCAGTAGAGCATGCTACATTGTATCATGTGTCTCTCACACCAGACTGGAGTGAACAATTAGTGACATACTTGAGGACGAAGACATTCCCTCAAGGAATGACTTTAGCACGACAACGTAGTTAGAGCAGGAAGCTCAAGATTATTCACTTATTGGCGATAACCTATACAAAAGAGGACGAGATGGATATCTAAGACAATGTGTTCATGAGAGCGATTATCTGAGCATACTAGAGACTGCACACCAAGGTGTTGCAGGAGGTCATTTTGGACCCGATAGGATAATCAAAGCCATCCTCTTTGCAGGATTATGGTGGCCCACTCTTCACATGGATGCTCATACCTATGTAAAGAGATGTGATGTGTGCCAAAGAACTCAGTTTCCTACTCGCAGAGACGAAATGCCATTGAAACCCATGATGGGCGGACGTGCATTTTCAAAGTGGGGTATAGACTTTGTAGGACCCATTAACCCCCCTGCAAAAGGTACACATGCTGAATACATTATTGTTGCCACAGATTATCTTACGAAATGGGTAGAGGCAAAAGCCACGAAAAAGAATGATGCACACACAACTGCAAAATTCTTATTCGAGAATGTCTTTACAAGATATGGATTGTCTATAGAGTTAGTGAGCGATCGAGGCACTCACTTTCTAAACCAAGTCATTGAATATTTGTTACAGGATTTTATGGTGATTCACAAGAAATCCGCACCATATCATCCTCAGGCCAATGGTCAGGCTGAAAGCACTAATAAGATCCTTTGTAAAGTACTGACGAAACTCGTGAACAACAAACGTTCAGATTGGGACAAACAGTTACACCACGCTGTTTGGGCATATCGAGTGGCCTACAAGACCGTACTCAATGCAACTCCCTTTCAGATGGTTTTTGGTCAGAATGCTGTGCTTCCTTTGGACTTCTTGATACCGACCCTTAAGGTTGCACAAGAACATCAGTGGACCGGCCATGAATTATCAGCAAGAATAATGGACTTGGAACGATTAGGAGAAACCAGGTTAAAGGCAGCAGCAAGAATATATGCAGCGAAGAAGCGACAGAAAGCCTATTTTGATGCACATGTGAAAGATAAAGGCTTAAAAGAAGGAGATTTAGTTCTAGTATATACGCTAAAGCAACACGCACGTAAGTTAGAAAAGCGAGGTTATGGACCTATGATCATTAACAGACTCTCAACAAGTGGAGCAGTACAATTAGCCACTTTAGAAGGAGATATAATGCCTAATTATATTAGTGGCTGTCGAGTCAAGCTATATCAGGAACCTCTTACTGAGGATATGCTTAGACGACTCACGTTGGCAAAGAAGCGTAAGGAGGAAGAAAATAGAATACGAGCAGAAGCTCAGGCAGAAGCAATAGAACGCATTAAACGCATGAAGTTAAGAAGACAAGGACTAGGGAGAGAACATTCTAACCATCTGGAAACTACACCCAGATATCCCATGGCCATGTGTCAAGTAAAGTCAACCACTCATCCTAGTATAGTGGACAGGAGACCATTCATTACAGTCAGGCTAGAGCACGGCAACCCTTGCCAAGAGCTCAGGGCTTTAATTGACTCAGGTGCTGCGACTAGTGCGATTAGATGGTCCCACTATAAGGATTCAGGAATAGAAATGCGGCCAATTGAGGCATACCTCATAGGGCTAGGAGGCATGGAAACCCCTTGCATGGGTGAGGTGGACCTTTCTATCCTCATTAAGGATGTGACTATGACAGCGAAGCTACTAGTGTGCCATGATGACGACCTGATAGAACCCCTAATCCTTGGCCAAGATTGGCTATACGATCACTCAGTGGACCTAAATCTTAGACAAGGCTCCTTACAGATTGGAACCTTAGAACAGAAGCGAGTGATACCGCTTGACTTCTCTAACGGCATTCCGATTGAGGTTTGTAACCCTAGACCCTATGAAACGCATGCAACGGAAGACCGGAAGATCTTGGGTCAGACCAGTCACGTTACGTCTACTCCAACCCACTTGAGCTTGGCTAGGGACAATTGTCAATCAGAAGAACGACAGGAGATCTTCCCTGGGGCTTCCTGCAAACTAGAAGGGACAGCTACCCAACCGCTAGGGAAGACGGACACAATGAGCGGTCAGGTGGGTTGCATCAGCGGCCAAATGAGCACAACACCCTGCGGTGCTCATCCTTCCAAACTTGCTGTGGACTGGCCTAGATTAAAGATAAATAACGAATCACTTCCTAATGGGCAGGTCACGCAAGTGTTGGATCTCCCTTCTTTTCCAAAGCAGAGCGTCCAATGGACCTCTCAAACCCAACCACGAACGAGTCAACCACAACAGAGGAACCCAGACCGACAACACCACCAGACAAGGCAAAGAAAGGAGCAGTATCAGCATCATAGAACAAGTGGCATGAAACAAATATGGGTGCCAAAAGGACAGCAACCCCAGGCTATTGGCAACACTGTAGACGAGAGCAGGACAACGTTTCAACAGAAGTAGAGTCAGCATCCAAAGTCCCCTCGATCTTCTTCCCCAAGTACAAATACTCGGCAGATTTGGATCGCCAAGAAGTATCTTATCAATCGACCCACACCCATGCAGATTTGGGTACCCAAACAATGTATTATAGCCCAACCCTCAAGCCATGTAATGTATACCCCTCAGAAATCTGTCCATCCCTCAATACCACCAAACCCGATACCACTTTTTGTCCCTCAGCAGAAACACACCACCCACTCAAAGACTCTTAGGCAATGGATACCAAAACGTATCCAGATGTCTTCTTGTACCATCTTATCTAACAATTCTCCCACCCCGTTTAAACTCCACCCTTGTACTAATTCACCTTCAACCAAACCTTGTATAAATTCATACACCCAAACCCCACATCATGCATAATAAAAGCTCATCCAGAAATGTATGCATAACCTGACCATGTAGGCGTGTAGAGACCTGCATTAGTTTTGCAAATAATCATTGCATCAATCACTTCATGACACTTGGCTACACGGGTTACACATCGGTTATGGAAAGGGATTGCGGTCTCACCTTAATGGGATCATAATTAATTTCCATACTAATTTGCTAATCTTTTGTAGCAGATCTTTTCCACTAGCTCATCAGTCATCATGCAAACCGAAGCAGGACCATCAGAAGCTGGCCCAAGCACACCAATGGCCAATATTGGAGAATTACTCGCAGAATCTTATCCTACGATGCAACCTCCAGAGTTTCAAGGTTTTCCAGGACCCATGCCAATCGATGATCCTCCTAGAGGATATACTGAGAAGATTCATCGTAATTCTCATTGGTTTCAAGGCCTAGCAGGACCATTGGCAGACGCTGATTTTATATTTGAGGCCAATTTGGCATTTGATCTTCGCACATGGACCAAGTACCAGTTCTTGTCAAGAGAATTTGAAGGACTGCAGAATACACAAGATCTAACGCACGTTTGGGCACGAGCGGGATTTACAGAGTATTTTAGCGACCCTCTGCCTAAACCCGATTTTTACAAATGTTTTTACTTGGTAACCACCTTAACAGCTTCCGAAAACAAGGATCTACCTGGCACATTCATGTTACCATCCTTGGTAAATGATCCTCCATTCAGAAGGTTTTATTTGTCTAAAGATTTAATTCGCGTAGCTCTGAAAATACATGGAACACACACTCCGACGGAGAGAGAACGGCTAGTCCCAGAGCAGATGAAACGTGGTGACGTAACTAAGTGGGAGGATATTTCTGCTATAACACCTGAGCTCTCTAAGCCATTACGGATATGCATGCAGCACTTTGCTTTCCCAGCTCAGGATCGTTTTACCATGCCTCACAAGAGAATCTGGTTTGGATTGTACTTAGCATGTACTGGACCTCAAACGGTTGATCTAGCTAGCTGGATAATTGATCAGCTCTATTTGGCACAACATAGATGGGAGCGAAAGAAGGTAATCAATGGATGCTGCGCCCTCACCAGGATCATATATATGTGCTTGGCGTATGACTTACCAATTGAGCGTGCCATGACCAGTGAGGAACTGAAAGCATTTAAAGGCACCACTAGGAAGGCTAGAAAGTCTAGCAAAGGCAGAGCCGGAAAGCGGATGAGAGGTACTATCCCATGCCTACAAGTCCTAGAATCACCCTCGCCACAACCATCTCCAGAGCAGTCACCAACAGCAGCCACTCCCACAGTACCACCAATTCGTATACGGTTATCAAGACCAGTTACGCCGGAGGGCACCACCAGTACTGTTGCACCCCAAGCAGCCACAACCACAGAACCTATCACCACAGCAGCTGAACTTCCCACCACTATTGGTGCGGAAGCTTTCTCTTTTCCAATACCCCATTTAGAACCAGGACAAGCAGAGCCACTTGACCAAACTTTTGATTTTGAGATGCCTGATGCATTCTCCAATGAGTTCCAGTTTTCAGAAGGACAATTGTTTTCTCAAGAATTTGAAAGGCCTAGCTACCCTACCACACCCAGGGATCAGCCACAAGGACAGATCGTGTCCAGCTCTGATGACGAAAGAACAGCAACCGATGACGACGAAGGAGACGACGAAGCTAGCCAGGGAACACATGAATCCCAAGAGCATGAACAGACAGATGGCCAAGGCCAACAAACAGACACACATGGCGATACAGGTACCCATGAAGATGAAACTTACGAAGCAGCGGCTTACACACTAGCTATCAAGAAGTTGTATAGAACAATGGAAAAAGTTTGGGCACGCAAAAAGCTGACAGAGGAAGAGAGTCAAACAATAATAGAACAAGAACTTGTCACAGGCGGATTCGAAGACGCATACATCAAAGGATTCAGAGAGTTAGTCAAATCAGTAGGCTCCAACGAAGCCCTAAGGTACTTGCAACGAAAGCCACTACCACAGTTTGACCTCCGTAGAGTACGACTACTTTCAAAGCCCGGCGAATACATTCGTGTACCAACAGGAGCACAGTCTTCAGAACAAGCCAGGGAGGCACGCCTCGTCCCCGAAAGTTCGTTGGTAGTAGAAACCATCTTTGTAGATTCCCCACCCCGTGCTACAACTGTACAGACCTCAGTAGTCACTGACGTACCGAACACCCCAACCGCTCCTCTCTCACCGCCCGTCCCTCCAGCCTCCCCTCTTCACCCTCCTTCCCCCAGACCAACATCTTCATTCGCCGGTGGCGTAGCAGAAATCGTCTTTACGACCACGCACCCCACAATTCCTACACCCATTAGCCCTAGTCTACCCCCTCCCACACCCACCTTTCTATCCAACCCATTCCTTCATCAATCTTTTCCATCTTTCCCCACAACTCCAAGACCCCTTTTCCCATTCCCACCGCCATTAACCTTCTCCCCCGTCTCACCTCCCCGACCCACTGTAACCCCTCTTTCCCCTTTCCACCAAGCTGCTCCAGCCAGCCCCCCTGTAAATTACCCCTCAACCTTTGTAAATCCCGTATTTACACCAGCACGAGTACCCACGATCACACCCATATTCACGGTCACCGCACTAGATACGTCCACTGACATGGACATCTCACCACCCACTGCACCATCACTCACTTCACTCACGCCACAAACATTTTTAGGCACATCACAATTTTCAACAATCACTACATCATCCACCTTCCCACCCCCATTCCCCATTCCCGTTGCATCTACACCAACTGCATCTTCATTTAGCACCCCATTAATACTATCACCCACTGTAGATAATGCATTCCGACAAATGTTCATGTGTATGACGCAAGTAAGAGATGAGTTCACATCTCTTGGTGATAATTATCAGCAGCTGCAGAGGACAACCAATGACTTACAGTCGCAGCTTAATTTATTGTCTATTGAGAACGCCTCTCTGAACACCCGCTACCAGGAATTACGCGAGGCTTATCACAAATTGGAACTAGAAAGCGAAGAAAAGACCAAGGAAGCAACTGCTGACCTGGATAACTTATTAAGAGCCCAGACAGTCCGCAATGCAACGCTAACACGAAACATGGGCTTACTACGAAGACACCTAGCAGCCGCCAAGGAAGAAAACCAGCGCTTACAGGATCAGAACCGAGAAAACTTAGAAGCAGCGCTCGACCACCCAGACCAACCACTCAGTCCTAGCAGGTTCAAAGCCATTCCTTCAGACTCGATGAGGATGCTGCTAGACGACCATGTAAGATTACTAGATGAATACGACCGCATGAACGACGAGTTACAGCAACTCAAAGAAGATCACAAATTACTCCAGTTACGAGCACCGGCACACCAAGACGTACCAGCACCTGTGGACCCCTCTCCTGACCTCCTAGAGGAACTCAACTCATTACGGGCCCAGGTATCAAACCTTGAATCAAGGATTGCAGTATATGAAGCGCCACCAAGGCCAGATTCCCCACCTGAGCTTCCAGCTGAGGAAGAAACGGTCACCATCCCGGTGGAGGAAACGTTTGAAGAAGCGTACGAGCCACAACCCACCCCAGGCGGACGCGTCACGGCCGAAGATCAGATGACGTACGAACTTCCGACCCCCGCGTGGATGAAGACTATTGAGGAACTTGGGACAACGCACTCAACTAGAGTAGAGGCACAATTACATGCCATGGCGATGATAGAAGAAAGAATATTACAGTCTCCATTCTTTGCTCATTTGGCCCCGCGACGATACATATCTGGGCACGAGCTACAGTATAAACCGTATTTTATGTTAATGGCCGAATACCAGTTAGCCATTGAGAAAGAGACAGGTAAGAAACCATCGCATGCAACTCAATTCGAGGCGGATGATTTGCCACTAGATGCACAGCAAGGAAGGATCTATCAACCAGAGTGGCGCAAAGATTTACTACAGAAGTATCCAGAAATGATGAGTACATGGGCAAAGGCACCTTTGCATTTGAAGTATAATCCGTGTTGGGGACCAGTGCCACGACGCCGCTCCTGGACTGCCTTTGCTATTAAGGTACAAAACAATAAGCAGTGCCAAGACTGGTTGAATTACCCCTATTTTAAGCCACCCATTGAGTTACCAACTGTTGGCTACATGATGGCTACAATTCGCCACTGGCTCCCTAGATTAAAGCATATGGATGATATAGCGGCGCATATGACTGTCAAAATCTTTGACATGATGCAAATGATTTTTAAAGTCTTCCGACGCGGCAAGGCACCCCATGTCAACACCCCGGGCTTTAAGCATGGCAATTTTGATCTGGTATATGATATGAGTACAACTCCATCGCTACGGGTGTGTTATGCCTGGCACTACAGAATAAAGTACCTACCGGCGTGCTACAAGCAGACATTCGAAGAGATGTTCACAACCGGCTTCTGGGAATACCATTCAGAGGTATTCATAAGCAGGCCTACACATTTATTACAATTATTTACCTGTGAACGAATGGTCTATTCCACACACTATCAGCTCCCGCCACCGGAAGAACCGCAACCAATCGACTGGGAGAAACTCGAGGCAGATCTGGCCCGAGGCATTCGTATCTCCGAGCACACCCTCGCTCAAGACCTCCTACAGAACTATATCCGGCAGACCTCACAACAAGGTTCTGTCAGGGACGACAGAAGCGAGAGGGAGGGGGGTGTTGGAAGAAGCCAGAGGCACAGACGACGCGGAAGCATGTAACGACGGAGCAGTGAGCCAGTGGAATCTCTTTTCAAAGAATCATGTTCTAAAAATACTTTTCAAAAACCTCCAACAGTTTTTATCACTATTGTAACATATGTAACATAGAAAACCCCATTTTGTAATCCATAGCTCCATTTTGTGCAAGCCAAGGAGTCCTCGAGCTTGAGGAGCTTAGGTAGAACAAGCGTATCAATTTTTGTTATTTTTAGACATCGTTTACCCTTCCAAATAGCATCTAGGACCTAATTTTTAACTATGCCGGTCACTAGATGTGAAACCGGTCAAAACTAGTCTAGAAACTATAAAAAGAGCTAGAGAGCTCATTTTTGAGGTTGGCCAGTGTGAGCTTAGAGTTCTTTTGAGCTTGTAATAGTGTTCTTGAGTAATAGAGCTAATTTCCCACCTTCCATTGTGTCTTGCTTGTCTCTTCATTGTGTGTGTGTATGTGTGTGTGCATCTTGGTGCTTCTCACCTTCACTCTCACATCATCTCACGTTCACGATCTTCATATCACTCCTATCTCTTCCGCGGATTGACATTAAGGAGGTGGAGCTTCTTAACGTGGTTCTCACCATTGTGCTAGAGCAACACCAAGGTTCTTTTCTTTAGAATGCATCTTTTGAAGAATTTTATCATTTTGTTGGATAATGTTTTCAGCTCCTCGATGTTTGTGCCATAGAAGATTGAGTGGATTTTCTTTGTCTCCTCATAATTGGGGAGGCGGCTCCAAAAAGATTTTAAATATTTTTGATAATGAATTCATGGTTTCGAAACCTTATTGAGCAATTGATCCTGTTTTTTGGGATCATCTTGGGAAGGAACTCTTTGATTTTATGAGCTTGCACATTCCTTTTTAAGTAATTATCACCATCCTAATCGATCACCTTGAAGTCTAAGTTTGTTCATTTATTTTGAAATGACCTAGTTGGAGATTCACCATCCCTTTTTTAAATTGTACTTTAAAGAAACAAAGTCACTTGAAAAAATTCACTCTTATTCTGTTTTCTTATCCTTTGATCCTCTATGTGTGCTCTTCGAAAGCCTCCCACCATGTGCACTTATTTTCGGATCAATGTGACATCATGGAGACATAGTGAACTTAAGCGGACAATGGAAGGTGATCACAATGCACAAGGGCTAAAAAAGATACAAAACTATACCATAGGAAGGAGTGAAGGGTTTTAAGCTTAATCAACTCTAGCTACAACTTCCAAACCTCCTAAGGATGCTTTTCACGGTTCTCAATAGAAGAGTCCTTGAACATCTATGCGACATGGAGCTTTTTCAACATGCTGAAGTTCCAAAGGAGAATCATAAATAGAATCTTCATTTGCGTTGGGGATACATACAAAGAAAATAGAAAAGGATTGATATATAATGAGGTTTGCAACCGTCCATCTCTTGGTATGGTGGGAGGTGGAATCCCGAAAGATCAACGGCTAGTGATGATTGAACCCCACAAAACATCCTCCCTGACTAGAAGTGTGATATGTCAAGATGCAAACTTGATAACAAGACATCTTTTGAAGCCTTTTCATATATTCCTCTTTGTCTATATTCAGTCCTTGGAGACAAATAAAGCCTAGATAAAGGGTTTTTTGTTTTCTATCATCATATTATTTTATAGAATCTGATCCAAAGGGATCAATAAGGCCTCAAAAGTTAAAAGAAAATAATAATTTCAAGTCTAGGATGTGAATCTCGTTTTCTTTATCCTTTTTTTTGTCTCTTGTTCATTCTTTGGTCCTAGGCCACGAAAAGTGGCTCCACTGTCAAGGGATCAAAAAGGATTTCTTTCGAGGGATGCCACCACCTAAAATATATTTGGAACAATGAAAGAAGACATTGTATTAGAGAATAAAAAGTTTACACTAGTTTAGATTTGACTATGAAGATAACTGCCTTTGTCTTGATTGTTTTATGGCATAGAATAGTAAAGAAAGTATAATTGATGCAACAATCTAGCAATCTATTCTACAAGGAACTAAGAAGGAACATTTGTAATACAATATAAGAGCTTTTAAGCCACAAAACAATCCACCTCATGCCTAACATATACTAGTAGTCGAGCTCCAAGCCATGAATTAGGTGGTGGTTGGAGTTTCAAGAACTCTAAGCCATGTTGATGAAAGAAAGAAAGCAAAGATGTTTTATTAAAGGTAATATGTTTGGTCGCCCCACTATCAAAGTACCAAACATCTGAGTCTACTTGAGACATGCACTGCTCATGAGAAGATGGGTCAAAACTGTAAACAGTAGTAAACGCACATTCTTCTTCCTGCACAAGATTAGCAGGATCTATTTTTTGTGTAGAGGCCTCTGCAACAACCATTCCGGCCTCTTTCTTCTTTGCCTATTTAGTAGCCAGTTTTGGATAGCTGTTGATGACATGATCATTTGCTTTACAGTATGCAAAACAATTTCTGCTTTTTTGATTTCTTTTCATCTTTGTCTTCCTTCTTCGTATGTGCAGAGATTTCTGCTTACTAGTAGAAGAGCTCCATTTACCTTTGCCCTTCTGACTAGCCAGGAAATCTTGATCTGCAACACGCGTAATAGACATATTCTGCCTAGATTCGTCTTCCTGCAAAAAAATAGAGACAAACTCCTCAAATGACAAGGCATTTGGATTGCCTTTCATCATCAAATGAAGAGTAGAAGCAAAACTCTGATATGAGTCAGGAAGACCATTTAGAACGGTCTGCACAAGTGAGCTATCTAGTTCAGTTGTTGTTTTAAATCCTTGATCTTTGTGAGGAACTATCCATAGATTCACCTTCATTCATGTGCTCACTCTCCAATTTTTTTCGGAGGTAAGCAACACGAGCCTCACTCCTAGCCTGGTACAATGTGGTAAGTGTAATCCAAGCATCCTCAGCTGTCCTGCAAGATACAGACAAAGCTATCAATGCATGTGGGTGAGCATCTCTGCCATCCCAACAAATTTCCTCTACAGTAGGTGCAACAAAAAACAGTAGCATGAATAGGAATCTACAAAATATCATCATCTTCGACATCATCTCCATGAGCTCCAACACTTGTAATTACAGTACCTATATTCGTAGGCATGACAGGATGTCTTTCAACACCCTGCACAATATTCCATATTCCTTTTGTTACCAATACATAACGCATCATCTAAGCCCACAATGGGTAGTTGATACTATCCAACTTATCCTCAACAGGCAACATATGAAATACATCACTGCTTTCAGCCATGGCCGATGACTAAAATACCTTGATGCAGAAAATTGACTGTATCTCAAAAAGCTGAACAGAATTTCCCATACAAATTCTGCTAAACCTGTAGTAGACTTCAAGATGGTTATAGTGGTGAACCGAAACTAGTACAGAACTTTGGCACAAAAAGACAACAAAGCCTACACAAGCACTCCGATAGTGCATGCAGAGGTCGAAACGAGCTCAGATTGTGACTTTGGCACCACACAGCGAATCTGTTTTGATCTCAAAAACACCCTGAGTATGCTTACCGAATTCCGTGCAATTCTAAGACTGCAACCGAAGAGGTGTAGACAACGCCCTAGATGAAGCAATGACCTGGTCTGATACCAATTAAAGATAAGTGGCCCTAGATGAAGCACAACACACTATACTGAATGTATTAGCACTAGAATGTACAAAGATAAGTGACCCTTAGGGCAATAGGCATATATACAAGCCAGGGGAAAAAACCTCCTAAAGAGGGAAAAAAGTGCCCTAGCGGTCCTAGAGTGTTCACACACATCACTACCTAAATATATCAACAGCATCACATTACAACATGTTGAGGGGAATCACAAGTGTATAGTTAGAGACTTTAGGAAATTCTTTTCTAAGACCATCAAGGGCCCAAATCTTCCTCTTAGGATGGGAGTTCATAATATGATTGAATTTTCTCCTTTTGAAGCCTTTTCATATATTCCTGTTTGTCTATATTCAGTCCTTGGAGACAAATAAACCCTCGATAAAGAGTTTTTTGTTTTCTATCATCAATTATTTTTTAGTATCTGATCCAAAGGAATCAATAAAGGCCTCAAAAATTAAAAGAAAATAATAATTTCAAGTCTAGGATGTGAATCTCGTTTTTTTATCCTTTTTTTTTGTCTCTTCTTCATTCTTTGGTCCTAGGCCACTAAAAGTGGCTCCATTGTCAAGGGATCAGAAAGGATTTCTTCCGAGGGATGCCACCACCTAAAATATATTTGGAACAATGAAAGAAGACATTGGATTAGAGAATAAAAAGTTTACACTAGTTTAGATTTGACTATGAAGATAAGTGCCTTTGTCTTGATTGTTTTATGGCATAGAATAGTATAGAAAGTATAATTGATGCAACAATCTAGCAGTCTATTCTACAAGGAACTAAGAAGGAACATTTGTAATGCAATATAAGAGCTTTTAAGCCACAAAACAATCAAACGCATGCCTAACATATATTAGTAGTGGAGCTCCAAGCCATGAATTAGGTGGTGGTTGGAGTTTCAAGATCTCTAAGCCTTGTTGAGGAAAGAAAGAAAGCAAAGATGTTTTATTAAAGGTAATATGTTTGGTTGCCCCACTATCAAAGTACCAAACATCTGAGTCTACTGCGGACATGCACTCCTCATGAGAAGATGGGTCAAAACTACAAACAGTAGTAAACACCCATTCTTCTTCCTGCACAAGATAAGTAGACTCTATTTTTTGTGTAGAGGCCTCTGCAACAACCAGTCTGGCCTCTTTCTTCTTTGCCTATTTAGTAGCCAGTTTTGGACAGCTCTTGATGACATGATCATTTGCTTTACATTATTTGCAAAACAATTTCTGATTTTTTTATTTCTTCTCATCTTTGTCTTCCTTCTTTGAATGTGCAGAGATTTTTGCTTACTAATAGAAGAGGTCCGTTTACCTTTGCCCTTTTGACTAGCCAGGAAATCTTGATCTGCAACACGCGTAATGGAGATATTCTGCCTACATTCATCTTCCTGCAAAAAAATAGAGACTCCTTGATCTTTGTGAGGGGCTTTCCATAGAATCATCTTCATTCATGTGCTCACTCTCGAATTGTTTTCGGAGGTAAGCAACACGAGCCTCACTCCTAGCCTGGTGTCGTTGAGATTTTCTCTCCTCTCTCACTTGTGAAGGCCTACAAAAAACATATTTGGTGAAGGTAGCCGGAATTCCCCGAGAAGTCCAGGATGCATTAAGGATGTCAAAGGAAGCTCACATACAAAGTTTCAAAGAAATCAAGAAAGTCCATGGTAGCGGTCAAAGCTGGTCAAAGCTTGGAAATTAGGGCAAAAATTTCATTGTCACCAAATTAGATGAAAATTCATAT
Source organism: Ceratopteris richardii (assembly GCA_020310875.1). NCBI lineage: Eukaryota > Viridiplantae > Streptophyta > Polypodiopsida > Polypodiales > Pteridaceae > Ceratopteris > Ceratopteris richardii. The sequence goes on along the minus strand of CM035429.1, from coordinate 6,885,749 downwards.
ACTTGTAAAGATTGTCAAAGGTAGTCTATAGCCCAAATTTCAGCAGAAAATGGATTTTGTAGCACATTGATATGCTATGTTCATTTTGTAAAAAATGTAATTTTTCTAGTTTGACCCTACAAATTCTTGTATAGAAATTTATGTTAGCCATATGGTTTGGCATGTATAAAGATCATATGTGGCTACATATTTGTACAAATTTTCAAGGCTATCAGAGCTTCCTAGACACCTTAATGCCACCTTGCAAGCTTCCAAATGTAGTCAAACTTGTACAAGGGAGATTCAGATGGGAGTTTTTTCTGCATATTCCTGAAGGAGATCTTTGGAAACATAGTCCTACAAAGTTTCATCTTCATTAAAGCCTATTTGGAGGGTCAAAGAGTACAAAGTCGAGTTTTCAGGATCACCGAAGTTTTCTAGTTTAAGCAAATTGAAGGGTTGAAGGGCTAGCACATGGAGAAAGCTGATTGAGCCATGTTGTACGATCAAGATGAGCTCATATTCAAAGGTGGAGATGCACTTATGCTTAAAGCAAGGAGGATCCATGATTTTTTCCATAAAGAAGATTTTTTTGACAATCAAAGATCAATAATGCAGCTTTTCTCCAAAAATAGTGGCTTATCTTATCCAAACTGATGTCAACACTGATCCGACGGTCCCGATCATCCCCAGATCCAATGGTGGAGAATGAAGGCGCCTAAATTTCACTCCTTTACACTAGATTTGATAGAAAGAACAATTACAAGCCATTGATTTGATCAATCAAATGGTTGTAATCGAAAGTAGTGATCCTAGAGTTGAGAGTTGATTTCTCTAGATCCAAGGGCCCAAATCCATTCAAAAAACTATATAATCCCCCCTCCAAACTCCTAGAGAATCATTGTTAGGCATCAATAGGGCTCATGCTAGCTTACGGTTTCCTTGAGACGATCACCCTCGGTTGAGCGAGTGAGGATCCAAGGTGAGCTAGTATGAGTATAGTACCTAGTTTCAAATTTAAGTTAGAACTCCAATCTAGGATAGGCTCTTGAAACCAGCATCTCTATCTTGACTCATCCTCGGTGGAGCGTGTGAGTGAGTTAGAGCTGATTTTAATGAATCTTAGACTTCTTTAGTTAAACGTTACGAGCCTAGACATACATAGGGTCACTGGAGTGGAACTCACCTTCTTAAGTGACATTCGGTTGAACTGTCATGGTTTGAGGGTCGGAACCACCTTTGATCAGTAGACTGCCTAGCTTGACGTACCACGACGATCTTATACATGTATCTTAATTCAAATCCTTTTAATTCATGTCACTTGTCACTTGTCTCTTGTCTCCTCTCTCAGTCTCTTAAGTATTTTTACATGTCTTCTATTTCTTCTATGTGTGAGAAGGCTCTGCAGTATTGCGTTGAACCAGTGAGGATGTTTCTTTGAGCTTGTGAGTAAACTCTATCATCATAATTCACTTGCATGCATATAATCCATACATACCCACACATATTGATTAGTTTCTGAAAGTGTATAAGAAGCTCCAATATTGGACCATTCTTCCTTTCGAAACTAGTTTATGTGTAAGGATTCCATCTATTCACGTCATGCATACATATCATCCAAAGAAGACTATGCATATGGATTAGAATTAGGAAGTGTTTAAGAAGCTCCTTCAATGGACCATTCTTCCTTCCAAATTTGATTCGTGTGTATGGTTCTCTTTCATTCTTATCATTCATGTTCATAAATCTAACTTGCACTCCTACTTTCCCATTCCCATAATCATTTCAACATCTCTCTCTTCTCCATACTCAACATTAATTTCACTTTCATGTCCTTAAACCATCCAACATTCATTAGCTTCATACACCCTGTGTGTGCCACGACCGGACCCGATCCACCCGGATTGCGATCACCTCCACATTTGAACCCGACGTGAAACGAACAAGGAATCACAGAAGAGTTTCACTTTTTTATTCAAGATAATTGCTCCTATGAAGTTCTCTTAGGTCAACCCTTTATTTGTGAGAGTCGTATGGAAACTAAAGCCATGGATGATGGGTCTACCTATGCTAGATTCAAGTCTAAGGATGGAATGCAATCACTTCAAGTCATGACAGTAGGAGTGAATCATCCTAGGAATCGATTGTCAATTAGAAAGAAACCTATTGTTACTCAGGGTCATGAGCATGCTTGTAGTGATTGTGCACCTCGATTCATGTTTGGAGCTACATATGATCAAAAATTTCGGATAGAATCCATTGTTGAGCGGGACAACAGTGGATATTGGTTTGACATCTTGCAGCCAACCAACCTGTACAATAGTTTGTCACTTTGTTTTCCACATTCTAGATTAGATTTTCTTCATAAGAGTCAATTGTCCAAGTCTTTTATCCAAAAAACCCAAAAAAATTATAAAAACAACAAAATCATGGAACATGATGAGAACATTGAGCATGTGATTGAAACATCTCATTGTTTCTCTACTCTTTAGGAGTTAGAGTTATGTCTTCAACAAAATTCTAATTCCCATATTATTCTTCTTTCTTCCCTTGATGAGTATGCTCTAATCCAAGAGTATGCTCTCAATGTTGACAAGTGCTCAAAATTTAACCAAACACATGATGCCTTAGTTGAAACAAAGTACAAAACTGTAGACAAAAAATCAAACCCATAGCTCAACCATTACCTCAAGGAAGTAATGAAAAAATTATTGATGTGAAAAATGATCCAACTCTTCGGGATAAGAAAAACATAGGACATACATTCACGGATGAGACAATCAAACAGGTGAAAATTGGTAGAGATGATGACTTTCTTTTGCCAGCAGAGAGAGATAAATTTGAGGGAGTCATACGTAGCCATGGAAAAGCCTTTACTATGTATCCTCATGAGATTGGTTGTGTAGATCCTAAGCTAGTTGCACCCATGATAATCTTTACTATTCCACATATTCCATGGAATCTTCGTCCTATACCTGTTCCAAAGGCTCACTTACTTGAGCTAATGAAACTACTTAAGGAGAAGATAAACATGAGAATTTTAGAGCCATCTTTTGCACCTTACTCAAATAGATGGTTCACTGTGCCTAAAAAGAATGGGAAACTACGTTTTATTCAAGATCTCCAACCCGTCAATAAAGTCACCATAAGGAATGTAGGAATAGGACCCATTGTAGATGAGTTTGCTGAATCATTTTCAGGACATTCTATCTATTCAATGGGTGATTTATATTCTGGATATGACCAATTCCAATTAGCAATTGATAGTCATGACATTACCACAATGAAAACTCTTTTAGGCTTAGTGCGAATGTGTACTTTACCTCAAGGAGCGACTAATTCTGTGGCTCATATGATGAGTGCTATGAATATGGTCTTACATGATTTTATCCCTCATATAACTATGCCATTCATTGATGATATTCCAATTAAAGGGAGTGAGGAACGTGTAAAGGACATTACTTTAGATTCATCTGGATGTCGTAAATTTGTTCTTGACCATATCTCTGATTGTGAAAGAATATTTCAATGATTTGAAGAGGTAGGTCTCACATTTTCCATAGAAAAATCTGTTTTTGGTGTCAACGAGGTTCTTATTGTTGGACATTTATGTGGCCATTATGATCGAAAGCCATACCTACAAAAAGTTGATGCCATTAGCAAGATTTCTGAAACATGTAACAACGTGAGTGAGGTACGTAGATTTCTTGGTGCTTGCATCTTTTATGTTATTTGGATCCCACACTTTGCTCATGTTGCTGATTGTCTCTATGACTTGTTGAGGAAGAAACGAAAATTTATTTGGACTGACAAACACACTCAAGCTATGCGTAAGTTGAAGAAATTATTGCTTGAAGCTCCCATCCTTAAGCGTGTAGACTATTCTGCTAACAAACCTATTATATTGACTGTTGATACTAGTCCTATTGGTATAGGTTGGGTCATAAGTCAAGCTGATAGTGAAGGGAATAGATATGCAATTAGTTTTGGTGCCAAAATTCTACATGAAACACAACGAAAATATCCACAGATCAAACGAGAACTATGGGGTATGGTAACAGCTTTGAAAACAGACAAAAAATATTTCATTGGTGCAAATGTCAAAGTTGAGACTGATTGTTTGCCTCTCATTGGAATGATAGCCAATTATTCATCTCCTGATATAGCCATGCTTAGATGGATTTCATATATTAAGTTCATAAATCCTGAGTTAGTTCATATTTCAGGTAAGTCAAATTCAGTTGCTGATATGTTATCGAGAGCTAGATTTGATGATCTTGAAAGTGATCTAATAAAGAATGTGAACTTAATTGACTATGTTCCACATATATACGAGTATGAGCAATTTCATGAATCTGAGTATGAAAATGAATGGAGAGACATAGGAAAGTATCTGAGTACACTACAACCATTACCTAACTGTACTACGAATAGATTCCGTAACATTAGGAAACGAGCTTATAACTTTTTCCTATGTAATGGTTATCTTTGGAGACATGCTAAGGGTAAGGTTAAGAATCCACAACGAGTCCTAGGAAAACGAGGGCTTCAATTGCAAGTAATGAAGGAAATGCATGAGACATTATGGGCAGGTCATAAAGGATTTTTTGGAACATATGAAAAAATAAGAAGTACCTATTATTGGCCTAGGATGTATGTTGATATTAGTAGCTATGTTTCTACATGTTCTACTTGTCAACTTCATTCATCAGTCAAACATAGAGATCCGTTGCATCCTACTTATCCACCTTGTATTCACTACAAGTGGGTAGTAGATCTTGTAACTATGCCTAAAGGTATTGACAAAATGCGTTACATTGTACTTGCAAGAGAAGATTTAACTAATCATGTAGAGGGACGTGCACTACGATCTAAGACCACTTACAATGTTTGCAAATTCTTGCTTGAAGATGTCATAAGTCGCTTTGGGTACATAGAGAAAGTAGTTGCTGATCGTGAAGAGTTAAATGCGAGAGAAGCTAAAGAGTTCTTTGAGCGTCACGGTATTCGTTTGTCTCTCACTACTGCATATAATCCAGAGGCCAATGGTAAAATAGAGAGAGGGCATCCACCTATTGTGAAAGCCATATCTAAAGCATGTAACGGTGACATCAAACAATGGCCTAGATTCTTACCTTTTGCACTTTGGGCAGATAGAATGACGTGCACACGCACTTGGATGAGGACATTGAAGAAGATGACAACAATGAGGCCGATTCATAAACAGGAGTATCCATGTTATAAAAATAATAAAAAAAAAGGAATTAAAAAAAAAACATATAAAAATATCATTAATTTTTCAAGTTCATGTTGCTTTGTTTTTTTTCAAGTTCATTCTATTTTTTTTCCATGCTTGTTTCATGCATGTTTTTTTCAGTCTTTGCATTGCATTGCATATCCACATCACTTGAGTCAAAAAAGGCAAATGATGATTTCTCTACTTGTGTAAAATTGTATCTTAAGTAGTAACTTATCTACTAAGAAATTGATTATAATCTAGGATTGTGGAAAGATAGGGCATGTAGATTTGGAGGTTTATTTTGGTGACATGGCTTTCATATATGAACATGCATATGTATCCTGTATCAAAAGCATAATCGTTGAAATCCTAACTCCTGCTATTGCATGTTTCTACATCCTTAGTCCATCTCACAGCACTTGTATCGGAGTTTAAACGGCTGTTCTCCGTCATCAAAAATGGTTGTACCTTGTATCGGGGTTTAATTTTTCCCCGTCATCAAAAAAAGAAAAAAAAAAGAATTGCTGCATGTTACCAAGAAGTTTACACTTTCGTCCACCCCACAAAAGTGATCATAACCATAAAGTTGCCGAATCATCATCATCATAAAAAAAAAAAGAGCAAGCCAAAGGAGGATAAAGAGGCATAGTAGAATAAATCACGGGCTATATAGGCAGATTATGCATTAGTGGAGTTTAGTTAGATTTCCTTGCATGTTATTAGAGAAAGAGCATATTCATATTTATGTAGGAAAGGAGTTGATCTAAAATAAGCTAAAGATGAAAGATGTCTCTTGAAAATCCTAAATCTTTGTTTATAATCATATTTAAGGTAGATTGCTTTATGAAAAAGGTACAAAATTTTCTTCAAGATGAGAGGAACTGATGCTTAAAACGACTCAATACATCCACTTCCACTTCATATTGATGCTTGTTTTTTTTCTTTCTTGTTGCCAATGTTCCTTGTTCATTTGCATATATGTTGCCTATTTGTTCATGCATATTCATGTTGCCTGTTTCAATTCTTTCTTTCATGCAAATTTTGCTTCATGTCACGTTACATACTAATTCATGCATATAATCAATTTTCCTTCCATGCTTCTTATGTTGCCTATAAAAGAATTTGATGCCTGGAACATTTTGTTTTTCACAGATTCTAGAGTGGCACTTCCGGAGGAATCGCACGTTTAGTGGGGGCGAATGTCGTTGAGATTTTCTCTCCTCTCTCACTTGTGAAGGCCTACAAAAAACATATTTGGTGAAGGTAGCCGGAATTCCCCGAGAAGTCCAAGATGCATCAAGGATGTCAAAGGAAGCTCACATACAAAGTTTCAAAGAAATCAAGAAAGTCCATGGTAGCGGTCAAAGCTGGTCAAACTTAGGAAATTAGGGCAAAAATTTCATTATCACCAAATTAGATGAAAATTCATATACTTGTAAAGATTGTCAAAGGCAGTCTATAGCCTCAATTTCAACAAAAAATGGATTTTGTAGCACATTGATATGCTATGTTCATTTTGTAAAAATGTAATTATTCTAGTTTGACCCTACGAATTCTTGTATAGAAATTTATGTTAGCCATATGGTTTGGCATGTATAAAGATCATATGTGGCTACATATTTGTACAAATTTTCAAGGCTATCAGAGCTTCCTAGACACCTTAATGCCACCTTGCAAGCTTCCAAATGTAATCAAACTTGTACAAGGGAGATTCAGATGGGAGTTTTTTCTGCATATTCCTGAAGGAGATCTTTGGAAACATAGTCCTACAAAGTTTCATCTTCATCAAAGCCTATTTGGAGGGTCAAAGAGTACAAAGTCCAGTTTTCAGGATCACCACAGTTTTCTAGTTTAAGCAAATTGAAGGGTTGAAGGGCCACCACATGGCGAAAGCTGATTGAGCCATGTTGTACGATCAAGATGAGCTCATATTCAAGGGTGGAGATGCACTTATGCTTAAAGCAAGGAGGATCCACGAGTTTTTCCATAAAAGAAGACTTTTTTTTACAATCAAAGATCAATAATGCAGTGTTTCTCCAAAAATAGTGGCTTATCTTATTCGAATTGATGTCAGCACTGATCCAACGGTCCAGATCATCCCCAGATCCAATGGTGGAGAATGAGGGCGCCTAAATTTTACTCCTTTACACTAGATTTGATAGAAAGAACAATTCCAAGCCATTGATTTGATTAATCAAATGGTTGTAATCAAAAGTAGTGATCCTAGAGTTGAGAGTTGATTTCTCTAGATCCAAGGGCCCAAATTCATTCAAAAAACTATATAAACCCCCCTCCAAACTCCTAGAGCATCATTGTTAGGCATCCATAGGGCTCATGCTAGCTTACGGTTTCCTTGAGACGATCACCCTCGGTTGAGCGAGTGAGGATCCAAGGTGAGCTAGTATGAGTATAGTACCTAGTTTCAAATTTAAGTTAGAACTCCAATCTAGGATAGGCTCTTGAAACCAACATCTCTATCTTGACTCACCCTCGGTGGAGCGTGTGAGTGAGTTAGAGCTGATTTTAATGAGTCTTTGACTTCTTTAGTTAGACGTTACGAGCCTAGACATACATAGGGTCACTGGAGTGGAACTCACCTTCTTACGTGTGACATTCGGTTGAACTGTCATGGTTTGAGGGTCATAACCACCTTTGATCAGTAGACTACCTAGCTTGACGTACCACGACGATCTTATACATGTATCTTAATTCAAATCCTTTTAATTCATGTCACTTGTCACTTGCCTCTTGTCTCCTCTCTCAGTCTCTTAAGTATTTTTACATGTCTTCTATTTCTTCTATGTGTGAGAAGGCTCCGCAGTATTGCGTTGAACTAGTGAGGATGTTTCTTTGAGCTTGTGAGTAAACTCTATCATCATAATTCACTTGCATGCATATAATCCATACATACCCATACATATTGATTAGTTTTTGAAAGTGTATAAGAAGCTCCAATATTGGACCATTCTTCCTTTCGAAACTAGTTTTTGTGTAAGGATTCCATCTATTCACATTATGCATACATATCATCCAAAGAAGACTATGCATATGGATTAGAATTAGGAAGTGTTTAAGAAGCTCCTTCAATGGACCATTCTTCCTTCCAAATTTGATTCGAGTGTATGGTTCTCTTTCATTCTTATCATTCATGTTCATAAATCTAACTTGCACTCGTACTTTCCCATTCCCATAATCATTTCAACATCTCTCTCTTCTCCATACTCAACATTAATATCACTTTCATGTCCTTAAACCATCCAACATTCATTAGCTTCATACACCCTGTGTGTGCCACGACCGGACCCGATCCACCCGGATTGCGATTACCTCCACACTGGTACAATGTGGTAAGTGTATCCCAAGCATCCTCAGCTATCGTGCAAGAGCTAGACAAAGCTATCAATGCATGTGCGTGAGCATCTCAGCCTTGATGCAGAAAATTGGTTGTATCTCAAAAAGTTGAACAGAACTGGCGAGAGAAATTCTGCTAAACCTATAGTAGACTTCAAGATGCTTATAGTGGCGAACCGAAACTAGTATATACCTTTGGCACAAAAAGACAACAAAGCCTAGACAAGCACTCCGATAGTGCGTGCAGAGGTCAAAACGAGCTTAGATCGCGACTTTGGCACCACACAGCAAATCTGTTTTGATCTCAAAAACACCCTGAGCATGCTTACTTGTTGGAGTTAAAGGTCTACGGAAGCATGCAAACAACACAAGGAAGAAGAAGAAGCTTGGAGCACAACACACTATACTGAACGTATTAGCACTAGAATGTACAAAGATAAGTCGCCTTTAGGGCAATAGGCATATATACAAGCCGGGGGAAGAAACCTCCTAAAGAGGGAAAAAAGTGCCCCGGCGGTCCTAGAGTGTTCACACACATCACTACCTAAATATATCAACAGCATCACATTACAACATGTTGAGGGAAATCACAAGTGTATAGTTAGAGACTTTAGGAAATTCTTTTGTAAGACCATCAAGGACTCAAATCTTCCTCTTAGGATGGGAGTTCATAATATGATTGAATTTTCTCCTTGGGCTTATCAAGAGGTTTAGATATGTGATCAATGACCACTTTCTTCTAGCTTCAAAGGTGTAGGCCACGCATTTTCCTTGTCTCCTCATAATTGGGGAGGAGGCTCCAAGAAGATTTTAAATATTTTTGATAATGAATTCATGGTGTTGAATCCTTATTGAGTAATTGATCGAGTTTTTTGGGACCACCTTGGGAAGGAACTCTTTGATTTTATGAGCTTGCACATTCCTTTGTAAGTAATTTTTACCATCGTAGCCGATCAGTTCTTTTAAAGAAAACCTGAAGTTTTTCTTTTTAGATTTCACCTCGAAGTCTAAGTTTGTTCTTTATTTTGAAATGACCTACTTGGAGATTCACCATCCCTTTTTTACATTGTACTTTAAAGAAACAAAGTCATTTGAAAAAATTCACTCGTATTTTTTTTCTCTTATCCTTTGATTCTCGTTGTGTGCTCTTCATAATACTGATGCATATACTTGATCACTTAAGTAAAATAACGAGTCGATCAGGAACACTCTTCGAAAGCCTCCCACCATGTGCACTTATTTTCCGATTGTACCAAACGAAAATGTAAGGTGATAGGATCAACGAGACATCATGGAGACATAGTGGCCTTAAGCGGACAATGGAAGGTGATCACAATGCACAAGGGGTAAAAAAGATACCGAAAGTCCCAACACATGTTAAAATCTATACCATAGGAAGGAGTGAAGGGTTCTAAGCTTAATCATCTCTAGCTACAGGTTCAAAACCTCCTAAGGATGCTTTTCAAGGTTCTCAATAGAAGAGTCCAACATGAAGTTCCAAATGAGAATCATGAATAGAACATGGAATTTATTAAAGGCAAACATCTCAATCCTCTCTTCATTTGCGTTGGGGATACATACAAACAAAACAGAAAAGGATTGATATCTAATGAGGTTTGCAACCGTCCATCTCTTGGTATGGTGGGAGGTGGAATCCCAAAAGATCAACTCCTAGTGATGATTGAACCCCACAAAACATCCTCCCTGAGTAGAAGTGTGATATGTCAAGATGCAAACTTGATAACAAGACATCTTTTGAAGCCTTTTCATATATTCCTCTTTGTCTATATTCAGTCCTTGGAGACAAATAGAGCCTCGATAAAGGATGCTTTTCAAGGTTCTCAATAGAAGAGTCCTTGAACGTCTATGCGACATGGGGATTTTCCCCACAAAACATCCTCCCTGAGTAGAAGTGTGATATGTCAAGATGCAAACTTGGTAACAAGACATCTTTTGAAGCCTTTTCATATATTCCTCTTTGTCTATATTCAGTCCTTGGAGACAAATAGAGCCAAAGGGATCAATGAGGCCTCAAAAGTTAAAAGAAAATAATAATTTCACGTCTAGGATGTGAATCTCGTCTTTTTTATCCTTTTTCTTTTTTGTCTCTTCTTCATTCTTTGGTCCTAGGCCACTAAAAGTCGCTCCATTGTCAATGGATCAAAAAGGATTTCTTCCGAGGGATGCCACCACCTAAAATATATTTGGGACAAAGAAAGAATACATTGGGGTAGAGAATAAAAAGTTTACACTAGTTTAGATTTGACTATGAAGATAAGTGCCTTTGTCTTGATTGTTTTATGGCAAAGAATAGTATGGAAAGTATAATTGATGCAACAATCTAGCAGTCTATACCACAAGGAACTAAGAAGGAACAATTGTAGTACAATATAAGAGCTTTTAAGCCACAAAAGAATCAACGTCATGCCTAACATATACTAGTAGTGGAGCTCCAAGCCATGAATTAGGTGGTGGTTGGAGTTTCAAGAACTCTAAGCCTTGTTGAGGAAAGAAGATGTTTTGGAAACTGTCACGTAATCCTAGCAGGGGATGGTTGAAGCATACCCAAAGAGAGAGAATTAAGAAGTAATCAGCATCCATGGCTTTTGGGGCTAGTGGTTAGCCAATCATACTCCTAGCTAGGAGGTTATGAGTTTGATTCCCAACATTGGTATTAGAGCCAAGTTGCGGAACCTCGGCAAGATGGAGGTAAAGGGGCTTCAATTTGTGGGCATTTGCAAAGGTGCTTATCCATATTGGGTGTGAAAATAGCTTTGGATTAGGCGCTTAGGCATTTATTCATGCATAGAGGGTGGGATAGGTCCAAAAGAGGTCCAAGTGCTAGAGTTTGAGGTTGTTGGAAGAATTCATACATGGAACGTGGATGCAGAGAGAGATGAGCCATAAGGGTCCACAAGTGCGGATTTTGGCAATGATCGGTCCAAGGGAAAAGGAATGTCAATAATCTTAGCAAGGGATGGTTCACGCGTACCCTAAGAGAGAGGATTAGGAAGTAATCCTCATCCACGGCTTTTGGGGCTAGTGGTTAGCCCATGATACCCCTAGCTAGGATTGAGGGCAATGATCGGTCCAAGGGATAGAAATGAGAGATAAATGGATACATGTGTTGTTTTTTTCCTAGGTCGAATTCGGAGTTAAAAATGAGGTGTAAAGGATACATGGGTTTCTCTTTTTCAAAAAGGGACTAGGTCAAAGATCGTTCTTACTTTGAAAGAGAAAACAAAAAACGCTCATGAAGACCACACGCTGAAATAAACATTGATGGCGGAATCGATGAGTGGAATTGGAGTAGCTGACAAGCGGCGATGAGGATGGTACCTCAAAAGTGTAGTGCTATCGATGCGCGCTCGCCGGGAGCGATCGTCGTTGATGGTGCGTCACATAGAGAGAGAGAAGAAGAAGAAGATTAAGATTAAGAAGATAACCACGATAGGCACGAATGAGAGAAAACCTTTACAGAAAATGAAATGCAAAGAAAGAATGAGATCATATTAAAGTGCTTTGGAAGAGAATGTTAGAAGACGCATCTCAGAAGCTTCTCTGCTGCAGCTTGTGGAAGAAGAGAAAGCGTAGAACTTGTATGTTTGGACTTCGTGTATCCAAGATCTTTCTTCTCTTTTCGTGCGCTACATGCTCCATTTGTGATGCTCGACTCAACTTTCTTCGTTCGCGATGAGAGGACCACACTGAATTTAGAATTGGTCCCCGACCACGGAAACTATTCCGAACCTCTTTAGCAAACAAATGCTACTTACTATATATGTGTTTCCAAGCATTAGAATTACTAGGCACTCGCATTAAACCATATGTAGATTTTCTCTTTGCATGCCATAGCATTAACTTAGCTATGGATTTGCATGTGAACATGCTCTTGATTCTTGGGATGATAGAAAAGTGGGAAAGAAACTTTGCGAGGACTTCTTCGTCCACAAGATCTTCTCTAAACCTTTTTGCTCCATACTTTGGACATATGTGAAGCCTTGCTCATACTTGTTGCAAAAGAGAACATAATCACTTGGATGAGCATGAATCTTTGTGTAGTGCATATCGATGAACTTTAAAAGATTCTTTGCGCAACCATTTGTTGGAGTCATGCCATTACCATCTAGAAAAGCTGATATTTCAAAAGCAAACAAGGCATAAGCAGTTACAACGATATTAGTAAATAAACTTATTTTGATGCAAGAATGAAATTTTATTTCAATTCCACTCTACTTGAAGAATTTAGAGACACTACTTTTTGACCATTCATAAATGGGTTGAAGATTGAGCATGGCGAGTGATGCACATAGAATTGTTATCTTTGCTCCATTGTAGAGTGGTGAACGGGCTAATTTTTCCACGTTCTCATGTTCTTTCTTGACTTCTGATTGTGGAAATTATGTCCTATCCATGGAAACCCACAACATCATCTCCATCATCATGGTCTTCATCCATGTCATGAAACACCTCGATCATTTCTTCCATCTATTCATTCTTTGTCATACTGCCAATATCTTGTCCTTCTACCTCCCATTTCATTATGTTCTACCCCTGAGAGGTAGATGGTGCGATGTCATGTGGGTCTATCTGATCACCACCCAAACCATGTGATTGGAAGTGTAGGCTTTGTAGTCTATCTCCATCAAAGGATTGATATTCTCAGATGTTTGTAGTACAAATTTGTTGTTTACAGAATATTTTAAACTTGGAATGAGCACAAAGACATCCCATTCTCACTTCTAGATCCAAAGATGCCATCTAACACCATATTGGATATGTTAAGACATATCTATGTATATGACTTTATGTGTGTGTATGTGTATAGATGTATATATTTGTGTATGTGTATATGTGTGTATGCAATTGGGTATGTATGTCAAACCATGAAACCCTAATCCTAAAAGCATAACCCTAAAACATGTATATGTGTCAATGTGTGTATGCATATCTTTGTGTATGTATATTTGTGTGCATGTGTGTATGTGTGTATGTGTCTATCTCTAGTTTTTTAGGTTTTAAGTATACTTGGTATTATGAATATTATAATACTAGTGTTTTATATAGTTAATTATATATACAAATATTAATCCTAAAATCATAATTTCTTATAAATTTATTTATATAAACTACTATTTATTCTAAAACCATAGTTTTTTACATATTTTGTTATATATACTAATATTTATCCTAGAACACTAGTTTATATATCTTTAAATATATATACTAATATTAATACTAAAACCCTAATTTTTTATATGTTTGATTATATACACTAATATCTATCTTGAAAGCTTCGTTTTATATATATAGGTGTGTACATGTATATGTGTGTTTGCACCAATGTATGTATGTAAAACCCCAATCCTAAAGCCCTCACCCTAAAACATTTATATGTGTGTATGTATATGTGACATGTGTGGCATGAATTTGAGTGTATGCATGTGTGTATACATATGTGTATGTGTATATGTGTGTATATGTGTGTATATGTGTATACATATGTATGCATGCATGTATGTATGTAGAACCCTAAAACCCTAATCCTAATACATGTATATGTGTGCATGTGTGTCTGTATATGTGTGTATATTTGTATATGTATGTTTGCATGTGTGTATGTATGTAAACCCTAAAATCTTAATCCTAAAACATATATATGTGTGCATGTGCATGTGTATATGGGTTTATGTGTTTGTATATATGTGTGTATGTATGTAAAACCCAAAAACCCTAGTCCTAGAACCATAGCCCTAAAACATGTATGTGTGTAGGTGTGAATAAATATGTGAATTGTGTGTGTATATGCACTACATGTATGCATGTGTATATATATGTGTATGTATATATGTGTGTATGTTTATATGTGTGTATGTATGTAAAACCCTAAAACCCTAATCCTAAAACATGTATATGTGTGCATGTGTATGTTTATGTGTGGGTATGGTGTATGTGTGTATGCATGTGTGTACGTATGTAAGACCCAAAAACCATAATCCTAAAACCCTAACCTTAAAAATGTATGTGTGTGTATGCATATGTGACATGTGTGGCGTGAATTTGAGTGTATGCATGTGTGTATACATATGTGTATGTGTTTATGTGTGTATATGTGTGTATATGTGTATACGTATGTATGCATGCGTCTATGTATGTAGAAGCGTAAAACCCTAATCCTAATACATGTATATGTGTGCATGTGTGTATGTATATGTGTGTATATTTGTATATGTATGTTTGCATGTGTGTATGTATGTAAACCCTAAAATCTTAATCCTAAACCATATATATGTGTGCATGTGCATGTGTATATGGATTTATGCATTTGTATATATGTGTGTATGAATGTAAAACCCAAAAATCCTAATCCTAGAACCATAGTCCTAAAACATGTATGTGTGTACGTGTGAGCAAATATGTGACTTGTGTGTGTATATACACTACATGTATGCATGTGTATATATATGTGTATGTATATATGTGTGTATGTTTATATGTGTGTATGCATGTGTGTATGTATGTAAAACCCTAAAACCCTAATCCTAAAACATGTATATGTGTGCATGTGTATGTTTATGTGTGGGTATGGTGTATGTGTGTATGCATGTGTGTACATATGTAAGACCCTAAAACCATAATCCTAAAACCCTAACCTTAAAAATGTATGTGTTTATATGTGTGTATGTATATGTGACTTGTGTGTGTATGTGTACTTGCATGTATGCATGTATATGTTTATCTGCGTGTTTGTATATGTGACTTGTATGTGTATGTGTATTTGGATATATATATATATATATATATATATATATATATATATATATATATATATATATATATATATATATATATATAGATATATATGCATATGTGTGTATATGTGTATATGCATGTATGCATGTGTGTATGTATGTAAAACTCTAAACCCCATTACTAGAACCCTAAGCCTAAAAGAGGTATATGTGGTTATGTATATGTGACTTGTGTGTGTATGTGTATGTGTATATGACCAAGTACATATATTAATATTTGCCTTACAACCCTAGATTTTTATATATCTATTGATATATATATATATATATATATATATATATATATATAAAGGCCTTAACCTTATATACATTTAATTATATATACCAATATTTATTCTAAAACTCTAGTTTTCTAAGTTTTAAATATATTTACTAATATTAATACTAAAGTACTAGTGTTTTATATATTTAATTATATATACTAATATCAATCCTAAGACCCATTTTTTTATATATTTGATTTTATATACAAATCTTAATACTAGAACTGTAGTTTTTTTAATGTTTGATTATATATACTAATATTCATCTATCAAGCTTAGTTTTTTATACATTTAATTATATATACTAATATGAATCTTAAAACCCTAGTTATTTATACATTTTGTATTAATTAATATTTATCTTAAACCCCTACTTTATTTATGTATTTAATTATATATAATAATATTTATCATAAAACCCAAGTTTTTTATATATTATATTATATGTACTAATATTAATCCTAAAACCCTTTTCATATATATATATATATCTATATATATATATATATATACATATATATATATATATATATATATATATATATATATATATATATATATATTTAACCTACCTTCTTTATATATTTAATTATATATGATAATGTTCATCTTAAATCCCTACTTTTTTTATACGTTTAAATCCTAAAATCCCTACTCTTATATATTTAATTATATATTTATATTTATCTTAAAACCCTATTTTTTATATGTTGAAATATATATACTAATACTACTCTTAAAATCCTAGTTTTTTTATTTATTTGTGTATGTGTATGTATGTATATTTGTGTGTATGTGTATATATGTGTATGCATGTGTCTATGTATGTAAAACCATAAAACCCTAATCCTAAAACATCTATATCTGGCATGTATGTATGTATATGTCTGTATATGCATGTGTGTCTATATGTAAAACCCTACAACCCTAATCCTAAAACATGTTTATGTGTGCATGTGTGTATGTATATGTGTGTGTATGCATGTTTATACGCATGCATGTATGAATGTGTGTATGTATGTAAAACCCTAAAATCTTAATCCTAAAACCCTAACCCTAAAACATGTATATGTGTGTATGTATATGTGACGTGTGTGTATGTATGTGTGTGTATGTGTATGTGTATATGTGTGTATGCAAGTCTGTATGTGTATATGTGTATGCATGTGTATATATATGTGTATGTATATGTGTTTATATGTATATATATGTGTATGCATGTGTGTATGTATTTGAAACCCTAAAACCCTAATCCTAAAACATGTATATTTATGCATGTGTGTATGTATATGTGTGTGTTTGTATGTGTGTACGCAAGTGTGTATATGTGTGTATGCAAGTGTGTATATGTGTGTATGCAAGTGTGTATATGTGTGTATGCATGTGAGTGTGTGTGTATGCTCTAAAACAAACAATATGCGTATATGTGTATCTGTATGCTCTGAAACCAATATTAATTGTATGAATATCAATCTCTCTCTCTCACTCCCTTTCAATATATATATCTCTCTCTCCCATTTCATTTCTCGTTCTCTCTTACTAACTATCAAGTAAAGTTTTCTATTTCTCTTGCTCTTTCAATATCTGTCTTTATCTCTTTTTTTCTCTCTTTCTATCAACTAAGGTTTATGTATATCATTGTGACTCTTTCAATATCTTTTTGGCTCTTTCAATCTCAATCTCTCTCTCTCTCATAAAGAACAGAATAGTACATGCATGTACATAAATCACTCACATCAATGTAATTTTAGAACGCTCATCAAAATGCAATCCACATTGCTTGTCATCAAACAAAAAACCGATACCAAAAACCTCTTGCAAAACAAAACTAAAGCAAAAGTAGGAAACCCTAAACAAAAAAATGAATAGTGAAAGAAAGAAAGTGGATTGCATCACTTACCAAGATGTAAGAGCGAGAGAGATGAGTGGGTGTAGAGAGATAGAGATCATTATGTATGTGTGTGTGTGGAGAGAGAGAGAGAGAGAGAGAGAGAGAGAGAGAGAAATCTATGTGTGTGTATCAATGTGAGGGGAGAGACAAAAAGCAAAGGGGAAGCACAATGGAGATAAGATGGAGATGCTTTAGGCAAAAGAAAAACATAGCAGTTAGCTTTTGATTTCAAAAGAGATGACTTGTACATTTCTTTCAACATTCGATTATTAAACGCAACATCGATATAGGTGCCCATGTGGTGTGAATATAGGCATCGATATATGCGTTAGTATAAGCATCAATATTTCTAGTAGAATACCAAAACCTATAGAGATGCCTATACTGGCATCAAATTTTACTAACACTCATACCAACCATAATTTTCCAAAAGTCATATAGAGGCTGGCTCACTGTCGGTATGGCTAGCATGGTTTCTCCAAACATTTCCAACCAACATACCAATGCTTGGGGTGATTGTTGGTATGGTAGCATCGATATGAGTGTTCACACACATCACCACCTAAATATATCAATAGCATCACATTACAACATGTTGAGGGGAATCACAAGTGTATAGTAAGAGACTTTAGGAACTTATTTTGTAAGACCATCAAGGACCCAAATCTTCCTCTTAGGATGGGAGTTCATAATATGATTGAATTTTCTCCTTGGGCTTATCAAGAGATTTAGATATGTAATCAACGACCACTCACTAGCATGAAACAAGTGTTGATCTTTCACGATCTCCCTTATTGGAATGAGTTATTGATGAATCACTTGGTGGAACCAATCCATGTTTTCAAGTTGAATGTGGCAGAGATGCTCTGGAAGACATTAATCGGAAACAAGGAAACCAAAGCACAAAGGAATGGCTTGGAAGTGCAATTCTATATGGAGGAGTTATAGGCAATTACCAAGCCCAATGGAATAGTGGTGCTACCTAGACCTTGCAAGATGTAAGAGCAATAGGTGAAGAAGGTGATTTCACAATTTTAAACACCTACATTATTTCAGAATCATTCTTTATAAAAGTGACTTGAGCTGAGAACCATCCTATTTGGAATCCATTCACATCATCCTTTTGTGTATTGGTTGTCCACCACCCAATAACTCAAATGATGCAAGTTAGAAAGGATAATATGCAATGCTCCCTCGCAAAGAGATCTTTGAACAAAAGTTGCAACTTATAGAACTTGAAAAAAAAGATTTTATGCTTTTTCCACCCTAAAAAAGCATAAATTAAATAAAGAAGCACTACAGTAATGATTACTACAAAGTAAAAAAAAAACAATAGAAACAAAAAGATAAAATAAAGAATAGTGTTTTAGTACTTAGATGTGGTCTCGAAACCACTTCTAAAAAGTATTATGCAAGCTACATGAGGTGAATATTGTTGGTGCAAATGGATACAAGCCTAGATACTTGGACATTTGGATATTCATTTCTATGAACTCACATGAATCCCCATACGACTACCCACTTGTAAAAGCATATCTTTTATCTTTGTAAAAGTGCACATGTAAAAAGAGCACTTGCAATCATGAGTTCGTAGGAGATCTTGTTACGAGTGCTTTGGTAGGTTAGATAGAAATTGAGATCCTAAACTCTAGGGACATTTTTGGTAGGAGTTTGAATTTCAAAATGGCTCCAACTTTAGCTATAAAAATAGAGTTCAACAATCCCATAAAGGAGCCCAATTTGGAGAGACATTTAGAAGGATTTGAAATGTATATTGAGCTCACACTATAGATCTACCATTGCCCTCATATTGTGCAATCATTTGTTGCCAATACCATTGTACTCTACAAATAAAGCCTCGATAAAGGGTCTTTTGTTTTCTATCATCAATTATTTTATAGTATCTGATCCAAAGGGATCAATAAGGCCTCAAAAGTTAAAAGAAAATAATAATTTCAAGTCTAGGATGTGAATCTCGTTTTCTTTATCCTTTTTGTTGTCTCTTCTTCATTCTTTGGTCCTAGGCCACTAAAAGTGGCTCCATTGTCAAGGGATCAAAAAGGATTTCCTCCGAGGGATGCCACCACCTAAAATATATTTGGAACAATGAAAGAAGACATTGGATTACAGAATAAAAAGTTTACACTAGTTTAGATTTGACTATGAAGACAACTACCTTTGTCTTGATTGTTTTATGGCATAGAATAGTATAGAAATTATAATTGATGCAACAATCTAGTAGTCTATTCTACAAGGAACTAAGAAGGAACATTTGTAATACAATATATGAGCTTTTAAGCCACAAAACAATCCACCTCATGCCTAACATATACTAGTAGTGGAGCTCCAAGCCATGAATTAGGTGGTGGTTGGAGTTTCAAGAACTCTAAGCCTTGTTGAGGGAAGAAAGAAAACAAAGATGTTTTATTAAAGGTAATATGTTTGGTCGCCCCACTATCAAAGTACTAAACATCTGAGTCTACTGCAGACATGCACTGCTGATGAGAAGATGGGTCAAAAATGCAAACAGTAGTAAATCCCATTCTTCTTCCTACACAAGATTAGCAAACTCTATTTTTTGTGTAGAGGCCTTTGCAACAACCATTCCGACCTCTTTCTTCTTTGCCTATTTAGTAGCCAGTTTTTGACAGATATTGATGACATGATCATTTGCTTTACAATATTTGCAAAACAATTTCTGGTTTTTTTATTTCTTCTCATCTTTGTCTTCTGTCTTCGAATGTGCAGAGATTTTTGCTTACTTGTAGAAGAGCTCCATTTACCTTTGCCCTTTTGACTAGCCAGGAAATCTTGATCTGCAACACGTGTAATAGACATATTCTGCCTAGATTCGTTTTCCTACAAAAAAATAGAGACTTACTCCTCAAATGACAAGGCATTTGAATTGCCTTTC
The DNA here is from genome assembly GCA_020310875.1 of Ceratopteris richardii. Lineage (NCBI taxonomy): Eukaryota > Viridiplantae > Streptophyta > Polypodiopsida > Polypodiales > Pteridaceae > Ceratopteris > Ceratopteris richardii. The sequence continues at coordinate 6,865,300 of CM035429.1, read as the reverse complement.
ATCATCAAATGAGGAGTAGAAGCAAAACTCTAATATGATTCAGGAAGACCATTTAGAACGGTCTACACAAGTGAGCTATCTGGTATAACTTCATCTGCAGAAATCAACTGTTCTTTTAAATCCTTCATCTTTGTGAGGAACTCTCCATAGAATCACCTTCATTCATGTGCTCACTCTCCAATTGTTTTTGGAGGTAAGCAACACGAGCCTCACTCCTAGCCTGGTACAATGTGGTAAGTGTAACTCAAGCATCCTCAGCTATCCTGCAAGAGCCAGACAAAGCTATCAATGCATGTGCGTGAGCATCTTTGCCATCCCAACAAATTTCCTCTACAGTAGGTGCAACAAAAAACACTAGCATGAATAGGAATCTAAAGAATATCATCATCTTCGACATCATCTCCATCAACTCCAGCACTTGTAATTGCAGTACCTATATTTGTAGGCATGACAGGATGTCTTTCAACACCGTGCACAATATTCCATATTCCTTTTGTGACCAATACATGATGCATCAATAAGCCCACAATGGGTAGTTGATACTATCCAACTTATCCTCAACAGCCAACATATGAAATACATCACTGCTTTCAGCCATGGCCGATGACTAAAATCCCTTGATGTAGAAAATTGGTTGTAGCTCAAAAAGTTGAACAGAACCGCCCAGACGAATTCTGCTAAACGTGTAGTAGACTTCAAGATGCTTATAGTGGCGAATCAAAACTAGTATATACCTTTGGCACAAAAAGACAACAAAGCCTACACAAGCACTCCGATAGTGCGTGTAGAGGTCGAAACGAGCTCAGGTCGCAACTTTGGCACAACACAACGAATCTATTTTGATCTCAAAAACACCCTGAGTATGCTTATCTAATTTCGTGCAATTCGGAGACTGCAACCAAAGAGGTGTAGACAACACCCTAGATGAAGCGGCGACCTGGTCTATTACCAATTGTTGGAGTTAAAGGTCTACAGAAGCATGCGAACAACACAAGGAAGAAGAAGAAGCTTGGAGCACAACACACTATAGTGAATGGATTAGCACTAGAATGTACAAAGATAAGTGGCCTTTAGGGCAATAGGCATATATACAAGCCGGGGGAAAAACTGTCCTACAAAGGGAAAAAAGTGCCCCGACGTTCCTAGAGTGTTCACACACATCACTATCTAAATATATCAACAGCATCACATTACAACATGTTGAAGAAAATCACAAGTGCATAGTTAGAGACTTTAGGAAATTCTTTTGTAAGACCATCAAGGACCCAAATCTTCCTCTTACGATGGGAGTTCATAATATGATTGAATTTTCTCCTTGGGCTTATCAAGAGGTTTAGATATGTAATCAATGACCACTTTCTTCTAGCTTCAAAGGTGTAGCC